>JADLZK010002601.1:0-75487 GCA_015847255.1 Hyparrhenia diplandra
CGCTTCAACCCGTTAATCAACGCTTCACCCCATAACCCCCTCGATAAATATCCCCACGCGGAACCAACGCCCCACCCTATGGTGGAACCCATGCCCGCCCACGACCCAAGCCACTCGCTTTCGCCACGGGGAACCATCGTCGTCGCCCTTCAAGTCCTCCCTCGGCGCGACTGCGGCGGTCAAGGCACCGCGCGCTTTGCCCGAAGACGCCGACGAAAGGGCGTTCCCAGCGCTCCGTCTCGCCCCAGCGTGCAAAGACAGGCGCTCCGGTACCATGAGCACCGATCGAACCTCTCGGCTCCTCTTCTTTCGCCAGACGCGAGTCGGACCTTCCGCGCGTCGCGCTCGCGTTTAGCGGCGGGCGGCGGCGACGAGCTCGATCGAGGAGACCGGGCGGCGGCAAGAGGAAGAAGGCCGCCGACGCGCGGTCCTTCTGTCCGCGATCTTGGCGGCGGCGGCGGCGCAGCACGCACGGCAGCCAGGCGGTCCTTCCCCGCGCCTCCCCGCTCATCCGAGCGCCACAAAGCCGGCCGCCCGGCGAGGTGGAGGCTGCGCGTTCACCCCACCCGCCTCGCCGCCCGCCGAATTATGCCGCTAAAGACCCGACTCCCATCCACGCCGCCCGACCTCGAGGCTCCTCCGCCGCGGCAGAGGATCTCTTCAACGCCAAGTCCATTGAGGTGTGTTGCTTGTGCTCCTAACCTGCTCGCCAAAATGTTTCCTCAATGCCAAGCCTATATCGATGCAAGTATTATGCCTGCTAACTTGGATTTGTTTCAAAGATTATAATGTGTACATGTGCACACCTACACCAATGGCCTTTACTGGATCTGCGCTTGCAGTTCTGAGTGCTTTGCACTAAAAGTTTCCCAATTAACAAAATTTGCTTAACCTATTGATATTGAAATTGAAGCTCTTTACCATGTGGCAGCAGCCAGAAGCAACATCAAAATGGGATAAGAATGATTTCCTTATTCTCATATTTAATTCACTTGTCAGTTTTGTCACTGTCATCATACCCAAAAAGTTATTGGACACAACTACAAAAGTGGTCTCAAATTGCAACTTAGGAAGGCGCGCCATTCTTACCTGATTACCATTTTCTGCAAGATGGTGTTGGTGTATCTTTGTCCTCTTGAAAGAATTTCTGCTCCATAATATTGCAAATTGATGTATTCTTTTCAGGACATGGATGCACGTTCTGCCTATATGACTTTAGAGGCGGCAGAGCTGAACACCTAGCTCATGCTAAGTACAGGGAAGTTACATATATGGCCAGGGAGGGTATTAAACTCACAACTAACTGATGAGGAGCTTCGGACACAGTGGCGGAACTGGCGAGGAAATAAAAGGGGGGCCAAAATTTTTTCATTGACCACCTACACTAGCTAGCCATGATTATGGAGTAGAAATACCATATCGAAATCCTTAATAATTGAAACTCGTTAACATGAAATAGAAATAAAATTTCAGCGTTTGAGATCAAGATGGAGCAATAAAATTACTCCCCAAACCGATCAGCCGATTTCATGGTGTTAAAAAATCTTCAATAAAACTAAGACGGTCAACAAGAACAATAAAATTACATGAGGAATAAACATTAAATAGAAATAAAATTTCAGCGTTTGAGATCAAGACGGAGAGCACCGACGGACACATGACGTTGTGCATTCACCTCGTAAGAGATTGGACTGTTTTCGGTAGCCCTTGGCTTTGACAAAGAAACTGTCTTGCTTCTCACAAGTTAAGATTTGACTCTTCCGTGCACTAACTTAATCTTCTTGCCGGGAATTCGAAAAGTTTTAAAATGCCTCACATATTCAGGTATGTGGTGGAGTAGCCGTTGCGCAAAATATTTCCATTGATGGAGGACGAAAGGAGCATTGCATCCAAAGAGGAACGTGCTAATTTTGAAGGGAAGGCTTCAGTTCTAGCAGCTCTTGACTATTATTTCAGCATGCAAAACGATTTTTTATTGCTGCAGCTCCTTGAAAAATACACAATGCTTTGGTAAGTTCCCATATCCTTTGTATTTTTTAGTTTATTTCCTTTAATTTGTGGTCATCGGCTAGACCATTTTTTTAATCTCAGTTGGGATTACTTGGCTAGACCTTTCTGAGAACTACAACTAGATAGACTTATTGGAAGGGTAAAACATAGTGGTATAGTACTCGGGCTCATGGACACAATCCCTGCCTTTGTCGCCAACCTGTTCGCTGACAAGGATCATGTAAACAACAACACCTCTTTCTATCTCCTTCATTCTATTTGTTTGTATAAAGTAATATGTTGTAGTCTACAGCAATGGAGGTGTAAATTATTGTTGCTCACATTCTGCAGGCACATGAACTGTGGTAGCAGCAATAGATCATCAGATCAAATCCTAGAAAATGGTAAAAGATTTTTTAGAGCATTGATTCAGTTGTAATTAGTCACCTCAATTAGTCAGTTTAAATGCTACTAATATTTTAAAATAGAACTATGTATCGATCATAATCAAACGGGAGCCAAGAAGATAAATACTATGAATTCTAATCTAAGCTCGAGCAAGACCTAACACTGACAGGGATAAGCCTCGCTCAGAAGGTTTCGTCTGGTACATCAGAGAGCTGGCCAACATCATGTAAGCAAGTGTTTTTTGGATATTTAATTAATCATCCCAGATTGAATAGTTGAGGATAGCTTGCCAACGTCATCTGAGCAAGCACTTTTTTTGCCTATTTAATTAATCATCAGAAAGCTTGGAAGAAGAATGCTTGAGGAGAAAGAATTTGTAGTCTTGACATAGCTGCTTATGATGCAGCTGCTGAAACTCGATGGCATTGAAGATGAAAAAGGGCGAGGGCATAGAAGAAGGTTGATGTACAAGAATTTTCCGTCTTGTTATTTCAAACCCCTTCCTTGTATTGTCGGTTATTTGTGCTATCTATGATCACATCGACGTTGCATGAATATATGCATTGCAGAGAGGAGCCTACTTTTGTGATGCTCGATTATTGCTTTCATAACGATAATATGAAGTATTTGTGACTTAGTGTAGAAAATGTTGTAAAATCCTTAAACTTCCCATTAGGCCAATTTGGGTTGTCAATGGAATCAGCTGGGCGATTCTATCCCCTCCATTGATCTCTCACAACTCTTACATAAATGATTTCTTTATCATCCTCTTATTACCTTTAAATTTTGAGGTTATTGTAGGTACCAATCCTTTTATTCCCCAAGCAACACACGGGCACTTACCTAGTATAGATAATAATATAATATATATAGACAGAGAAGATAGAGATAGGTGAGGAGGGCCGCCGCTCGTTCGGTGAAGTGTGTGCGTGGGTCTCGCTGTCCTCCAGAAGCCTCACGTTTCCCAGGCTCCCAGCGGCAGCGGCCCAGCGCCACGCCAGCACCCAGGCGGTCCACGACTCCACGTCCAGCCCACTTAGTTTTCCCCGAGCCCAGTCAGTGCTTCACGTCGTTAGGGTTCCCCTGGCCTTGTTCCGTCGCCCATCTCGCACGGCGCACCCGGCAGCCCGCAGCCCGTCACCGCCACTCTCGCCCGGAGCCCCGGAGGCCAGAGCTCGCCCGGAGCCCCTCGCTCCCTGATCTCGTCTCCCCGCGAGACGGTGACCCCTCAGATCCGCCGGCCCCGTACCGCCTCCCTTCGCTCCACTGCCAGATCCGGCCCGCCTCCGCAAAATCCCGCGACATCGTAGACGAGCCGGGGGGCGAGAGCGGAGGTAGGTCGCAGCAGCAATGGCGGCCGCAGAGGAGTATAGCTCGCTGTTCCTGATTTTCATCCTCACCATGATCGCGCTGCCCCTCGTGCCGTACACGATCCTGCGCCTGTGTCGCGCTGCTTCCGAGAAGGCCAAGACCATCCACTGCCGCTGCTCGGGTTGCCACCGCTCCGGCAAGTACCGCAAGTCGATCTACAAGAGGGTGCGGACGGCGCCTTTGTTCTTCGTTTTCCTTCGTGTTCCTATTTTTGGTTTCTGTTTCGGTGTACTGTAGCTGGATTTGCTTTTCTGACTAATATAAGTTCTGCTCCCCTTATTTCGCAGATATCCAACTTCTCCACGTGCAGTAACCTAACCATCCTTCTGCTCTGGATTGTTATGATATTCCTGGTTTACTACATAAAGCTTGTTAGCCGTGAGGTATCTGAACTTTGAGCTACTTTAGAATGTGATGCTTTCAGATAGAGCATTTCTTTCTGCGATACAAGTATACTTATCAAGTTGACGTAACTCAAATCTGCTTCGATGAACTGTTTTCTTTTTTGGGTGTTAAATCAGCAGTCGAAGTGCGCTATCCTATTGCTTTCTGCCTTTTTTTTTCCTCACTGGTGGAAACTCATTTGGCTGTCATTTGTATGTGATATGTTGAAACTATAGTCTGTAATTACCTGATGCCAGATAGAGTTATGTTTTTCCTAGTATAGATTTTTGCAACTTCAGGGTTTCACATGTCCCTGTCTCTTTATATCGAATAGGCCCATTATGTTACCATTTTTCTATTGCAATTATGTAACCATTCAGTAAAATGAAGACATTACACATACAACTCTCTGTATATAAGCATGTGTACTCAGCGTGATAAAATTACAATATTTGTTATATGACTTTGCTTTGAATTCTCTTAGGTCCAAGTTTTTGAGCCTTTCAGTATCCTTTGACTGGAAGCTGGGGCATCTGAATCTGATATCAAGAAATCGTATAGGAGGCTTTCTATTCAGTACCATCCTGATAAAAATCCTGATCCAGGTACCTCCTTTGTAACACTATAATACTGCTGCTCAATGAAGAAAAAAAAAACATCTTACCTGGTGAACTCATGCTTTCTCTCCCACACCTACCCAGAGGCTCATAAGTACTTCGTTGAATATATATCCAAGGCATATCAAGCATTAACTGATCCTATATCTCGCGAGAATTATGAGAAATATGGTCACCCTGATGGCGGCAGGTAATATTAGCATCATTATTAGATTCTAATGTCTCAATGAAAGCTAAATTTCGTGACATCAGCTAACTGGCTATACATCTTGTTTATGATTCAGGGGATGCAAATGGGCATTGCTTTGCCCAAGTTCTTACTAAATATTGATGGTGCATCTGGTGGGATAATGCTTCTTGGAATAGTTGGATTTTGTATATTATTGCCTTTGATGATAGCTGTTATTTATTTGTCAAGATCGTCAAAATATACCGGAAACTATGTCATGCATCAAACTCTGTCCACTTACTACTACTTTATGAAGCCATCTCTTGCTCCAAGGTATGAACTTGCGAACACGTCATTTAACATTGTCACTTTTAGTGTTTAATATTAATATTTGTGTTTCCCTAGCACATCTTGTTTAAAGTGAAAGTGCCTTGTTTCTGTTTTTTGAATTTTTGATTCATGAAGACTGTAATGCCATGAACAACAGAGGATTTTTGTTGATATTGGAATTGAAAATGTGATTTATTATTTACTTAATTGCTGTTTAAGACTTCTTTTCTTGAATGCCACAGCAGTATGTTTTTTTAAAAAAAACTTCTATTGGGTAAATATATTTGCACAACTCGAATTTACCTTTAAGCATTGATGAAAATAAGATGTTATGCACATGCAAAACCACAGTGCCTGATGAAATCATTGCTAAGTCTTGAATGGCAACATCAAGAATCTCCTATCCTGAAACCGTATAATGGTAGAAATGATACTGTGCTTTTTTCTTAACATTTTTTATTGCTGCTGACAACACCCCAGGGGCTAGTATATATTTTAAGTATCTGGTCGATTAAAAACATACTTCTATTTTGGGTTCTTTATACTTGCTAGCATTAAAGCAACTCCAAGAGATGCTATTTTTGGTTTTGAATCTAATGTAGACAATTTGTGGGATTTAATATATTATAGGCTCCAATAGTATATTGTATCTGCCTTTCTAAAATTCCCAGCCGGCTATCCCATGAATTCCACTAGGTAAAGAAAGCTGTTCTTTATACTTGCTAGCGTTAGAGCAACTCCAAGGGAAATGCTATTTTTGGTTTTCAATCTAATTTAGACAAGTTGTGGGATAAAATAGGCTCCAATAGATATTGTATATGCCTTTCTAAAATACCCAGCCGGCTATCCCCTGAATTCTGCTAGGTAAAGAAAGCCAACCTATGAGGCCCGCCATCGCCCCTTCCGTGCGATTTCCTGGGCGCAGGGAGTCTTTCCCGCCAGTGAGAGCTCTATTCTCCCGCCAGTAGACTGCTTTCCTCTTGTCTGCTTCGACCATTCCTGTCTGCAACCACCGTCGTGCCTTGGAGAGGACGATAGCTCTGCCGCAGCTGGAGCTGGACGAGGAGTCAATAGTGGTGCACATTGTTGCACTCACCAGCGCTGCTTTCCTCCAGGTGTCGGGTGCGCATAGGGTCGGGTGTCGCCATCATCGCAGCACATGCCATCGGAGGGCGGTGGCCACCTGGGCCGCGGCTCATCAACATCATCATGGATACAGAAATTCACAAAGCTGTGTTCGCCATTGCCCTCCCTATCCCTGTGGTGACCTACTGCTCCACACCGGCCGAGCTGCAGCGGGAGGCAGCCATATCGGCGCGTGAGCGACGGTCGGAACAGGCACAGCTCAACCGGTCTTGCGCAGGCGGCAGGGGTGCCCTCAAGAGCCTCTGGTCATCAGCGCACCCCCACCACAGGCTCTGCAGGCCGAAAACTAACACTGGGTCGAAGGAACACCTCTAGTAGAAGGAAACTAGTGGCATGCATTCATTATTTGCTTACATTTGTTCTGTCTTTACTGCTGTTCTTCCTCGTAGTAGCTAGCTCGCATGCTGCTGTTACTAGCTAGGGGAAAGACGAACCAGAACACCTAGTTATCTGAGTTTGATTGATGATGTTACAGTTTCAAATATGGATATGGAAAAAAATTTAGCTAGGCTATTGTGTTACTCTACTGTTAGGTGGATTTTCTATTTTAGATAATGGCTAAATCATGTAATTTGGCATCTCTTTTTATTACATGAACTCTTGGAGTTGCTCTTAGAGGTCTTGTTTTTTTTTTTCTCTTATCTGAGCAAAGGTTTGGTGCCATGTCATAGCAAACTTATTGATGACAATGGGTCCATGCTTGTTAGTAGCTTCCAGGAAACTTCTCTTTTGGGTCTTAATTAACTTGCTAGCCTTTTAAAATCATGTTTTTTTTTCCCTTGTCTGAGCCATGTTTTGTTTCCATGTCACAGCAAAGTTATGGATGTCTTCATCAAGGCTGCAGAATATATGGAGATGCCAGTCCGACGCAGTGACGATGAACCCCTGCAAAAATTGTTTGTAGCTGTTAGAAGTGAGTTAAATCTGGACTTAAAAAAATATTAAGACAGAACAAGCAAAATTCTGGAAGCAGCATCCATCACTAGTAAAGGTTGGTCTTTTCTTACTATATTCTATGATACACAATATATAAACTGATCTCCAAAATCTGAAAAGTTATAAATCTTATACCTCTTTATTTTATTGCAGATGGAATTGCTGATTCAGGCGCATCTCACTTGTGAGGCATTTGCTTTGACCCCAGCACTGTAAAGATTACAGACACATGCTTGAACTTGCGCCTCGTCTTCTGGAAGAACTAGTTAAGGTACTTGTTTGGATGTCTTGCTCATAAGATTCTGTCCTTGATAGTATTTTAGGACACATCACCATTTATGATGTTTTGTATTTATCCTTTCTGATAAAATTTCATAACAAACTCAAACCACCAGTTGTTCACATATTTTATGTAAGTTTTTGGATTTCCTATATTTGACTTGTTTATAAGAATTAGATTGATAACATTTTAATTGAATTAATATAAGCAATTTGCAATTGAGTCATTCTTTCATAAAAGCAAGTAAAGGAACTATCAACCTGCATGTTCTGTGTAGTTGTTTCATGATCTGTATGGAATACAATACAAAACAATTTAGGTTTCTTATCAAACTGAAGTATGGTCAACTGATTTACATGCATCTAAACAGATGACTGAAACAGTCTATAAGTTTGTGTCACTGATAGTTTAAAAGGTCTATTGTACTTTGAATAGAGGCCACGTTATGTGGTAATCCTTTCACTTTATGCTTTGAAGTAGCTCATGACCCCCCCCCTCCCTCCCTCCCTCTCCCTCTCCCACACACCCCACTTCAAAAAATACCATGTTTCATGCATACATTGAGATACTCATTGCCTTGCAGATTGCAGTTCTACCAAGGAATCCCCATGGTTTTGGATGGCTTCGGCCTGCAATTGGTGTTATTGAGCTTTCTCAAAATATTGTCCAGGTACTTGTGTCTACAACCTTATTTTTTGTCAGGCAACTGGTGAACCATTTCATGTTGATGTACTATGATGGACTATAAAATAGTTGAAACTTTTTAGGCCTTGTTTGGCTGCACTCCAATCCACTCTGATCCACATGGGTTGGGAGGGAAACATATTATAGTATTATGCTGTCCTGATTGTTGATGGTAATATATATTTTATTAGCAAGTGTAAAACATATTTAAGTAGCACTACCTCTGTCCCTAAAAGAATGTCATTCTAGGTTTGGACTAAATCAAAAAAAATTTAAGTTTTACTGGATTTACAGAAAATATTATGGACATTTACATCTCCAAATAGATTTATTATATTATAAGAAAATATTTTCCATAACCCATCTAATGATACTTGTTACAACTTATAAATACTATTTTTGTATATATTTTGTCAAACTTGAGACTCATTGACTCCTTGAAAAGTGAGTGACACTCTTGGGGGATGACGGTAGTATCAGTTATACTCCCTCCATCTAGAAGTCTTAAGTTGTATAAGTCTCACACTCTGTGACCAAGGAGAGCATTTTTATTAAGTCACGGTGGCATCTTAAATGAGCTGGTGTCTGTTTGGTTTTCACATGCTAACGCCATGCAAAAAGGGAGCAGTGTGGTGGTGCTGTGGAGCTGAGCGGCATTGAGGCTCATTAAGCTGACAATGCATGTGGATGAGGCTAACGGTAGAACTACCATGCATACAATTGCTTGCCATGTTAGGGGTCACGGTTGCTGGAATCCAAGAAAATTCGAGGAGAAGGCTAGATGATGAAAACTTTTGGAAAACTGGATTTTGGTTAGATGATTTAGATTTGTGGATGGAGTATGAAAAATATGGATTGGTTCACGTTTCCACTTATTGCAGCAATTGCTCCAAGGATGGGAGTGCAATGTAACATAAATAAGGTAGGGTTAGTCTTTTGGAGTTTTGGTGTGATGCGTGTTATCAACATTCTGCAGGTGAAATATTCCACTTGTTGCTTGCAACTGGGTAGCATATTATTGTCAAAAGAGAGTTCCCTGTCCAGTCAGTATTAGTGGTGCCTATTGTTTTCATGTGTCTTTGTAATGTTACTTGCTTAGGTCAGGTGTTGTCTTTGCCAAGAAAAGTATGTGGGACCTGGGAATGAAGCAATAATATTGTAGCCATTATGTTAAAAACAGTGCTAATTATAATTCTCCAGTAATATAGTTTACTAATTTTCAAATCTTAGTTTTAATTAACTGTTCATTTATGTTGTAATCAGTTTTTATGCGATGCCTCTCTTTATTTATCTTATTATGAGCTTAGTTAGAAGAGGTGCTGCTTTGTTACAAAAATAAATTCTGTTAGTGTATTCACACACACCAAAAAAAAAACTGTTAGTGGTTTGAAGCATCTAGGCTGCGTCACATTTGCAAGGTCATTCATCAGCATTTTTTGTAATGTTGTATTGGGACGACACATGCAGGCTGTACCACTAAGTACACGAAAAGCTACTGGAGGTAACTCGGAAGGAATAGCGCCTTTCTTGCAGCTGCCACATTTCACAGAAGCGACTGTGAAAAAGATTGCTCGCAAGGTATTTGCTTACTGCCCTCTGAAATTCTTTTTGCAGAAAGTATATTAATGAAAGCAACTTAAAAATTGATGACTTATCTTTAAAGCATCCTTTTTAACTCTGGAATGTAATAACATTATTATGTGTTTGACTACAGAAAATTCGTGCCTTCCAAGAACTTTGTGACATGTCTGTGGAGGATCGTGCTGCATTGCTCACACAAGTTGCTGGGCTTTCTGAAGAACAAGCTCGGGATGTGGAGCTTGTACTGGAGATGATTCCTTCTATTGAAGTAGACATTAAATGCGAGACTGAAGGTGAAGAGGGCATTCAAGAGGGTGATGTCGTGACAATGTATGCTTGGGTCTCGCTACAACGGCGTAATGGACTGACTGCTGCTCTTCCCCATTGTCCCAACTTCCCATTCCACAAGGAAGAAAACTTCTGGTTGCTTCTAGCCGATGTGGCATCTAATGAAGTTTGGTTGTCACAGAAAGTCAGCTTCATGGATGAGGCCACTGCCATAACTGCAGCATCAAAAGCTATACAAGAGACCCAGGAAGCACTAGGTGCAAGTGCAAAGGAAATAGGAAATGCAGTTAAGGAGGCAGTTGACAGGGTGAAGAAAGGCAGTAGGCTGGTAATGGGCAAGTTCAAGCACCAGCAGAGGGTACTCACAACCTCACCTCTTTTTTGTTTGTGCGACTCTTGGATAGGCTGTGACACCAAGACCAGCTTCAAGCTCAAGGTGCTGAAGCGCAGCCGTGCTGGAACAAGAGGCCATGTGCCTGAAGAAGGGCCAGCGGCAGCCACAGAGGATGGTATCGAGGAGGAAGAGGAGGAAGAGGAAGAGGAATATGATGACTATGAGAGCGAGTACAGTGATGACGAGGAGGATGAGAAGAACAAGGGGAAAGGGAAGGGGAAGGTCGTGAACGGATCGGCCCATCAAGGGACTGAATCTGATATAGATTCAAGCAGCGATGAGTAATTCTATACTGTGTTATGTTGAGAGAAAAAACATAGAGCTTAACACCATCTGTTTTATATTTTGAACATATCCCCTCTATTTATAGATGGTATACTAGTTAGTTACTCCGTTTTTGTTTACTAATAAATTGAGATGAGACTGATTGGCCAAAAAAAGCCGAGCGAAACTAGCTTACTATACCGAGTTGACCATGGTCATTCTCCAAAGTGCTATCGTTTCGCCTATGCCACTTTGTGCTCTGATTTCTTGAATTTCTGCATCACCATTCTTCTAATGGTGATCGAGGTTGCTGGT
Source organism: Hyparrhenia diplandra (assembly GCA_015847255.1). Lineage (NCBI taxonomy): Eukaryota > Viridiplantae > Streptophyta > Magnoliopsida > Poales > Poaceae > Hyparrhenia > Hyparrhenia diplandra. The sequence continues at coordinate 11,157 of JADLZK010002601.1, forward strand.
GCTGATTCGCCAAATCAAAGTTCCAAATTAGAGCAGCAGTTCACTACATACTGATATTTTTCCTCTCTTATATTTTGTTCCCCTGGTCGGTGGTAATGTTGTCCAATTGACGCTATCCAAACCCTGGTGTCTGCACCTGGTAACATTTTCCGCGCACCGGAGGCCAGAGTCTCCCAATCCCTTTCTTTCCTTGGCCTCCCAATCTCTTTCTTTGCATGTGTACAAACCTGCACGTGTGTGGTGTAAGTGTGGGTTCTGTCCAAGTTATACCCAAATTGAAAAATATATACTTCTCCACCTCAATAAGTTTTCCAAACGATCTTTTGTATGTACGGAATAGCTACATCACTTTACTTATATGTAATGTTGGAGTTTTATTAATTTTATTGAGAAATGAGTACTAATAAATGTAAAAAAAAAAATGACCAGCCAGGCGTAGGGAGTTCTAGGAGGCGAAAGGAGGGAGTGGTAAAATGATAAGAATTGTTCCAATAGAGGGATATGAGTATAAGTTTTTCTAGCTTATGTGCATGTATTTCTATTTACATATATTTTTTTTCTAAAACCATTTTTAAGTTATATAAGTTGATTTTAAAAAATTAGCTCAATTAGCCTAGAATTATAACAGGGGAATTAGTGGCTTAAACTTCCGTATACAAAAAGTTAGAATCGAGCCGTTGGGAAAGGTAAGAGGCGATAAAGGCGACCCGATGGCGGCGGGCGACCGCCGGGCCGGAGATCCCCAAGATCCTCGCGGCGACTCCTTCCCCAAATCCACCCATCCGCGCCCAACCCCAGCCCCTTCGCCACGGCTTTCGTACAACTCCGCCCGCCGAGACATCAAGTGACGGCAGACTAGCGCAACTCCACTTTCAACTCGCCACCGCCTCCACCACACCGCACCACACGCGTCGGCCGGAGGGCGACGGCGACTTGGTGGTCCACGGCGCCGTCACCGGCTCCCCGGCGGGTGCTGGGCTCCGCTACGCGGTCGTCGGGTGGCCCGCGCCATGGCGCCCCACCAACTGGCGCCCCCGGTGCGGCTCCGCCATTACTACGAGGGAGAGAACCTGCCGGCCGCTGACCCGGCCAGAGCCGGCTTCTGCGGCGTCGGTCGCCCTCACATCGTGTCCGCGGCTGGGCCGGCGGGCGTGGCCGGCGCTGCGGCGATCCACCTCGCCGCGCCCGCCCATTGAGGCCCCTCTTCAATTCCTTGATACGGGAGGAAGCAGCGGGCGGACGCCATGGAGTGCCACCTCGCGAGCTCCATGACTGTCTCATCGTCGTGAGCGCGGCGGCGACTCGGCCGACTTCAATGCTTGCGAGCCGGGGTGGATCTTAGCACCGCGTCAATCGGTGGCGCAAGCCGCCAAGAGTCAAAGCGCCTCGCTGCTTGTTGCCCGGAAGGACATCCAAGCACGCAAAACGCCTTCAATGCGCCGCATCACAGCTTCGCAACCACACGGCCTTCGGCGCCTTTCGCCTTAAAGCGGTAGGCAAAATGTTTCAAATGCCTTGCTTCGACCACCGGCGCGCGACTTTGCCGTGAACCATTCCGGCGCTTCAAGTTTACACGGAAAGGGTGCGCCGCCGCCACCCAAAAAGCCACCCCACAAGGCGCCCACCTCGCGACCGCCACGAGAGATCCTCCCCACCAGCCACCTCCGCCGGCGGGGGCAACCATGGCCGGCTCGGCGACCTAAACCGGGCGGATGAGGACGGCGCCTCATCCCGATGCTGCTCGCCACGGAGCGAGCGAAGGGAGTGGGATGAGATAGTGTGTGTGGTCTCTGGAGCCATCGCAGGGCCCGAGAATCGGGCTGGTTGAGGTGGAGGCCGCCTTCCGTGCCGAGTTCCGCTCCGCCCCCGGCGGGTGACCGCCACCGGGCATTTCCCCCGGGCTTTCCTCGTCAGGATTCGAGGCACCGCCATCACAGCGCTGGGCGCTCAAGCAAGGCTCCGTCAAGCGTCACGGCCCGACTTCCGGTTCGTCAGAGTGGCGTAGCTTTGGCCGAGGGCTATGGTGTCTCCCCCGTTGTTCGATGTCGGGGCTGCGCGCCGATGGCGTGCCTCGCCCGCAGCGGACGCCCGACATCGTCGAACAGCGTCATCGGACGTGCCGGTGCGTTGACGTTTCTGCAACGTATGCGAAGAATCCGCAAAGCGCCGCGGAATTGTCGTTATAGCATTTCACGGAAGTATTTGGTATCGTATTTCCACGAGCGGTTGTGTGATTACTCTCACGAGAGCGAGTCACCCTAGGATAACTATGGGTGGTGAGGTATCTTTATGGGCTCAAACTCTCTAGCGAGGATCACTTGGTCGTTATGTCCTCACTTCGGGCACGCCCACGCCCAAAAGGACGGTGTTGTCCGCAATTAATCTTTGCGCCACACCCAAACGTGGGGGATTACAAGGGACGGACAAGGTCGTTCACAACCCCCGCCTACCCCCTCAACCGTGGGATGCGCCACAAAAGATATAAAACCCTTAGTCTAGACACCACGTCTACACTAGTGATTATTACTCTAGCGTGTTAACAAGGCTTACCCGTCAGGGGGTCCTTCTACCGAGTACCGCCCGAAGGAATCGACTATCAATCCCGTAATTCTATAACAGCTAGATAATATGCTTAAGAGTAATAAGCCGAAAGAGGGACACAACCATTCTTACCCAAAATGATTAGAAGGTTGTAGAGGTACAAGCGTGGCGGGTGCCGACAAGTCCGGCACTCCGGCCACCCAAGATCCGCAATGCACCGGGAGGCACACCGGGACTCCATGGAGAAGAGGTCAAGCCCTCTTCTAGCCTTCCCTCTCTCACTCTCCATTAGAACTAAGAAGGAGGAAGAAGAATAAGAGTGGAGCTTCCTCTCTTCTCTACATTGTGGCCCTCCTTGTGTTGTATGTGGAATTGGTGTGTGTCAAATGAGGGAGAGAGGGGGGCTACTTATACATGGAGGAGAGGGGCCTAAGTGCTAAATTACACCAAAACCGACCTTGTACGCCTTCCTAATTAGACCAAACCGACCATCCCACGTCGGTAACCCCCAGAAGGCAGGTTAATGAACCGCTCCCGAGGTCGGGCGAAAACCGCCTCGGGGAGGGTGCGGCCGCACCTTGGGGTGCGCTACAAGACACCTCGGGCTCGGCTTTGGACCGAAGTCTCGGTGGGCTAGCGCCCTTCGTCTTGAAAAGTTGTGGGCGGGCTTTGCTCGGCCCAATTTTGATGTTTTGGGTCGATTTGCTTTGGGCTTGTGTTTTGCAATAATGCGCTTTCCGGATGGCGTATTTTGGCTAGTTTTTCCACTTGCTTTTATTATAAACCCGCAAAATAAAATACTAGACACTACAAGTGGAATTTTATTAGTGATAAATGTATATGAGCATGGTAAAGATTATTTTTACTCCCTTTTTGGTAGAATGTTGACGCTAAAAATATGTAGTTGGTTACCGTCAACAGGTGCGCGCTGGAAACGATCGACACCGACCTTCTTCTTCCGGCGGAGACGAAGACGGTGGGCCTCTGGGCGTGGACATCCAACCCAAGCCTCATACCCAAGAAGGTCTGGTTCACCTTCACCAGTCGCGCCAAGGACGGCGACCTCCGGCCGATCCTCGGTGACGGCGGCACCGCCGGAGCGGCCGGCGGTGGGCACCAAGTACCCGGTGATCATCCATCCGGAGGAGATCCATGACTACACCGCTTCCACCATCGACGCGAGCGGCAACGTCATCCCGGTCAAAAGGTGCACGCCTAAGTGGAACTCCGGGCGTGGGTTGGCCAGGCCGGTACCGAAGACGCGCCTTTGAGCACTCCCCTCACCACCCTCCACCGCCGAGGGACGTAGAGGTGGAGCGGGCGCGACCCAGGAGGCAGGACGGGACGTAGAGCAAGGGGGTCAAGGGACGCTACAACAATGACCACCCCAAATACTGAGGGGCGGGACCGTCGCCGTGATGACGCGGGCGACCACGACAAGCACGGGCGTGGCGGCACGACCGGTATGGGTCTGGCGCACGGGCAGGAGGACATCGGGGCGAGCGCTCTCCCAGCGCCCGACTACTGGGCGAGCGGCGGGGGCCACCGGCGGCTACCGAGAGGGCCCTAGCGTGGTGGAGCACCCGAACAGTGCGGCGGCACCCCGGGCGGCAAAGGACAACATCCCAAAGAACCACGGATCGGGGATCGCCTTCCCGGGGATGAATAACGCGTCAGGCGGGCTCCGAGTCCACTCCCGCCGTTCCATGCTCTGCGGGGGCCTCTAGCGATGGGGCGACCTCCGGCCAGATGTTCAAGACACACGCCAGCCGCCCTCAATGCTGCCCCGCAGCTCAGCGTGGAGCGGGGCCGTGGCGGGTCGCCGGAACCCCGGACCGCGCTCCTCAAGCTCCTCGTCCACGACTACCTAGAGTAAAAGACTGTGCCCTGGCAAGGGGCTCGGCCTCATCATTTGCGTCATTTGGGCATGCCGGCATGGGCGATGAAGCGCTGGTCCAAGGGAGGGGGGGAGGGGTGATGCGGCCCGCGGTCAACCATGCCACGGTCCGGTGCGTGAGCGTCTTTGCCGCATCCTCAACACCGTGCCACCCGGGGAGGGCACTGATGGAAGCTCGATGGCGGCGTGCGGCGGCGTTCACCGGGCTCGCACTCAACGAGCATGAAGGACCACATATGCAGGTTACTCCACCCCGCTCCCCTACGCCTGCCGCAACAATATCCTCACCGACCACGATGGTCACCCTAACGCTGGATCAAACAACCCCTGTCGTTTCCATCCAGAGAGCTGAAGAAGTCCACCAGCAAGAAAACGACATCATCGCGCACGGCGGGACCGGAACGGAACACCAGGTGGAGGTTGCCGCTGGCGACGACGGCGACGGTAGCCAGGTGTCTGGTGTGGCAGCACTCTTCACCATCCCGCCGCCGGCGCTCCTCCAGCAGCCCCAGAACGAGAACCCGCCTCCAGCGCTGGCCACGACATCAACGCGTCGCCGTCGGAACCGCCGCAACTATGACATGCTGAGCCTGCGTTGCTCATTGTCGTCGCTACTAATGGACACCATGTGTTGTACTTCATGTTGAACTTGTCAGATGCTTGTTGTTGCAATGCAAACTGCAATCCGCTCGGCAGACTGCTTGTCTACACCTTCGCTCGCGTCCCATGTCTGCCTCCTTGCTGCAACCAACAAACGATGCTGGGCAATCCGCATCAGAGCATTCATAGGTTAACATATGGATAAAGAAAGCCTAGACATATTATCGTGGAATGTCCGTGGGTTAAACCAACAAGCAAGAAGGGACACCGTTCACCAGCCTACTAGCAAAGAACCAATCGCAATGTCGCGTGCGGCTCGCACGAAACAAAAACTTGCTGAACTTTGCCAACATGACGCAAAGACACCTAGGGGATACCGCTACGGCAGCCAGATGCAAATCGCCACGGGACCGCCGCAAACAAGGGGAGGAATTGCCATCTTATGGAACGAGAACAAAGCTACCTGCACAAACTTTTTCTCCGGGGAATACCACCTCTCTACGACGGTGAACATCATAGCAACGGATGTCTCTTTCCTCCTCACAGTGGTCTATGGACCATCACGTAGAGCTAACAAGCCAGCGTTTCTTCAGGAGCTAAAATCGGTCAAGCCACCGCCTGGCACGAGATGGTTGATCACGGGTGACTTCAACTTAATATACAAAGCATCCGACAAGAACAATACGAGATTAAGCCCAAGTCTAATGCGACAGTTCCGAGAGGCAATTGATGACCGCGAGCTAACGGAACTAAGCCTACAAAACAGTAAAGTTCACTTGAGCAGCGAGAGGCAAACACCAACTTTGGCAAGACTTGACCGTTTCTTTTGCAATGCGGAATGGGATACCACCTTTACTAACCATGTCCTAAACGCTGGTCAACCTCTCTATTTGATCACGCCCACCGCCGCTAGCAAACCGGCTCGGGTCCTCGAAGACCGCGATCTTTTAAATTTGAAAACTTCGGACAAAGCTGCCCGGGTTTAAAGAGGTGGTCAAGCGGTCATGGGATGCGCCGACCCGACCACCATGAGCCATTCCACGCCCTATACCACAAGCTTCAAACAAACGCAAAAAACACGAGAGCATGGAGCAAAGAAACCATCTCGGACGCCAAAAAGTTGTTCTTCATGGCGCAGAGATCATCCTAAGGCTAGACATCGCCCGTGAGAGTCGAACACTCATGGCGGATGAAGCTAGCTTACGGCGAAACTAAAGAAGAAAATCATGGGCCTAGCTGTTGTTGTAGAAAGAGCCCAAAGCCGGCAAGCTTCAAGAATCTCATTGATAAAATTGGGCGATGCAAACACAAAGTATTTCCACCGGAGAGTCAATGCACGAAGGAGAAAGAATCACATCTGAGAGGCTCAAGCAAGGAAACGGATGGGCGCTGAACCACGATGACAAAGCCGCCGCGGATTCACAATCACTTCACGTAAATCATGGGACGCGGCCCCGAGACAATATGACATCAATTGGAACGAGCTAGGCACGGTGCCCAAGGACCTCACAAGCCCGGATGCCGAGTTCATAGAAGAGGAAATTGCAACGGCAATCAAACATATGCCGATTGATAAAGCCCCGGGGGCGGATGGCTTCACGGGGAGCCTTCTTTAGAAGCTATTGGGAAATTGTCAAAGGTGACATCTTGAGAGCGGCAAACGCCTTCCATGACCCGAGGATCCGTAACTTGCGGATCATCAATTCGGCAACCGCCGCCCTTATCCCCAAAAAGGACGGGCGGAGGCGTTGGGGACTTCAGGCCCATTAGCCTTATACACTCCTTCGCCGGGAAGTTATTGGCAAAGATACTAGCATTGAGACTGGCACCACACATGTCGTCCCTTGTCTCCAAATCGCAAAGTGCATTCATAAAAAAGAGAAGCATTCATGACAACTACATGGCAGTGCGTAACGTGGTCTGGCGGTATCACAGGACAAGGCAACCAGCCATCTTCCTAAAACTTGACATCACCAAGGCTTTTGACTCCGTTCGATGGGAGTACCTGCTCAACCTCCTCGGCAAACTAGGCTTCCCAACTCGTTGGAGGGACTGGGTTGCGGCCCTACTCTCTACCTCCACAACAAGAGTGCTCTTGAATGGCATTCGAAAGTGCTCCAATCGACATGGAAGAGGACTTCGGCAAGGCAACCCGCTCTCGCCATTACTCTTTGTCATTGCAATGGAGCCTCTGCAGAAACTACTAGAACTCGCAACCGAGAGAGGGCACCTATCCAAGCTGCGGGGACGCACTACCCAATTGAGAGTTTCCATGTATGCCGACGACACGACAATTTTCATCAAGCCAACAAGGAGAGATGTACTGTCCCTATCCCAACTCCTTGCCATGTTTGGTGAAGTCTTGGGGCTAAAAACAAACTTCTAGAAATCTACGGTCATCCCCATCCGATGCGAGCGACTAAACCTGGCTGAGATTCTGGCCGGCTCCCCTGTGAGCACCACGAGTTTCCCGACCATGTACCTAGGCCTACCGCTAACTCCAAGGAGGCTTAGGAGGGTCGACTTCCAGCCTTTGGTCGACAAAGCGATCAGTAAAATCTCGATCTGGAACGGGCGTCACATAAACCATGCAGGCCGTCTCACGCTAGTCAAAGCGGTGCTCACAGCGCAAGCGGTGTACTTCCTCACCTCACTACGGGCGCCTGGAGAAGTGCTCACAGACGTCGACCATCAGCGGAAAAAATTCTTATGGGCAGGGGCAGAAAATTTAACTGGAGGGAAGTGCAAGGTCAACTGGCCAAGATCTGCAAGACCTAAGAAATCAAGAGGCTTGGGCATTCTCCATCTCAGGAAATTTGCAAGAGCGTTGCGTCTAAGGTGGTTGTGGCGACAATGGTTGCCAGGAGAAAGCCTCGCGTCTGAAACTCCAAGCACAAAAACGGACAAACAATTATTTGCGGCATCCACAACTGTCACAATTGGTGATGGTGCCAAGGCACTTTTCTGGTCGACATCATGGGTCCGTGGCCAGCGGCCGTGCGACATTGCTCCTGGAATATACGCGATCTCCAGAAGGAAGAACATAACACTACATCAAGGCCTCTTGAACAGCACTTGGGTTAGAGGCATCAACTTGTAGCACCGTGACTTTACCCCTGCGCATCTATGCGAATTCGTCCACCTGTGGCAGGAAGTAACACAAATAACACTGACGCCAGACGTCCCGAATACTATATCATGGAAGCTTACATCCAAAGGAGACTACGCGGCTTCCTCAGCGTACCATGCACAATTCCTAGGAGCGACACAGACCAACTTCGAAGAACTGATATGGAAGACTTGTGCCCCGCCAAAATGCAAATTCTTCACCTAGCTTGCGATCCAAAACCGAATTTGGACCGCGGACAGACTTCAGGAGCGCGACCGCCAAACCAACACATCGCACACACTTTGTAGATTGCAACCGGAGACAGGTGTTCACCTTTTTGTTGAGTGCAGGTTTGTGGGGAGATTATGGACGCAGATTGCCAATTGGTCAGCAAACGAAAACCTACACCCAAACTCTTGGCCATAAGGCCAACCTCTGCACAATTGGTGGACACAATTGGGCCACGCACCTGCTCGTAGCAGGAAAGGAGTTAGGAGCTTACTCATCTTTGGTGGCTTGGGAAAACGGAAGGAGAGGAATGCAAGAGTCTTTCAAAGGAAGGAGGCGCCAAATTTTGTTGTTCTCCAAAGGATCAAAGACGAGGCGAGCATCTGGAAGATGGCCAGTGCAAAGCACCGCAACCCTTTTTCCGCCGCCCTCTTAGTTCCTTTTTTCTGCTTTTTTGTGTTTCTTTCAGTTTTCTTTTAAAGTGCGTAGTTTAGCTTTGTGTCTTGTTTTGCGCCACCTGGCGAACCCCTCTTTTTAATATAACGGGCAGCTCTCCCGCCGGTTCGTTTCAAAAAAAAAAAAAAAAAAAAAAAAAAAACTTTCGTATACACACTCAAAATACAATCCATCAACTTGTGCCCCGACAAATGGAAATTAAAGCAAGTCTAATGGGTTTATTAAGCAAGTTTAATGGGTAAACTTAGCACATACAACAAAATTAATTGAAAACATTATTCTTTATGTATTCATTTTCTAATACAACACATGTTGGGTACTATGTAGTTTCTATCTTGTACTTATTATGTATATTCACCTAGATGATTCACACTTCTGTATGTTAATTAATATTATCTAGTTGGAATCTTAACATAAGTTACATCAGTTTTTGGTGCATCCATTCTTTTGACATCATTACTTTATATTTTACCTTTCTTTTTATTACTTGTAGCAATTTTTTATCCATTTGTTAATTTCAAAGTCGTTCTTATCGTATCCTTTATTCAAAATTTTACTTAATACTTTTTAAAATATATTCTAATCTTGGACTAACTCTTAGTTACTTTGCATAAATGAACATTTCAAATTTAAGGATGATGCACAAAATGTTGAATTTCGTCTATCAAATAATCATATATGTTGTAGTTAAAACGTAGAGCTTACCATTAAAACATATGTATTGATACATCATAATATTTCAAAGAAAATGTGTATATCGTATCTAAAGTAGACATAAAATCTATTTCCGTAGTCTTACAGAATTTTACATGGTGACATATAGCATTGATGTTTTTATTTTGAATCTAACAACAGCATGCTTCAGTAATTTAGAAATATACACACTACGTTATGCTCTTTTTTACATAATAGCTTATATTGGTAATTTAGATGCAAATTTAGGTAGTGGACTGTTGGTAATTTGAATATATTACTGATTCAAGTGGTTATAATGTTTGTTCACAATGATAGAAGTGGAAAATTTTTAATAGAATAGATTAAATAATACTGATTCTTCTTTATGATGATCAAAATTGATCACATTAATTATGAGATTTCAGAATCACTTTCAAGGTTATTCCAGATGTTTTATTTTAATAATAGCATGTGCATGACTTTGTGAAGATTAGAATAGCTATAATGGCTATTATTGTTATGATGGTTAGAAAATACAGAGTTTAAAGTTATTTTTGACTATTGTATAAAGGATTTAGGATTTATCTTTTTTTCTTAGAGCACCTAATGAGGATTAATAATGTGGAGATTCTATTAGAGACTCTAATAAGTGTGTATACATAAACATGTTATATAAGATAAGATAACTCAATAGTATAATGAAGCAAACATTCACATGGGACGAGATAGTTCTTCCTAAGCATTGATCATTTTATAACTACAATTAATTTAAAACTAACATTAACAAACATCCTTACTCACATGGTTTTATAGATAAATCAAAGACAAGGCTAGAGTAAAAAAACACTTGAAACGTCGAGTTTAAATAAAATTGCTTCCTCTATTCAAGAAAACATGCAACTATAGATTTCATTCTAGGTAGTTCATGTTTGACCTAGTTTCTAATGAAAAGTATTCATATATCAGACCAACTCTGATGACGTAACACCACCTAATCCCTAGTAAGACATTGGAGAAGGAGAAGCCAAGAAATTAAGTGGTGATAGCAAAATAAGACACCCATACTCTAGTAATTTTTTTTTTTTTTTAATTAAACTAAAAAAGAAGACTAATGCTCATGCATTGGACTCATGTAGACAACACGGCCCACGAGAGGCATGCATACCGGCAGCAGCGCCGATACACTCGTGTGAGTCGTGATACGATCAACGGCCATGGCCCTCTCGCAACCGCGTGCATCCACTTGCTCTGATGACCTCACGTGGACCCCACACACTGTTGCGTGCTGTGCAAGCGTACTGGAGCAGAATGAACGCCAGCGTGGCTGTGGGCCCGTCGCCTGCTGCCGTGGATGCGCAGCGCAACCACGCCGTCGCCCCTCGTCGTCGTCTCTATAAAATCCCCTCGCCTTCCTCTTGCTGCCAGCAGCCACGCCGATCACCAATTCAAATCAAAGCAGCACAACCGACTCGCCCCGCTGCCAACCCAAGCGCGCCCCCAACCAGTGCAAGGCCTCGCCATCGCCGGCTCGCCGCCAGCCATGTCGTCGTCGGCGCCAGATGTGGTGGAGTCGTCGCGTCGTGCCGGCAAGGAACCGGCGGAGCAGGAGGCCGCGCCGGAGCCGCAGCGCGAGTGGGTGGCCCTCGTCTCCGCTGCCGAACTCCTCGGCTTCGACGATCCGCGGGCCCAGGAGATCGGCACCGATGCCTTCCTCCTCGACCTCAAAGACCCGCCGCTGCCCTCCTACCTGGTGCTGAGCCCCCGCATGGCCCCCTTCCCCAGGCGCGACGACGGGGCGCCGCTGTCCGCCTACATCCTCGCCGCCGACCGCTCCGCCTGCATCCTCCTCCAGGTCATGGATGGCAACCGCCCGGACTTCTTCCTCTGCGACACCCACAGACGCAGCGTCGCCATCCTCCCCAAGGTGCCCTTATCTGAGATGCGGCCCCACCTCAGCATCGGCCTCATCGCCGACCGACACCACCCCGGCCACTACGTGCTCGCCCAGCTCCACCTTAGCTACACCGGCACCGGCCCCAGCTTGAGCACACCAGAGCGCACGAGCTTAGTCATCAGGCTCATCTGGTACTCCACCTTCCACCCCGAAGGCAGCAAATGGTGCAACAGGGGGCTCAAGCTGCCAAAGGACGGCATGCGCCATCCCTTCTCCGAGACCGGCGTGCTCGCCCACGACAACCGCCTCTGGTGGCTCGCCCTCGGCTATGGCGTGTTCTTCTGCGACCCCTGCATGCCCCTCGACGAGGCCCCCGAGCTGCGCTTCCTCCCGCTCCCGGAGGACTGCGAGATGCTGGACGACAAGGTCGCCTTCGACCCCGGCTTCAAGATCCTCATCGACCAGAGGCGCACCGTCAGGCCCAGCCAGGGCAAGCTGCGCTTCGTCGAGATCCGTGGCCTCTCCTACGACAAGCTCGTCGACGACGTACCCGCGGTTAACCCCACGGTCTGGATGTGGACGCTCGACAACCCGGAGGCGGAGGACCCGAAGGACGCATGGACGTTCGCGTACAAGGTGGCCTTCGCCGAAATCTGGGACAGCGAGACCTACGCCGACGAGGGCCTGCCGCGCGAGGTGCCCCACATCGGCCTCGTCGACCCCAACAACCACTTCGTCGTCTACTTCCTCCAGGGCCCGAAGCTCTTCGGCTTTGACATGGACAAGAAGAAGGTCGTCGCCTGCAAGGATTGCGTGATAGACCCTGCTGATCAAATCAGGTTCCGATCCTCTCGCCCCATCGTCGATGCCTGGGAGGTGCCGCCACCGCCACCAGCGCTTTCGGGCGACGACGACGACGACTCACCAGACGGTATGCGCGCGTACATCATCCCCATTAGTTGCTCAGTTCTGACTGCCTTGCCTACGGTTTCTGAATCTATCGAATGCAGCATGCATGGCTGCTGGAAATCTCGACTTGATGTTCTCTGTATGTCTGCATGCTCGGCATTCAACTGTAAATTTTGCGTGATCATACCCAGGCTGGATAAATCATTGCCAACCTTCATATTGGCCTTTGTGCATGCTAGTAACAGTAGTATCTGAACTATTGATGAACATTTCCAGTTTCAGTTGACATGGTTACTGTCATACACAATCTGATGAGATTACATGATGGTACCCTCGTGACATGCGTGCGCTTCTCTGATTTATTGCCTTTGTCTTATCATTGAGAAATAATAAGTTCATTACTGTCGTAGATGTTTTTACTACACTTATTAACAGCTGCACAACGCGAATAGATGACAGAATAGAGTCACCGAATTAATTAGTCTGAACTTGGCATGCTTCTGTTTGGCATCGTTTCTTTATATATTGCTCTTGCAATTCACGATTTGATTCATGAATCGTGACTATAACTTCGTGAGAATTTGGGTTTGGCGTGCTGATCGGTGATTGCTTGTTTGAACTTAATTGCTGCTCTTTTGATCCACTTTTAGCATTTGGAATTAGAATAGAATCACTGCATTTGTCTGAATCTGGAATGAACAGAGCACTGCTTCTATTTTGCATGAAAAGGATTCGATTCATGAATCATGACTATGACTTCCACTTGCATGCTCGGTATTCAATTATAAATTGTGTGTGATCATAGCGGCTGTCTTGGTCGATTCCAACATTCATATTGGCCTATGTGCACTAGCAACACTAGTATCTGAACTAGTTTATGCCGGATTGTTGGATATGATGCATTTTCAGTTTCAGTTGGCATGCTTATTGTCTTGCACTCTGACCAGATTACAAGGGACCCTTGTGACATGTGTGTACTTCTCTGATGCATTGCCTTTGTCTTATCGTTGAGAAATATGTTCATTACTTCCATAGATGTACTACTCTGTTATGTACACTAGGATTATAACTGCATAGCGTGTATAGATAATAAGATATAGAACCACTGAATTAGTCTGAAATTGGTATGTTCAGAACACTAGTTCAGTTTGACCACTGAATCATAAGCTTAAGTATTGCTGCTCTTTTGCATGCATGCAGATAATGTTTGGTCGACAAAGTATCACGACAAGCAAATGAAGGTGACCGAGTCTGTTGACTCTTGGCTAGACCAGGCCCACTTGGAGTGGACGAGGGACACGGACCCGTCGGTCGAGAACTGGAGGGCATGGCAGATGGCACCACCATCATCTGATGGATCCTCTGATAACTCGGGTGGCCAAGCTGATGATGAGCAGTCCCCCCCTTCTCTGTAGGTGAGGCAGAGAGCCCAGAGCCCCTGTCAACATGTGGAAGCTTCTTTTGATCTTGCGTTTCTGATACATAGAGACATAGAGTAGAGCCTGCAGCTTTGTGTCATGGGTCCATTCTCATTTGAGTTGACGAAATCCAAGGAACAATCATACCGGGACCGTTAGTTGTTACGGAGATGTGTCTGCAGTTCCCGTACTGGAATGCTAATCCGGTGGACCCCTTTCTGCTTTTTGTTTGTTTGTTTTAGAATGGATTGCCTTGTCTGTTGGGCTGTGAGAACCTGCACTACGTCGCAAGTCGATCTGCTAATACAAATGGAGTTCAGTTTTGGTTCTTCGTGTTGATTTTGTTACATGTATCATATTTCCCAACATACTAGTAGAGGAGATAGACCTAACTGGTGTTGCTGCCAGCTACATTCATGGCTTTAGAGTGACAGTGAAAGCATGGTTGCATCTCACATGTTCAGGACATAGTCATCTCGTACTGCATCTGATGCATGGATGCTGGATGCATTCGGCTCTAGAGCACGAAGTCCATTTCGTGAAGTTTTTGTATGGCTAACACTGAACCAACCCAACCATGGTTTGGGGACGAGGGAGACCAACCGAGACCAACGGCGCTTTGGGCCGGAGGTACCGCCCGACGAGCACACCCCTCGCTCACGTATACACTCCATCAACGGCCTCTCCGTGTCTTCCTCCCCCCCCGCAGCGTGGCAACGCCCAATAGAAGATTCCAAGCAGCACGATAGACAAACCAGCGTCGGCGCCGGACGGCACGAACCACGATCGACAACCATCGTCGGAACACGACATGACCGGATGACCCGATCCAACTGTGGTGACGACCCCGGCAAAAGGTTTCCTGTCTAATCCAAGTGGCGTCGTACACTGTCTTGTCCATCCGAACAGCTCCGGTACGGCAAACTCACGGACGTTTGAAACTTAGGTCGATGACTTCTTCCAGCATAAGATAGTGCAGAAATTGAACATCCTTCACTGCCTTGGTGACATGAACAGCCTCACTGCACATACCTTCATTTCAGTCATCTCAAGGTGGGACCTAAACCCCATCTTTTTTTTTTTTATCGGTTGTACCCCCACTCAAAATGTTGAATAACTCAAATTTAAAAAACTAAAAATAAAGGGATTTGTTTGGTTCCATTTAAGAAATTAAAAACAAGATCTCATATGGATATTTTAAAAAAACTATATTTGGATAAAATTATGGTAGTTGGTATGAAGTTGGTATAGTAAAAAAATAAAAATAAAAAAAGAGAATAAAAAAAAGGGAAAAAAAAAGAAAGAAAAAATAATTTAGGGTGATAAATATTTAAACATAGATTTTCCCTTCATACCCGACTAATGCTAAAGGAATCCATCTAGTAACTCTAATAAAGCAAAACCTCATGCACCATAAAACCAACTAACTACGACGATGTAATACCGCCTCTACCTTTACACCGCACAACCAGCTTTCTCCACCTTCAAGCTAATGACGCCAACATGTCATCTCACCTCGCCGCCAAAGTTCCCATGAAATCGATGGACTAGCTTACCACTCTTTACGATTCTCTTTTGATAACTTTATATCAAAACCCATAAATCCCTAATCCTTAATCCCAAATCCTAGGAAGACATCCTAGAATGAGAATCTAATAAATTGAGCAATAGTGGGAGGAAAAAATGGCGACTCACATTTGAGCTGGCATAGGAATGAGTTGATGCAACCAGTGGGGAACCCGACTCATGAAGAGGAGAGAATGAATCGACTTAGAATGTTGAGTCGACTCTTGAGAATAGAAAATGGTTTGGAGGAGTGAGTGAAGCACCAAATGTCGTGCACAGTTGTGAGGTCGTAGGTGTTGGGAGAGTGTGGTGTGTGTTTTTATGTTTCTATGGAGCCCACATTGCTTTTTGCATGGGAGACGACTCTTGCTTTTCTAACATCTGTCTCTCTCCACTGAGTCGATGCACCATTATTGATGCCTTTAGGCGTTAGGCTATCTCCAACAACCTAACCCAAATTTGAGACCCATTTTACATTTTTGAGTCACCCATAGTAAAAGATTGGCCACCCAAACCTTTGCCTCCTCCAACAACCTAGGCAAAAAGCAGCCCCAAATTTGGACCCCTGCCGAAAGTGCACGCACGCAGAAAACAACAATTGAGGGGGAGAGCTGGCAAAGGAGGTTGTTCCAAGACAACCCCTGTGTCCGGGATGGTGATGGCACGACCGCAGGCGGAGCAGCCATATGCACATCCGCAGGAAAGAGCACCTACGCCACCGCCCGGGGCAAGCTCATTCTCACCCCTCTCGCTCCATGGCGGCGCGCCACCCTCCTCATTCGCGGCGAGGTCATCGTCGGCGCGGCGGCATGCCCGCCCCTACGACCGTGGCGGGGCCGATGAGATGGAGTGTGTGTTTCGTCGACGCCAATGGTGACGGGAAGATCTCGCATTGAGTGGACTTTACCACGCCGCTCTGCTAGCGCGATGACGGTTCCCCGCCGGCCGAGCCCCGATACGGACATCGCCGACGCCGCTCCTCACCGACGCCACCGCCGCCCCTTCCCGCCGCCGTCGGACCCACCTCACACCCTCCTTGCCTCGCCATCGTGGGCTTCCCTCCCCCCTCTCCATCGTCGTTGGGCCCACCACTACGGGCGACCGAGGTTTGCATCTTGGAGAGCAGCAAAGTTGATATCTCTCTTGGTTAACCTCCGACCCAAAATGGGTACGCCATATGCATCTTTAGTTGAAGCGGGATTTTCTTACCTAAAACACTGTGCGCGACCCAAAATAGGTATGGGTCGCCATTTGCATCACTTGTTGGACAAAGTCTTAGAGAGCAAAATAAGACACCGGTCCTCTAGTAAAAAAATGGCTAATACTCAAAGACACTCAGCACGGCCATGAGAGGCATGCATACAGCTATACAAGCAGCAGCGCCGGTAGCCCGGTACACTCGTGAGTCGTGACACGATCAACAGCCATGGCCATCGCAACGGCATGCATCCAATTGCTCGTAAGATTCCTCGGCTGACCTCACGTGGACCCCACGCTCTTCCTTGGTGTGCAAGCGTACTGGAGCGCAGGATGAGCGCCAGCGTGGCTTTGTGGGCCCGTCTCCTGCTGCCGTGGATGCAGCACAACCACGCCGGCCCGGTCGTCTATAAAATCCCCCATCGCCTTCGTCTTGCAGCCAGCAGCCACGCCGATCACGAATTCAAATCAAACCACCACAACCGACTCGCCCTGCTGCCACCCCAAACGCCCCCAACCAGTGCAGGCGGGCCTCGCCATCGGCGCCAGCCATGTCGTCGTCGGCGCCAGATGTGGTGGAGCCGTCGTCGCGTCGTGCCGGCAAGGAACCGGCGGAGCAGGCGGGCGCGTCGGAGCCGGAGCGCAAGTGGGTGGCCCTCGTCTCCGCTGCCGTCCTCCTCAGCAACGACGACCAGCGGGCCCAGGAGATGGGCACCGCTTCCCTCCTCCTCGACCTCAAGGACCCGCCGCTGCCCTCCTACCTGGTGCTGCACCCCCGCGTCGCCCCCGACCCCAGGCGCAACGACGGGCCGATGTCCGCCTACATCCTCGCCGCCGTCGACCGCTCCGCCCGCATCCTCGTCCAGGTCATGGAAGACAACCGCCCGGACTTCTTCCTCTGCGACACCCACACACGCAGCGTCATCCTCCTCCCCAAGGCGCTCCCCTTTCTCCGGCCCCGCCTCAGCATCGGCCTCATCGCCGACAAGCGCCACCGCGGCCACTACGTGCTCGCCCAGCTCCACCTCGACACCTCCTCTGACAGCAACTCCTCCGTCATCAGGCTCCTCTGGTACTCCACCTCCCACTCCAAAGGCCGGTGGTGCATCAGGGGCCTCAACCTGATACAGGCGGACCGCATGCGCAACCCCTTCTCCGAGACCGGCGTGCTCGCCCACGACGGCCGCCTCTGGTGGCTCGCCCTCGCCTATGGCGTGTTCTTCTGCGACCCCTTCACGCCGCCCCCCGAGAACCTCGAGCTCCGCTTCCTCCCGCTCCCGGACGACTGCGAGATGCTGGACGACAACGTCACCTCTAATCCCCGCATCAAGCCCCTCATCGACCAGCGGCGCTGCGTCAGGCCGAGCCAGGGAAAGCTCCGCTTCGTCGAGATCCGTGGCCTCTCCTACGACGAGCTCGTCGACGACATACCCGCGGTTAACCCCACCGTCTGGATGTGGACGCTCGACGACCCGGAGGCGGAGGACCCGAAGGACGCATGGACGTTCGCGTACAAGGTGGCCTTCGCCGAAATCTGGGACAGCGAGACCTACGCCGACGAGGGCCTGCCGCGCGAGGTACCCCACGTTGGCCTCGTCGACCCCAACAACCACTTCGTCGTCTACTTCCTCCAGGGCCCGAAGCTCTTCGGCTTTGACATGAACGAGAAGAAGGTCGTCGCCTGCAAGGATTGCGTGATAGACCGTGATCAAATCAGGTTCCCATCCTCCCGCCCCATCGTCGATGCCTGGGAGGTGCCGCCACCGCCACGCCAGCTTCCGGGCGACGACGACGACGACTCACCAGACGGTATGCGCGCGTACATCATCCCCATTAGTTGCTGAGTTCTGATGCATGCACTTGCCTTGCCAACGGTTACTGAATCGATCGAATGCAGCATGCTCGGTATTCAATTGTAAATTGTGCGTGATCATACCCAGGCGGGATAGTTCGTTGCCAAGCTTCATATGGCCTTTGTGCATGCTAGTAACAGTAGTATATCGGAACTAGTTTATGCCCGATTGATGAATATTTCCAGTTCAATTGGCATGCTTATCACTGTCTTATATCGGAAATCTCGATTTGATGCTCTCTGTGTGTCTGCATGCTCGGCATTCAACTGTAAATTTTGCGTGATCATACCCAGCAGGCTGGATAGGTCGTTGCCAACCTTCATATTGGCCTTTGTGCATGCTATTAGCAGTAGTATCTGAACTAGTTTATGCCGGATTGATGAATATGATCTCATTTCCAGTTTCAATTGACATGCTTACTGTCATACACAATCTGATGAGATTACAAGGGACCCTCGTGACATGTGTGCTTTTCTGATTCATTGCCTTTGTCTTATCATTGAGAAATAATATGTTCATTACTCTCGTAGATGGTTTACTCTAGACTTGGTTTACAACTGCACACAGCGTGAATAGATGACAGAATAGAGTCACTGAATTAATTAGTCTGAATTTGACATGCTTCTTTTTGGCATCGTTTCTTTATATATTGGTCTTGCAGAAAAGATATGATTCATGAATCGTGAATATAACTTCTCCAGAATTTGATTTGCATGCTGATTGGTGATTGCTTGTTTGAACTTAATTGCTGCTCTTTTGATGAACTTTTAGCATTTGGAATTAGAATAGAAACTGAATTAGTCTGAATATGGTATGACAGAACTCTGCTTCTGTTTGGCATCAGTAATTCTATATTCCTCTAGCTCAGATTTGATTCATGAATCATGACTATGACTTCCACTAGCATTTGGATTTGGAATGATGATTGCTTGCTGAACCTTAAGTATTGCTGCTCTTTTGCATGCATGCAGATAATGTTTGGTCGACACTGACTTACGACGAGCAAATGAAGGTGACCAAGTCTGTTGACTCATGGCTAGACCAGGCCCACTTGAGTGGACGAGGGACACGGACGCGTCGGTCGAGAACTGGAGGGCATGGCAGATGGCACCACCATCATCTGAAGAATCCTCTGTTAACTCGGGTGGCCAAGCTGATGATGAGCAGTCCCCCTTCTCCGTAGGTGAGGCAGAGAGCCCAGAGCCCGATTCATCGTGTCGACATGTGGAAGCTTCTTTTGATCTTGCGTTTCAGATACATAGAGACATAGAGTAGAGCCTGCAGCTTTGTGTCATGGGCGTCTAATCCATTCTCATCTGAGTTGATGGAGAACAATCATACAGGGACCGTTTGTTGTTATGGAGACGTGCGTGCAGTTCAGTTCTGGAATGCTGTGGACCTTTTGTTTTTCTTTTTTGGAATGGATTGCCTCTGTCTGTTGGGTTGTGAGAACCTGCAGTATGTCTTCAAGTCGATCTGCTAATACAAATGGAGTGCAGTTCCGGTTGTCCGTGTTGATTCTGTTACATTTATCAAATTTCCCTACATGCATTATGTTCAAGTAGAGAGGAGATTGACCCAACTGGTGTTGCTGCCAGCTACATTCATGGCCAAAGAGTTGCAGTGAAATCATGGTTGCAGCTCACATATGTTCTGGACATAGTCATCTCCTACTGCATCTGCGTGGATGCTGGATGCATTCCGCTCCAGAGCACGAAGTTCCATTTCGTGAAGTTCATGTATGCCTAACACTAAACCAACCCAACCATGGTTTCGGGACGAGGGACCAACGGCGCCTTGAGCCGGAGGATAGCCCGACGAACACACCCTCGCTCACGTGTATACACTCCATCAACGGCGTCTCCGTGTTTTCCTCCTCCCCCGCAGCAGTGCCCAATAGAAGATTCCAAGTGACAGAGCACGGACGGCACGATACGTGACGTGTCCGGTAGTAGCAGCTTAATTGTAATCCATTGGTAGTATATAATATTATAAAACGTAAGACTTACCATTAGAACAATTGTATTGATATATCGTAGTATTTCAAAAAAAAAAAATGTGTACACCTATATCAGAAGTAATGACTTATAAAATCTATGTTGGTAGGTCTTATATAATTTTAAATGAACTTTCAGTGTCATTGTATTGACTTTGTTGATGGAATACTTTTTCATGTATAGTTGGTATATATTGTAACATATAGCATTGACGATGTTTTTATTCTGAATCTAGACCTGAGTAATTTAGAAATATGTACAATATACGTCATGTCCTTTTTACATAATAGCTAAAATTGGTAATTTAGATGCAAAGTTAGTTAGTGGACGTTGGTAATTTAAATATATATATTGATTTAAGGGATTATTTTTGTTTATATGCACAATGACCGAAGTGGGAAACTTTTTAATAAAGGATAGATAAAAGACAATAATGATTATTTTCTTCGATGATTAGTGTCGATCACATTAATAACCATATACTTCCAATTATGATAATTTTTTTAAGATTTATCCTTTTTTCTAACGCATATTGTCACGATTAATATGGAGGATCCATTGAGATATTTCAGTTAATATTGCCTTTTTCACTTGAATTTATCAGGCCTGCTTATCAGCCATGCATGGTATAATGTTTTCTCTCAAAATAAGCAGCATAACTTGGCTCATTAGTCTCACAAACCATTAGTCGAATAGAGCGAATAAGAAATGTGTTGTCATAATTTGTTAGATGCAAATTTAGGCAGCAGACGCTGGTAGTTTAAATACTGATTTAATGGGTTGTTTATGTTTATTCATATTGAGCTCTTTTACAATACTTTGGATTTTCTCCGTTTCCTCCCTGATTTTTTTTTTTTTTTTAAAAGGGTACGTTGGTCATTTTGCACCTTCCCCACTCTCCGACCCTGACCATGACCCAGCACCGCCGCCATCGCCTTGTCTGCACCTCCGAGACGACGTCGTCCGCCCGCCTCACCGTCGACGTGACCCTTGCCTGTGCACTAGGCGGCCGCTCCTCCTCCTGTGCCCCGCCACCACCTTGCCATGCCCGCCCTCGTCAACACCAGCACACCGGGCGTCCCGCCGCTGCCGCCGCCTCCACCTCAAAGCACGAGGGCCGCGGTGGTCGCCTCCATCATCGAATTTTTCGGAGGCAGCAGCCTCATCTCCCGCGCCGGGCTCACACAACATGGGCGCGCCTTGCGCCTTGCCTTGCGCGATGTGCCCCACCACCACCCCCCGCCATCGCCGCGGAAGTTGCCCGGACTGCCCGCGTCTGCGCGTGTCACTGTGATCGCACCGCTTCTCTCTCATCCCCGGTGCCCCTCGGCTGACGCGAGCGGCATTGCAGCAGTGCGCTAACACCTGATTCGAGATCACGTGCAACAAGTAAGTTGATGCCAATTAGTCTCTTTAATCTGTGATTTGCTTTCCTCCGTCCCGTTTCCTCCTGCCTTCATTGTCGCCGGATCGATCACTTTCGATCGATGTAAGCCATCGAATTTTGCAATGGTTATTATTATGTGTGATGGTTATAGATGAGCACATTAATGACCATATGTTTCAAATTATTGTTATGATAATTTCTAACATTTATCCTTTTTAACACATTTTGTGAGGGTTATTATATAATGAGACTTTGTTGAGGAATTCTAGATAATAATATAGATATGCGTTGTCATTTCATTTGCAATGGTTATTCAGTGTGTATATATCTAGTTGAAATAAGATTAATTAAGTTCTATCACATTTTATTGCACCACATTCTATGACGACATAATGAATATATATTTTCAGGCTTTTAACTTTGAATCTGATTATTTGAAAAACTCTCTTGTTTATTATATCTTTTAATCAAACTTTTCCTTTTCAAATATTATTAAAGACATAGTCCAGGTTGTAGATAATGGCTAAAAATCATTTCAGCCTACACCAGCCAACTCAAGGTGTTAAATTTGTCGCCTCGAAAAATTACATTTGTAGCAGTATTAATTTATAAGAATACACATGTGACTAATAAAATCATAGGACCATAGGTGTATATTTCTCCTATTCCCATAGCTACGTACTTCTATATTCGCAAAATCACGTTGAATATGGGTGCTGACTCATTTATCAGAGACATCCATACAGCAGCAATACAAGCAGCAGCGCCGGTAGCCCGGTAGGGCCTCGTGAGTCGTGAGTCACGATCGATCAACAGCCACGGCCATCGCGACGGCGTGCATCCAATTGCTCGTAAGATTCCTCTGCTGACCTCACGTGGACCCCACCCCTGTTCCTTGGTGTGCAAGCGTGGAGCGGAGGAATGAACGCCAGCGTGGCTGTGGGCCCGTTGCCTGCTGCCGTCGATGCGCAGCGCCACCACCCGCCGGCCCGGCCATCTATAAAATCCCCCCCAACCGCCTTCGTCTTGCAGCCAGAGCAGCCACGCCGGTCACGAATTCAAATCAAACCAGCACAGCCGACTCGCCCCGCTGCCACCCCACGCACCCCCAACCCAACCAGTGCAGGCGGGCCTCGCCATCGCCGCCAGCCATGTCGTCGTCGGCGCCAGATGTGGTGGAGTCGTCGCGTAGTGCCGGCAAGGAACCGGCGGAGCAGGAGGCCGCGTCGTCGCGTCGTGCCGGCAAGGAACTGGCCGAGCAGGCGGGCGCGTCGGAGCCGGAGCGCAAGTGGGTGGCCCTCGTCTCCGCAGCCGTCCTCCTCGGCAGAGGCGACCAGCGGGCCCAGGAGATGGGCGTCGGCACCACCGCGCTCCTCGACCTCGACGACCCGCCGCTACCCTCCTACCTGGTGCTGCACCCTCGCATCGCCCCCCATCCTAGGCGCACCTACGGGCCGCTGTCCGCCTACATCCTCGCCGCCGTCGACCGCGCCCCCTACATCCTCCTCCAGTTCCTCGAAGGCTACCTCGCGGACTTCTTCCTCTGCAACACCCACACGCGTGCCGCCTCCCTCCTTCCCCGGTGCCCGCCAATATCAAGGCCAGGGGCTACGACATCCGCTACTACCTCAGCATCGGCCTCATCGCCGACCTGCACAACCCCGGCCACTACGTGGTCGCCCAGCTCCACCCCTCCACCTCCGTCAACCAGCTCGACACGCTCCTCTACTACTCCACCGCCAAACGCCGCTGGTTCACCAGGGGGCTCACCCGGCAACAGGGCCCTATGCGCAACCCCTTCTCCGAGACCGGCGTGCTCGCCCACCACGGCTGCCTCTGGTGGATCTCCCTCGCCTATGGCGTGTTCTTCTGCGACCCCTGCACGCCCGAACTCGAGGCTCCCCAGCTGCGCTTCCTCCGGCTCCCGGGCGACAGCGAGATGGAGGGCGACGTCGCCTTCGACCCCGTCATCAGGTTCCTCCTCAACGAGCGGCGCTGCGTCAGGCCCAGCGATGGCAAGCTGCGCTTCGTCGAGATCCGTGGCCTCTCCTACGTCAACAAGCTCGGCGACGACGAACCCCCGGCTAACCCCACCGTCAGGATGTGGACGCTCGACGCCCCGGAGGCGGAGGACCCGAAGGAAGCATGGACGTTCGCGTACGAGGTGGCCTTCGCCGAAATCTGGGCCAGCGAGACCTACGGCGACGCAGGCCTGCCGCGCGAGGTGCCAAACGTCGGCTTCGTCGACCCCGACAACCACTTCGTCGTCTACTTCTTCCAGGGCTCGAAGCTCTTCGGTTTTGACATGCGCGACATGAAGGTTGTCGCCTGCAAGGATTGCGTGATAGACCGTGATCAAATCGGGTTCCCATCCTCCCCCCCCCTCGTCGATGCCTGGCAGGTGCCGCCACCGCCATCAGCGCTTTCGGGTGAGCACGACGACGACTCACCAGACGGTATGCGCGCGTACATAGTCCCCATTAGTTGCTCAGTTCTGACGCATATATACTTGTCTTGCCTACGGTTACTGAATCGATCGAATGCAGCATGCATGGCTGCTGGAAATGTCGACTTGATGCTCTTTTGTGTGTCTGCATGTTCGGCATTTCAATTGTAAATTATTCGTGATCATATCTATGCTGATTAGTTCGGTGCCAACACCCACATTGGCGAATGTGCATGCTAGTAACACTAGTAGTATTTGAAGTTGTTTATGCGGAATTGGTGGATATGATTGCATTTCCAGTTTCAGTTAGCATGCTTACTGCCTTATACTCTGACAAGTTTACAACGGATCCTAGTGACATGTATATGCTTCTGATTCACTGTCTTTGTCTTGCCATTGAGAAATATTTTCATTAGTTCCGTAGACGTACTACTCTGTTATGTAAACTAGGATTACAAGTTACAACTGATACGCATGTATAGATGATAGAACAGAATCACTGAAATATGGCATGTACAGAACACTGCTTCTGTATGACATCGGTTCCTTACATGTTCCTCTTGTGGAAAAGATTTGATTCATGAATCATGACTACGACTTCGGCTAGCATTTGGATTAGGAATGCTGATTGTCAATTGCTTGCTTGACCCTTAGTTGCTGCTCTTTTGCATGCTCTTTTAGTGTTTGGATTTGAAATGTTCATCTTGAATAGAATCACAGAATTACTCTGAATCTAGCATGAACAGAATACTGCTTCTATTTGGCATCAGTCATTATATATTCCTGAACAGAACACAGCTTCTTTTTGGCATCAGTCATTATATATTCCTCTTGCTCAGATTTGATTCATGAATCATGACTATGACTTCCACTTGCATGCTCGGTATTCAATTGTAAATTGTGGTATTCAATTGTAAATTGTGTGTGGTCATACCTGGGCTGTCTTGGTCGATTCCAACATTCATATTGGCCTATGTGCAAGCTAGTAACAGTAGTTATCTTAACTAGTTTATGCCTGATTGTTGGATATGATCACATTTTCAGTTTCAGTTGGCATGCTTACTGTCTTACACTCTGACAAGATTACAAGGCATCCTTGTGACATGTGTGCGCTTCTCTGATTCATTGCCTTTGTCTTATCATTTAGAAATGCGTTCATAGATGTATTGCTCTGTTATCTTCACCAGGATTATAACTGCATAGCGTGTGTAGATAATAGGATAGAACCACTCAATTAGTCTGAAATTGGTATGTACAGAACAATAGTTCAGTTTGGCATCGGTTCTTTATGTATTCCTCTCTCGAAAAAGATTTGATTCATGAATCATAACCTTAACTTCCACTAGAATTTGAATTTGGAATGATGATGGCTTGCTGAACCTTAAGTATTGCTGGTCTTTTGCATGCATGCAGATAATGTTGGGTCGACAAAGTCTTACGACAAGCAAATGAAGGTGACCAAGTCTGTTGTCTATTGGCTAGAACAGGCCCACTTGGAGTGGACGAGGGACACGGACGCGTCGTTCGGGAACTGGAGGGCATGGCAGATGGCACCACCATCATCTGATGAATCCTCTGTTAACTCGGGTGGCCATACTGATGATGAGCTGCAGTTCCACCCTTCTCCGTAGGTGAGGCAGAGAGGCCAGAGCCGATTCGTGTCACATGTGGAAGGTTCTTTCGATCTAGAGTTAGTTTCAGATAGATAGAGCAGAGCCTGCAGCTTTGTGCCATGGACATCCCATCCATTCTCATCTGAGTTGACGAAACCCAAGGAACAATCATACCGGGACCGTTAGTTGTTATGGAGATGTGTGTGCAGTTCCCGTACTGGAATGCTAGTTCTGTGGTTACCTCTTTCTGTTTTTTGTTTGCTTGGTTTGGAATGGATTGCCTCTGTCTGTTGGGCTGTTAGTGAGAAGCTGCAATGTGTTGCAAGTCGATCTGCTAATACAAATGGAATTCAGTTTTGTTTCTTTGTGTCCTGTCCTGTTTGGATGCTTTTTCTGATACATTTTGTCAAATTTTTCCAAAATGCTAGTAGTAGCAGAGATACTAGATACATTCAACTGATTTTGCTGCCAGGTTCATTCATTTACTTGCGGGCCTTAGATTTGGAGTGAAACAATGATTACAGGTTACAACTTACACGTTCAGGATATTGTCACTTTTGTGTTGTTGGAGTTAATTTTGCCCATAATCTTTGTTCACTGTGAGAACGATATACATGATACATTTCAGTTCATGAATGTAATCTAAATTCAGGAAATGTGGACTGTAACAATTCCATGAGGACAGTGACTACAAGGGTTGTTACTCTGAAAAATTGTTTGAGCATTATCTCCACATAATGCTTTCAGCAATTTTCAAGTTCTGAAACTTCAAGGCAACTCTACAAGTACCAAAACTATTAATTAGAACAAAAAAGTACAGCCAATTCTCATCTCATCGTATCCTAATTCCTAAGTAGCGAACTCTACAGTTTCTATCTACTGTCATCAGTATAATACTATGATTTTTTGAACTACTGACATGCAGCAACAAGTTCACTGATTCTTCAATAGCAAAGTTTTCGAGCATGTGAGTTGGCACTACACAGTATTCAAGTTCGAAGATCAACTTAACATCACTTTTCATCAGAAGAGAGACAGATACGAACGGCTGCCCAGACTGCTGAAGAAACAGCAGAGTCCTCACCTGGTGTGACCCGGTGGTGAGGACGACGACATCCATGGTTGTCCCCGTTGGCGGGCATGTCTCGTCAGCCGTCCTTGGGAGCCCGCCCGCACGCACGGCGTGATGCCCGAGGCATTTGCTTCATCCAGCTCGGCCGCTACACGGCCCAGCCATCGAACAAGAGCATTCTCTCCAGGCCAGCGGGTTGATGTTCCCCTCGTCGTTTGCCCGCACGTACTGGATTCTACGCTGAAGCAGTAGCACCGGTTCAGGAACGGCGGAGGCGTAGCAAAGGAGCAGCGCACTCGTGTTCATCAGGAGGGCCAAGACAAGCACTCTGGTAACTGAATAACGGACAAATCTGAACTTCTGAATGGACTCTGGTCCTTGCAATTTGAGAGAAAACACTTCTACGCCCAGGTGAAGGCGAGCTCACCGGAATCACGTCTGCGAATTCGATCGGGCGGGTGCTGTCTCGGAGGACGGCCTCGACCATCCAGCGCATCATCGAGCTCGGGCTGTCGAAGTACCGGAGGCGGCGCGATGGCGAGGTACCGGCGGTATGCGGCGTCCCGGTGCCGTGGCGGTCGATGCGGTGCACCGCCCACACCGCGTTCGGCGTGCCGCCGCGAAGGCTCAGGCTCAGGCTCAGGCTCAGGCCTCAGGGTCAGGGTGACCCCCATCCCGTGCCCTGTTCGGCGAGTCGGCGTGGATGTGCCTCCCTCCTGTAGTCCTGTGGACGCGGCTCAAGTTCGTTGCGGCGGTGTACGAGCCAGGATGCCCACAGTGGTTAGCACCGCCCCTATGCACGCAGCGGGCAATCACACGACCCAGTCGGCCCCGGACACGCGTGGGCACTGGCGGCGCTAGGGGTATGCCTGGGTATTCCTTGGCATACCCAAGATTTTGGTAAAATAAATAAATACATGTATACTTATGTACATATATATTCTATTTTGACCAAAAGCCCACAAACAAAGTAGTAGCAGCGAGCAGGCAAGGCCCAAGCGGCCAGAATTCCTCCAGTCGCCATCCCGTTCACAAGTCCCAGCTCCCGTTCTTTGCAACAACACTTGTCCCAAGCCGCGATGGCGTATCTTGATCTGCTAACTGCGGGAGCAGGCGGCCGACGGCATATCCACACATATATATCGATCTTCTTCCTCTGTGGCAGTGGCCAGGCGGTGACGCCGTGACCAGCAGCAGGTCGGAGCGCATCGTTAGTTCATCACCGCGATTGCAGCGGGCCGCCGGCGGCACATCCTGATTGCTTCCACTCGGTGAGGCGGTGACCAGCAGCACATCCATAGTGATTGCAGCAGGTACCTAGGTAAAGGTTTCATTTTTTTGTCTCTAATTTATTTGTTCTTGCTACTGCTGTGTGCAATGCTACTTTGTTTAGTAAATAAAAAAAAAACACATAACACAAAATCCTCCTCTTGCTTCAAAATTTTGTATATTTGGCATACCCATCTGTAAATTCCTAGCTCCGCCAATGCGCGTGGGTTGGGCCTGGTTCTTCCGCAGCCTGTTCAGGCGTTGGGTTCCTGCTCCTGCTCTTTGACCATTGGTTGTATCAGCATTTGAAACTCCAAAGCCGCTGATTTTCAAGCGAACACATAAAATCAGTCATGCAGCTAGGCACGCAGCATATAGTGGTGTTGCGAGTGGCACCACAGTTGAAAAATTCACTAGGGCTGAAAAGGGGTCGAAATTATCCGGTCCTGACCAGCTCATTTTTCTATATTAATTGTAGTGTCTCCAACACTTTCCGAATTTTGGCAAGCATAAAATTTTGTCATTTCCAATTGATTTCACAACCATTTTTGTATTGTTCAATTGCTAAAACTAGGGATTCCCGGCGCGTTATCGCGGGTATAAAAGTAGGGAATATAAATGTGAATACATGATGTGCCTCGCTAACATGAACATCACATTTCGGTGCTAGTGAACTTTGATTGCAAATTATAGTGGAGTGATGAGGTGGACATATTGCATGTCAACAGAAATTACTAGTGGAAAATAAATGTGGACTGCTGAGGTGGACGCCTTGCATATCAAGAGAAATAGACATGGGGGTTAGTGGACTGCCGAGGTCCCCACTTAACCGAGGGGGTACCTGCCGAGGGACGTTGTAATAGTATCCGAGGGGCGTGATGATGGTGACCGAGAGCTGTAGAAGTATTGTCCGAGGGTACTCCGTCGTGGCTGCAGTGTCGCCCGAGGCTGAAATCTCATGTTTGGTTTTGGAAATTGATGACACACTTGTGGACTAATCCTTTGCTCTAAGTGGTGACTATGAGATAGGATTAGATGGATGACAAGGAGCATGATGATCATGAACATGGACAATGTCGGTGGACTTGATGGATCGTCAAGCTCGGTGATCGGCTTGAGAGGAACCCGGGAGATCAAGACAAAGGTATCTTGATAGGGTTTTCCTTTCTGTGATCAAGACACGATAGAGCGTGTGATCACATTATAGGATAGATAGCCGACTATCAAGAGGGAATGCCGCGACAATCCTTTGGTGAAGTGCTTCTAAGTCCAATTGACTTGCATATTACATTTAGGACAATGAGAGCACTAACTTCGATCTTACCTAACTTATCGACGAGCTAACATGCATGATAACGTGATCATCTTGGACGTGTTGGCAACCCATGGCAAGAGGCGAAGCAAGGTTGAAGCAAAGAGCAAAGAAAAAAGATGAAGAAGCTGCTGTCACAAAGCGACCGGACGACGCCGGTGCGACGGACGCGACCGACCGGAAGGGCCCGGTCCGCTCGCGCCCGGCAGAGAGCCCCGCGGCGGCGTTTTTGCCGGACGCAGCGGTGACGGACTCGGACCGGATGCTTCCGGTGCTCGACCGGAAGCACCGACCGGACACACGGAGGAGGGCGCCAACCGTGGGCCCAAAACTTGTCGGATGCGATCGGAAGATCGGCCGGACCCACGACCGGACCCGGTGGTTCCGGTCGGTCGCGTCCCGTCAAGTGCTAGAGAGTGCAAATTTTTAGAGCAACGGCTCTATTTCAAGGGGAGCTCTATATATACTTGATGGCGGTTCATTGAGTCCTCTCTTGCACATTTGAAGCTTCTAACTTGCTTGTGAGCATTTGAGACTCCTCTCCACTCATCTCTCCATCCATAACTTGAATTCTTGGTGAGATTGAGAGTGATAGAAGTGCATTGCATCATCGGTTGCATCTAGAGGCACTTCATCCTTGGAGAAGCCGCGGGATTCTTGTTTTCTTGGGAATTGGCCCGTTCCCTAGCGGCTTGGAGCAAGAGACGGTGTTGAGCTCAAGTGGAGCTTGTTTGAGGCCACACCGGTGGTGATTGTGAGGGGTCGTTCCTTACCCCGTGGGAGATTCGCAAAAACGAGCACTAGTGGATTTCTCGTGGCTTGTTGGACCCCTCTCTTGTGATCGTTTGTTTGAGCTCCCATAGGGGATTTGGCACCGCCATTGCTTAGCATACGTCAAGTGAGTGTGTCACCACAACGGGGACTTAGCGTCGGCGGCAAGCACGTGAACCTCGGTGAAAAATCATCGTGTCACTTGTTCTTGCTCGTTGGAGATTTCTTGGTGATCACGGTGATTGGCTACAACCTCGACACTACACCGGTGGTATTGTATTCTAGCACCTCTTGCATTACTTTGGTAGTATATCTTGTTAGGGTGCTTAGTGTGAGTAGCTTGTTTAGTTAGCTTAGCCTTGTTAGCTTCTAGTGGTAGAATTAGTTAGTGTATCTTGTCCACCTAGGAGTAACTTAACAATCTAGCCTTTGTTTGTGATTAGAGATATTAGAATTGCTAGGAGGCTTGCATAATTAGCTTGTAGCACCGCTTATTAGCTTCGCCATCTTATTTACTAATCCGGGTGCTTAATGTTGTTGCAAGAATTTTTAATAGGCTATTCACCCCCCCCTCTCTAGCCATTAGGACCTTTCAAGTGGTATCAAAGCCAGGTTCCGTATTTGAGTGGCTTAACATCCAACGGTGACAAAATGGCAATGACTTTTCATGTCAACAACACCAAGAAGGCGCCACCTTTCGATGGCACCAATTTTGCCTATTGGAAGGTGAAGATGACCGCACACCTCAAGTCAATCAATAGAGGAGTGTGGGTTGTGACCGAGAACAAGTTTGAGGTGGCAAAGCCAAATAAGCCAACCGCGGCCGAAAAGAAGAAACTATATGCCAATGATGTGGCCGTGAGTGCTTTTCATGAGGCATTCAATGATAGAGTGTTTGAGCAAGTCAAGTCACTCACCATTGCTCATGAGATTTGGAAGAAGTTAGAAGAGTGCTATGAGGGCACCGAAGGCGTCAAGCAAGCAAAGGCCTATATCAAGCTTGAGCAATTCAATAGCTTCAAGATGGAAGAAGATGAGACTATGCCGGAGATGTTTCACCGCATGCAAGTGTTGGTGAATGATCTCAATGCTCTAGGAGAAGAGATCAAGGACAAGACCTTCAACATGAAGTTTTTGAGGTGTTTGCCCGAGCGGTTTGGGATGTTCATCACCGTGCTAGTGAGGTCAAACTTGAAGGATTTGACTCCCAACCAATTACTTGATGAGGTGATGACCGATGATTCATATAGAGATGACAAGAAGAAGCAAGAACTCATCAACAAGGCAAACAAGAAGGTCAAGGAAGAAGAGAAGAAAGAGGACAAGAAGAGCTTGGCACTCAAGGTAAGCTCATCATCAAAGGGCAAGAAGAAGAAGAAAGAATCAAGTGATGAAGAGGATGGCACTTCTACAAGTGGAAGTGAAGTGGATGAGCAAATGACTCTCTTTGTGAGGAGATTGAGAAAGTTTGTGAAGAAGAACTACATCTCCAAGAACAAGAAGAAGCAATCATCCAAGAAGAAGACCAAGGATGGCAAGAATGAAGGCAACATGACATGCTTTCGTTGCCATGATGATTATCACTTGATTGCCGAGTGCCCATATGAAAGTGATGATGAGAAGGGCATCAAGAAAGTAAGAAAGAAGAATGATGCCAAGAATAAGAAGGAGAAGAAGCCCAAGAAGAAGAAATGAGTCACATGTGGCTATGTGGGATAGCGATGGCTTATCCTCCTCAAGTGATGAAGAAGAGGAGAAGAAGAACAAGAAGAAGGGACAAGCTCACCTTGCTATGCATGATAAGATCTCCCTCTTCGACACTCCTTCCTCATGCTTCATGGCTAAGGCCACCAAGGTACAATCTATCACTAGTGATAGTGATAGTGATGATGAGGAGCAAACTCTCACTAGGGAGGAGTTGCAAAGCATGCTTGAGGATTGCATTGTCATGTTCAAGCAAAGTAGGAAGGAATGCAAGGGCTTGCGTAAGAAAACAAAGAGCCTTAAGCAAGAATTTGATGAGCTTCGGGCATCTTATGAGAGTCTAGAGGTAGACCATAAGAAGCTTGAGAAATCTCATTCTAAGTTAGAGAAAGCTCATTCCTCTCTACTTGATGAGCACAAGTTGTGCTTAGTTGAGGATAAGGTTGATACATGCAATGTTAGCATCATGTGTGACATTCTTGTTGATGAATCAACCCCCAAGTGTGAGACCTCCACTAGCTCTATCACTAGCATATCCATCTCTAGTGAGGATAATGACAACCCTATGCTTATTCATGAGAATGCTTGTTTAAAGAGGGAAGTAAAGGAGCTCAATCACAACTTGGTTAAGGCTTATGGTGGTGAGGACCGCTTGCTTATGTGCTTGGGTAGCCAAAGGGCATCCTTATATAAGGAGGGCTTAGGCTATATCCCCAAGAAAGGCAAGGCCGCCTATGTGACTTTAAGACTCGTTTTGTGAAGAGCAATGGTAGCTATTGCAAAGCTTGCAAGCAAGTTGGTCATGTGGAGCAAAAGTGCATGAACAAGAGGACCAATGTTTCTTCCATCAAGCTTGATCATTCATATATGCTTGTGAAGAAGGACAATGGTGTTCGTGCTAGGTTCATTGGTACACCATGGATGGGCTCAAAGAAGAAAGCCATTTGGGTATCAAAGGCCTTGGTGACTAACCTTGAAGGACCCAAGCAACATTGGGTACCTAAGAAGAATTGATCTTATTTTGTAGGTCAATTATCGTGCCGGAGGAGATCATTGGATAATGGATAGTGGGTGCACTCAACACATGACCGGAGATTCTTATATGTTCAAGTCTATTAGCATCAAGGGCATTGATGAATATGAGTCAATCACATTTGGCAATGACAAGAAAGGCAATGTGTTGGGGCTAGGCAAGATTGCTATCACTCAAGAGAAAAGCTTATCAAAGGTGTTGCTAGTTGATCATCTTGATTATAATCTATTGTCGGTTTCTCAACTTTGTGATCATGGGTACAAATGCATATTCATAAGCCAAGAAGTTGAAGTGGTTAGTGGTGATGGTGTAAATATGATCTTCAAGGGTTTTAGATATGGTGATCTCTACCTTGTTGACTTCAAGTCAAAAAAAGCCAAGTTGACAACATGTTTACTCTCAAAGGCTAGCAAAGGGTGGTTGTGGCATAGAAGGCTTGGTCATGTTGGAATGAAGCAATTGAACAAGTTAATGAAGCATGACTTGGTTAGAGGCTTGAATGATGTGAAGTTTGAGAAGGACAAACCTTGTGGAGCATGTCAAGCCGGCAAGCAACATGGCAATGCACATCCAACCAAAAGCACAATGAGCACTAGCAAGGCATTTGAGTTGCTACACATGGACTTGTTTGGGCCAACATCATACTCTAGCATTGGTGGCAACAAGTATGGTTTTATCATAGTTGATGACTACACTAGATACACATGGGTGTTCTTTTTGTATGACAAGAATGATGTGTTTGAGCTTTTCAAGACATTTGTCAAGAGGGTTCAAAATGAGTTTGAGACATCCATCAAGAAGATTAGGAGTGACAATGGAAGTGAATTCAAGAACACAAGAATTGAAGAGTTGTGTGATGAGCTTGAATTGGACATCAATTCTCACCAACCTACACTCCTCAATCCAATGGTGTAGTTGAGAGGAAGAATAGAACCTTGATTGAAATGGCAAGATCAATGCTTAGTGAATACAATGTTAGCCATTCCTTTTGGCCCGAAGCAATCAACACGGCTTGCTATTATAGCAACCGTCTCTATTGCCATGGGATGTTTGGCAAGACACCCTATGAGTTGCTAAATGGAAGGAAGCCCAACATTGGTTACTTTAGAGTCTTTGGATGCAAATGCTACATTCTCAAGAAAGGCACAAGATTAGGCAAGTTTGACAAGAAGTGTGATGAAGGTTTCCTAGTTGGATATTCAACCACAAGCAAAGCATATAGAGTTTGAAACTTGGGTAGTGGCAAACTTGAAGAAGTTCATGATGTTGAATTTGATGAAACCCAAGGCTCTCAAAATGAAGTTAAAAATTATGATGATGTGAGTGGTTCCAACTTGGAGAATGCAATGAGAAATATGGATATTGGTGGCATTCGGCCAAGGCAAGTTGAGGATGATGATGACACTCCATTGCCAACCACTACAATTGAGATTAATGCAAATGAAGCAAGCACTAGTGGTACTCAAGATGAAGATCAAGAGCAACAAGCTAGTCCAACCCCTCATCCTAGTCATCAAGTGCAAGTGATGCAACCATCCAACATAGCAAGAGATCATCCAATTGATTAAATTGTCGGTGACATCAATAGTGGAGTGGTTACTAGAAGAAGATTGGTATCCTTTTGTGCTCACCATGCCTTTGTAGCACAAGAAGAACCGGAGAATATTGAGAAGGCACTTAAGAAGGAGGATTGGGTCAATGCCATGCATGAAGAGTTGAACAACTTCAAGAGGAATGATGTTTGGAAATTGGTAGAAATGCCAAAGGACTATAATGTGATTGGAACCAAGTGGGTCTTCAAGAACAAGCAAGATCAAGATGGAATTGTGATTAGAAACAAGGCAAGGCTAGTAGCTCAAGGGTACACTCAAGTAGAGGGTCTTGACTTTGGAGAGACCTATGCACCGGTTGCTAGACTTGAAGCTATTAGAATCTTGCTTGCTTATGCATGTGCTCATGACATCAAGCTCTATCAAATGGATGTGAAGAGTGCATTCTTGAATGGCTTCATCAATGAGTTGGTGTATGTGGAACAACCCCGGGCTTTGAAGATGACAAGTATCCCAACCATGTGTACAAGTTGAAGAATGCTTTGTATGGATTGAAACAAGCACCTAGAGCATGGTATGAGAGATTGAGAGATTTTCTCCTCTCTAAAGGGTTCAAGATGGGTAAGGTGGACACCACTCTCTTCACCAAGAAGATTGGCAAGGACTTGTTTGTGTTGTAAATCTATGTGGATGACATTATCTTTAGGTCAACCAATCAAGAGTTTTGTGAAGAGTTTGCAAAGATGATGGCCAATGAGTTTGAGATGTCAATGCTTGGAGAGCTCACATTCTTCCTTGGACTTCAAATCAAACAATTGAAGAATGGCACATTCATTAGTCAAGGCAAGTACATCAAGGATATGGTCAAGAAGTTTGATCTTTAAGATGCCAAGTCAATGTCCACACCTATGGCAACCAATGGAAGCTTAGACCACGACCCTAGTGGCAACATGGTTGAACAAAAAGAAGTATAGGTCTATGATTGGTAGTTTGCTCTATGCAACCGCATCAAGACCGGACATTGTATTTAGTGTGGGCATGTGTGCTAGATATCAATCCGATCCTAGAGAGAGTCACCTCAAGGCAACAAAGAGAATTGTGAGGTACTTGAAGGGCACACAAGATGTTGGACTATGGTATCCAAAGGGATCCAAGTTTGATTTGATTGGATATTCGGATTCCGACTATGGAGGGTGCAAGATCAATAAAATGAGCACAAGTGGCACATGTCAATTCCTTGGAAGGTCACTAGTATCATGGTCTTCAAAGAAGCAAAATAGTATTGCTCTCTCAACCGCCGAAGCCGAATACATTAGTGCGGGAAGTTGTTGCACTCAATTGCTTTGGATGAGGTCAACATTGAAGGATTTTGGATTCAAATTTGACAAGGTTCCATTGTATTGTGACAATGAAAGTGCAAGGAAGATGACCCAAAATCCGGTTCAACATCCAAGAACAAAGCACATTGATATAAGGCACCACTTCATAAGAGATCATCAACAAATGTGTGACATTTGTATCATGGGCATTGGCAACCGAAGATCAACTAGCCGACATATTCACCAAGCCACTGTTGACGGTCACTAACGACACATTTTTAACGTCAACATTCTACCAATTAGGGGTTGAAACTATACCTTGCTACACACATATACATTTATTATTGACATATTTTCACTTGTAGTGTCCAAATTATTATTGTGCAGATTTATATAAGAAACAAGTGGAAAATGCACCAAAAGGCGCATTCCTGGAAAGCGCATTTCTGAAGAACATCAAGCCCAAGGGAGAAATGGACCAAACACGCAGAACCGGGCCGAGCAAACACCGCCACACAACTTTTCAAGCCCAAACACGCCCGACCTGCCAAGGCCCGGCCCGAACCGAGCCCAGACAGGAGCGCGCGCACCACGGTGCGCCCCGCACCCATCCTGAGGCGGTTCAGGCCCAGGTTTGGCGAGGCGGTGCATTACCTTCCATGGAGGGCTGTGCCGACGTTGGATGGTCGGTTCAAGCAGATTTGGAAGGTGTCCAAGGACGATTTTGGCTCCTTCCATGTGGGGAGGGACATTTTCCAATGAGCCCCCTCTCCTCTACCTATAAAAGGAGGCCCTCTCCCCTCATTCAACACACACCACACAATAGAGCTCTCTCTCCCTTTCTTCTTCTTTCTTCTTTCTTCTTCTTCTTCTTCTTCTTCTTCTTCTTTTCTTTCTTCTTCTTCTCCTTCTTCTTTTTAGTTTGTACTTAGGAGGAGTTTGGCAAGAATAATAAAAGGAGAGCAAGACATTTTGGAGCTATTCGGTATGAGCAATTTAGAGTTCTTCATCTTGTTCTTGTTCTCTACTTATCAATATAGTCATGTTCTTGAATTAGAGCAAAGTTCTTGTGATATAATCTTGGTTGAAGAACTAGTCTATAGTTCCTATATCATGATCTTGTCTTATAGAACTTCGTGCTTAGTTTATCATACATACATGTTTAGACCAAAGAACTAGATCGATATGATGAGTTCTATCTAGAGTTAGACTTGGTTGATGTTGGGTTACGGGATTGATAGTCGCACCTTCGGGTCGTAACTCTTGAAGAAGGAACTCTTTAACCGGGGAACCTTGATCGACCCAAGAGTTATGGATGATAGTGCAAACGTGGTGTTTGGGCTAGCGTTCACCTATCTTTTTGTGGCGCATCCCACGGTTGAGGGGGTAGGCGGCTTGGTCGTGACAAGCCTTGTCCGCCCCTTGAAATCCCCCACGTTCGGGTGTGGCGCAGTGCTAATTGCCGGAAGTCGCCAGCTTGGGCATTGGCCGTGCCCGAAGTAATTCAGCAGAGAGACCTTGGCTATCTTGACTTAGAATCTCTAACCATAAAACATGTGTGTATCCGCTATCTTGACATGACTATCTAGGATATGCCGCTCCATATTAGATTTATTCTTTTATTCATTATTTTACCTTTATCCTTGAGATTGGCTTGAGTGTGTGTGTCAAGTTATCCTACTACTTATCCTATTTTACCCCTTTTATGAGCATTGGTCTATTATACATTCGTGTTATCTTGTTCATGTCTCTATTAGATCCTTTTCCACCATGCCTTCCTTTGGGAAAATATAAATAACGATACCCCGAATATCTCGGTGAAATGCTACAATGATAGATCCGTGCGCTGCGGATGAATATCTTATTTGGCAAGATCTATCACCGTTGATGTACCTAGCGTTATCACCGACACGGTGGTTTCACTTAGGAATGTCAACGCGCATTTTCGGGCGCCATTATTGGAGATGGGTTCTAAACCCGTTTCTAGTGATTGCGCTTAAGAAATGCAACAACCACTTGATGAGAAGAGGTTTTGCATGCTAAAGGGAGAATTGAACATTATTGACTTCTCCAACTTGAGTTGATGCACCCCACTTATATGACATGCCTCTCCTTCGACAAACCCCAAGGTAAAAGTTGGTTGTCATGGCATTCATATGTTGCTAAGGACTTGTTAGTGCATCTAGACATCATGCATGCTTATTAGGCTCATTCATGAAAAATAAAATGATTTCAATGTATGTGTGGCACCACTATTGCTTTGAATGCTTTTATGAACTAGTGGTGGCATATGACATGTTTGTGGGCTTGCAATCCTAGTGTCAACTCTAGAAAATGAGCTATTGATGTGTATTCTAACATGGTGCAAGATAACCCTTATGCATATGAGGTGTGAAAAAGCTTGTCCTTGGTTCAAACTTGAATACATGGAAAGGCAAGTGATCTAGATGAGACCACATGTGATACTTTGATTGACTTGATTTCTCTCATTTACACCTTTTTGGTGATTGTTGACAAAGGGTGCATTTGTATGTGCATGATCATAGTGAAATGTTGCATTGGCAATCTAAATTCAATATACATGATTGCTTGGTGTATGCTAGTTTTTGCAAAATTGATTGGTGTATTGACCAACTAGCATGCATAGGATGTATCTAGACAAAGCTCATATTTTAGCCTATGTTGATCTCATGGGGTATGTTGAGTTTTGATGATTGTCTAGTTACATTGATGCTAAGGACTCCGATAGTTTCACGCTTCAAAGGTCCGAATTCTAGAACCTTAGCATCTCTTTTGGTATTAGTATCTCTCCCCAAGATTTCTATTCATACATATGTGCCAACTTGATCCAAACACATGGAAGCACATATGTAGGGGAGCTACTACTACCAAAACCGAACCTTGAAATGTTTGTCCAATCCTTGATTCATGATCAAAATGCTATGGGCAAGCAATTCAAGTTCAATTGAATTTTATTTCAAATCTTTGTGAGTTTGATTGTCATCAATTACCAAAAAGGGGAGATTGAAATCTCATGTTTGGTTTTGGAAATTGATGACACACTTGTGGACTAATCCTTTGCTCTAAGTGATGACTATGAGATAGGATTAGATGGATGACAAGGAGCATGATGATCATGAACATGGACAATGTCGGTGGACTTGATGGATCGTCAAGCTCGGTGATCGGCTTGAGAGGAACTCGGGAGATCAAGGCAAAGGTATCTTGATAGGGTTTTCCTTTCGGTGATCAAGACACGATAGAGCGTGTGATCACATTATAGGATAGATAGCCGACTATCAAGAGGGAATGCCGCGACAATCCTTTGGTGAAGTGCTTCTAAGTCCAATTGACTTGCATATTACATTTAGGACAATGAGAGCACTAACTTCGATCTTGCCTAACTTATCGACGAGCTAACATGCATGATAACGTGATCATCTTGGACGTGTTGGCAACCCATGGCAAGAGGCGAAGCAAGGTTGAAGCAAAGAGCAAAGAAAAAGATGAAGAAGCTGCTGTCACGAAGGCTTACCGGACGCACGCCGGTGCGTCCGGTCGCAGCGTCCGCGCGAGCCCCCGAGCCTGCGGGCGTTTTGTCGGTGACGCAATGATCGGACTCGCCGGATGCTTCCGGTGCTCGGCCGAAGCACCGACCGGACGCGCGGAGGAAGGGGCCAACCGTGGGCCCGAAACTTGTCGGATGCGATCGAAGCATCGGACCCACGACCGACCGGCCGGGTGGTTCCGGCCCGGCTGCGGCCCGGCCGAAAAGGTCCGTCGGTCTTAGAGTGCAAATTTTTGAGAGCAACGGCTCTATTTCGAGGGGAGCTCTATATATACTCGGATGGCCGGTTCATTGAGTCCTCTCTTGCACATTTGAAGCTTCTAACTTGCTTGTGAGCATTTGAGACTCCTCTCCACTCATCTCTCCATCCATAACTCGAATTCTTGGTGAGATTGAGAGTGATAGAAGTGCATTGCATCATCGGTTGCATCTAGAGGCACTTCATCCTTGGAGAAGCCACGGGATTCTTGTTTTCTTGGGAATTTGCCCGGTTCCCTAGTGGCTTGGAGCAAGAGGCGGTGTTGAGCTCAAGTGGAGCTTATTTGAGGCCACACTGGTGGTGATTGTGAGGGGTCGTTTCTTACCCTGCGGGAGATTCGCGAAAGGAGCACTAGTGGATTGCTCGCGGGCTTGTTGGACCCTCTCTTGTGATCGTTTGCTTGAGCTCCCATAGGGGATTTGGCACCGCCATTGCTTAGCATACGCCAAGTGAGTGTGTCGCCACAACGGGGACTTAGCGTGCGGGGCAAGCACGTGAACCTCGGTGAAAAATCATCGTGTCACTTGTTCTTGCTCGTTGGAGATTTCTTGGTGATCACGGTGATTGGCTACAACCTCGACACTACACCGGTGGTATTGTATTCTAGCACCTCTTGCATTACTTTGGTAGTATATCTTGTTAGGGTGCTTAGTGTGAGTAGCTTGTTTAGTTAGCTTAGCCTTGTTAGCTTCTAGTGGTAGAATTAGTTAGTGTATCTTGTCCACCTAGGAGTAACTTAGCAACCTAGCCTTTGTTTGTGATTAGAGATATTAGAATTGCTAGAATTGCTAGGAGGCTTGCGTAATCAGCTTGTAGCACCACTTATTAGCTTCGCCATCTTATTTACTAATCCGGATGCTTAGTGTTGCTGCAAGATTTTTAATAGGCTATTCACCCCCCCTTCTAGCCATTAGGACCTTTCGCAGGCCCTTGGTGATGGGCGCGTGAGGTGACGTTAGAGAGGGAGTGGTTGACACAGCAGCACCCGTAAGGCGTGAACTGTACTTAAAGGCGATTCCGAGAAGATGACGGCGCCGCAAATGAGATTTGATCGCCGCGGCGGGCCGGCGCGGGCGAAGGAACCGGGGTGTCGAGGAATCTGGCTTTGTCGCGCATTCAATTCACTCGTCGGGCTGTCACGGCCGGCCGGCGGGAGTCGCCGAGGGTCACGATGTGAGAGGGGAGCCTCGGGCAAATCGGACAACCCTCCCTCTCTCGCGCGAGGGGGTCTCGGGCGACCGCCGCTTTCCCTCCCCTGCGTGTGGGCCCTTAGATGATGATATCTCGAGATTATTAAGACCTTGTCCGGTGTGATTAGGGTAACCTTCCCTTCGATCGAGGTGTTAGGGGTACCACTTATTTTGGTACCCGACAGTAGTCCGTGAGGTTCTATCGGCCCCGAGGTGTCTTCGGAGGCCGGGGCCTTGCCGTCCCTTTGTCTCGGTGTTTCCGAGAGGTGCGCTGACGAGCGCACACCCGTCGGGTGTAGCCCCCGAGTCATCAGAAGGGTAGGGTGTCCTTCCGAGGGCTTGAGCTGTCGAGGCTCCCTTTTCTGAGAGCTTGTCATCCCATTCGTCGCCCGTCGATTGGTGGTGTCGCATGACGCGAGTGGGGCTATGTGGCGCGTCTGTTGGTTGGCGGTGGGAGTCACGAGGCGCCGGAGCACATTCTGGCTGCAAAGGACCGAGGTGCTCCGGCTTTCTCACTAGGAAGCGAAGCGCCGCGTCTCCCTTATATATTGCTGCCACTGCTCGTCGCGGTTCTACTCCCCGCCGCTGCCGGAGCCCACCACTTTCTCATTCGCCGCCTTCTTCATGCCACTTCGCAAATGGAGGGCGGCGGTTCCTCTAGTGCGGGCGGTTCAGGCGGCGATCGCCGTCTTCCCACGACGCACCTTTCGCCGTGGGGACGTCAAGTTCGCCGTCGCTTGGGATCCCCGCCGCTGCGGACGACACCCCTGTTCTTTCGCTGCCGTCGTTGACGCCTCTGCTCTGCTCCCGCCGCCCCTCCGTTGGTCCCTTCCAGAACTCCGTGACCACTTGGGCGCGGTGAGAGAGGCGCAGAACGCTTCGGGCGATAGCCGCCGATGTTGACGAGCAGCATGTGGAGTTGATGCTCGTTCATTGCATGAACGCGGATCGCCACGCCGCCCGGTAAGTTCTCTTCTTGATTTTTCATCGTCCGCCGATATCTCGCCTCCTTGACCCGCCTTTCCTCGTTGCAGCACACCGCGGAAGTGGATCGCCTAAGGGCCTTGCCGCACGCCGTGGCAACCCGCTGTCTCCACGTTGGGCGGTGACGGGATGGAGATGTAATAATTTAAGATAGAAGAATAGATCCCATGGTGATTATTATTTTCTGTGATGGTTAGAGGTGAGCACATTAATGGCCATATGTTTCAAATTATTATGAGAATTTATAACATTTATCCTTTTTAACACCTTTTGTGAGGCTTATTATATATTGAGACTTTGTTGAGGAATTCTAGATAATAATATGGATATGCGTTGTCATCAATTTGCAATGGTTATTCATTGTGTATCTAGTTGAAACGAAGATTAAGTTGTCTCGACGACACATATGAATACATATATTTTCATGCTTTCAACTTTTAATCTCTTTAGTTGAAACTCTCTTGTTTATTATATCTTTTAATCAAACTTTTCCTTTTAAATTTTGTTAGAGACATAGTCCAGGTTGTAGATAAAAATCATTTCAGTCTACACCAGACAATTCAAGATGTTAAACTTGTCGCCTTGAAAAATTACATTTGTAGCAGTACTAGTTTATATAAGAATACACGTGTGACTAATACCATATTATAGGTGTATTTCTCCTATTCCCATAGCTACTTCTATCTTCAAAAAATCACGTTGAATAAGGGTGTGACTCATTTATCAGAGAGGCAATACAAGCAGCAGCGCCGGTAGCCCGGTATACACTCGTGAGTCGTGACACCATCTCAACGGCGTGCATCCAATTGCTCGCAAGATTCCTCGGCTGACCTCACGTGGACCCCACCCCTGTTCCT
Organism: Hyparrhenia diplandra; assembly: GCA_015847255.1. Lineage (NCBI taxonomy): Eukaryota > Viridiplantae > Streptophyta > Magnoliopsida > Poales > Poaceae > Hyparrhenia > Hyparrhenia diplandra. Next base: position 53,831 of record JADLZK010002601.1, read on the forward strand.
TGGTGTGCAAGCGTGCTGGAGCCTGGAGCCGAGGAATGAACGCCAGCGTGGCTGTGTGGGCCCGTCGCCTGCTGCCGTGGATGCGCAGCGCCACCACGCCGGCCTCCTCTCTATAAAATCCCCGTCGCCTTCGTCTTGCAGTCAGCAGCCACCACGCCGGTCACGAAATCAAATCAAACCAGCAGCAGCACAACCGTCTCGCCCCGCTGCCACCCAAGCGCCCCCAACCGGTGGAGCGCCTCGCCATCGCCGCCAGCCATGTCGTCGTCGGCACCAGATGTGGTGGAGTCGTCGCGTCGTGCCGGCAAGGAACCGGCCGAGCAGGCGGGCGCGTCGGAGCCGGAGCGCAAGTGGGTGGCCCTCGTCTCCGCAGCCGTCCTCCTCGGCAACGGCGACCAGCGGGCCCAGCAGATGGGCGTCGGCACCACCGCGCTCCTCGACCTCGAGGACCCGCCGCTACCCTCCTACCTGGTGCTGCACCCCCGCGTCGCCCCCGATCCTAGGCACAACGACGGGCCGCTGTCCGCCTACATCCTCGCCGCCCTCGACCGCTCCCCTACATCCTCCTCCAGTTCGTCGAAGACAACCTCCCGGACTTCTTCCTCTGCAACACCGACACGCGCACCGTCGCCCTCCTCCCCCGGTGTCCTCCACTATCAAGGCCAGGGGCCACGACATCCGCCCCAACGTCAGCATCGGCCTCATCGCCGACCCGCAGAACCCCGGCCACCACGTGGTCGCCCAGCTCCACCCCACCACCTTCCTCAACGAGCCCAACAAGCTCCTCTACTACTCCACCGCCAAAGCCCGCTGGTTCACTAGGGGACTCTACCAGAAACCGGGCCCCATGCGCAACCCCTTCTCCGAGACCGGCGTGCTCGCCCATGACGGCCTCCTCTGGTGGATCGCCCTCGCCTATGGCGTGTTCTTCTGCGACCCCTGCACACCCGTACTCGATATTCCCCAGCTGCGCTTCCTCCCGCTCCCGGGCAACTGCGAGATGGAGGACGACGTCGCCTTCGACCCCCGCATCAGGACCCTCCTCGGCGAGCGGCGCTGCGTCAGGCCCAGCGATGGCAAGCTGCGCTTCGTCGAGATCCGTGGCCTCCTATGTCGACAAGCTCGGCGACGACGAACCCGCGGCTGACCCCACCGTCAGGATGTGGACGCTGGACGACCGGGAGGCGGCGGACCCGAACGTCGCATGGACGTTCGCGTACGAGGTGGCCTTCGCCGAAATCTGGAACAGCGAGACCTACGGCGACACGGGCCTGCCGCGCGAGGTGCCCCACGTTGCCCTCGTCGACCCCGACAACCACTTCGTCGTCTACTTCTTCCAGGGCTCGAAGCTCTTCGGCTTTGACATGCGCGACATGAAGGTCGTCGCCTGCAAGGATTGCGTGATAGACCGTGATGAACTCAGCTTCCGATCCTCTCGCCCCATCGTCGATGCCTGGCAGGTGCCGCCACCGCCACCCCTGCTTCCGGGCGACGACGACGACTCTTCACCAGATGGTATGCGCGCGTACATGCCTATTAGTTATGCTGAATTCTGTTGCATCCACTTGCCTTGCCTATTGGTTACTAAATCGATCGAATGCAGCATGCATGGCTGTTGGAAATGTTCGTGATCATATCTAGGCTCACTAGGTCGGTGCCAACACTGACATTGGCGAATCTGCATGCATGCTAGTTACACTAGTATTTCACCTTGTTTATGCCGAATTGGTGGATATGATTGCATTTTCAGTTTCAGTTAGCATGCTTACTGCCTTACACTCTGACAAGGTTACAAGGGATCCTCATGACATGTTTGTGCTTCTGATGCATTCCCTTTGTCTTGCCATTGAGAAATATTTTGATTAGTTTCGTAGATGTACTACTCTGTTATGTAAACTAGGATTTCGAGTTTACAGCACAGCGTGTATAGGATTTCTGAATCACTGCATTTGGATTTGCAATGCTGATTGCTGATTGCTTGCTTGACCCTTAGTTGATGCGCTTTTTTGCATGCTCTTTTTTGCGTTTGGATTTGGAATGCTCATTTTGAATAGAATCACAGAATTAGTCTGAATCTAGCATGAACAGAGCACTGCTTCTATTTTGCATCAGTCATTATAAATTCCTCTTGCTCAGATTTGATTCATGAGTCATGACTATGAATTCCACTTGCATGCTCGAATTGTGTGTGATCATACCAAGGCTGGCTTGGTTGTTTCCAACATTCATATTGGCCTATGTGCATGCTAGTAACAGTAGTATCTGAATTAGTTTATGCCAGATTGTTGGATATGATCCCATTTTCAGTTTCAGTTGGCATGCTTATTGCCTTACACTCTGACCAGATTACAAGGGATCCTTGTGACATGTGTGTGCTTCTCCGATTCATTTCCTTTGTCTTATCATTGAGAAATATGCTCATTACTTCCATAGATGTACTACTTTGTTATGTACACTAGGATTATAACTGCATAGCATGTATAGACAATAGGATAGAACCACTGAATTAGTCTGAATTTGGTATGTACAGAACACTACAGTTTGGCATCAGTTCTTTATGTATTCCTCTCTCTCGAAAAAGATTTAATTCTTGAATCATGACTATGACTTCCATTAGTATTTGAATTTGGAATGATGATTGCTTGCTGAACCTTAAGTATTGATGGTCTTTTGCATGCATATGCAGATAATGTTTGGTCGACAAAGTCCTACGACAAGCAAATGGAGGTGACCAAGTCTGTTCACTCTTGGCTAAACCAGGCCCACTTGGAGTGGACGAGGAACACGGACGCGTCGGTTGAGAACTGGAGGGCATGGCAGATGGCACCACCATCATCTGATGGATCCTCTGTTAACTCGGGTGGCCAAGCTGATGATGAGCGGTTCTACCCTTCTCCGTAGGTGAGGCAGAGAGCCCAGAGCCGATTCGTCGCTTCAACATGTGGAAGCTTCTTTCGATCTTGAGTTAGTTTCAGATAGATAGAACAGAGCCTGCAGCTAAGCCATGGACATCTCATCCATTCTCATCTGAGTTGACGAAAACCAAGGAACAATCATACCAGGAACGTTAGTTGTTATGGAGATGTGTGTGCAGTTCCCGTACTGGAATGCTAGTTCTGTGGTTATCTGTTTCTGTTTTTGTTTGCTTGGTTTGGAATGGATTGCCTCTGTCTGTTGGGCTGTTAGTGAGAAGCTGCAATGTGTTGCAAGTCGATCTGCTAATACAAATGGAATTCAGTTTTGGTTCATGGAGTCCTGTCCTGTTTGATGCTTTTTTCTGTTACATTTTGTCAAATTTCCCAAAAATGCTAGTGGCGGAGATACTAGATACAGTCAACTGATGTTGCTGCCAGCTTCATTCATTTACTTGCAGGCCTTAGATTTGGTGTGAAACAATGATTACAGGTTACCACTTACACGTTCAGGATACTGTCACTTTTGTGTTGTTGGAATTAATTTTGCCCATAATTTTGTTCACTGTGAGAACGATATACATGATACATTTCAGTTCATGAATGTAATCTAAATTCAGGAAATGTGGACTGTAACGATTCCATGAGGACAGTGACTACAAGGTTTGTTACTCTGAAAAATTGTTAGCATTATCTCCATATAATGCTTTTCAGAAATTTTCAAGTTCTGAAACATCAAGGCAATCCTACGAGTACCAAGCATGGAAAGGGCTTGCTGAGTTTTCTGAACATATTAATTAGAACAAAACAATACAGCCAGTTCTCATATCTTCCTATCGTAATTCCTATGCAGCGAACTTTTGATTCTGAACCTTGTTGTCAGGAGCCTTGCAGCCATGTTCCTCTATGGCTCATTAACATTTGGGTACACTAAAGCCAGAGCAGCTGAACTGACAAGGCAACAAGTAATAATGCATGGGGACAACCTCAGTTCAGAAGAGGATATTCAATGAAAAAAAAAACTGAAATTCCTGGACAGTGTGGAATTTTCTGAATTGACAATATTGCAACAATGGATCCATTTGTTTCTACATTCTGATTAGCATATACATACACACTGATATTCAACAGAAAAGGTAAATACATTATTACTTGTAGCTTGTTTCATAATCATTAAATTCATTCAATCAATCTAACTTCTCATCTGTAGACTGTTTCAGATTAGTCCATAGCATTATCTGAAGCACTTAGAAACCAAAAGCAATATACATGTTGGAAACTAAATGGATAACTAAATAAGGACCCAATGCAAAAAGCAGAAGAGGATACCAGTTGCAGCAACTAGCTAGATATGCATATCCGAAACCACAGAAAAGTATATGTACATCTGAGCTAAAGCATGTACAGTAGTGGGCAAGTTACAGTTTCTATCTACTGTCATCAGTACAATACTACGATTTTTGAACATCTGACATGCAGCAACAAGTTCACTGATTCTTCAATAGCAAAGTTTCTGAACATGTCAGTTGACACTACACACTATTCAAGTTCCTAGATCAACTTAACATCAATTTTCATAAGAGAGACAGATACGAACTGCTGCCCAGACTGCTGAAGAAACAACGGCTCCGACCACCGATGGCTACCGCTGGAGGCGTAGCAATGGAGCAGCGCACTAGTGTTCATCAGGAGGGCCAAGACAAGCACTCTGATAACTGAATAACGGACAAATCTGAACTTCTGAATGCACTCTGAACTTCTGAACGCCCAGATTCACGCGAGTTCACGGAATCACCGGGCGGGTCCTGTCTAGGGAGGGCGGCCTCGACCATCCAGCGCATCATCGAGCTCGGGCCGTCGAAGTACCGGAGGCGGCGCGATGGCGAGGTTCCGCCCGTATGCGGCGTCGTGGAGGAGAATTTTCACAGGACGTAACCGGTGCCGTCGCGGTCGATGCGGTGCACCGCCCACACCGCGTTCGGCGTGTCGCCGCGAAGGCTCAGGCCTCAGGGTCACTCCCGTGCCCTGCTCGGCGAGTCGGCGTGGATGTGCCTCCCTCCTGTAGTCCTGTGGACGCGGCTCAAGTTCGTTGCGGCGGTTGATGAACATGCCACCTGTGCGTTGCAGGCGGTTCGATACGAGCCAGGCTACAGTAGTTACCACCGAGAACCATGATTTTGAGCTCACGACTGAAACCATGTTCAGCCAATTCTCATATGCCTTTTGCTCTCGTATTCCTGTGCAAAAGGCCCCTGGTTCTCAAAAAAAAAAAAAAAAAAAAAAAAAAAAGGTCGGCCACCGACACACGTGGGTTGGGCTTCCTTTGCCTTATGTTGTTAGCCCGGCCTGGTAAAGACAGCTCCTCTTCAGCAGCCTGTTCACGCGTGGCTTCCTGCTCCTCTATGACCGTTGCAAAAAAAAGAAAAAAAAATAGGGCGCCACTACTCCAAAGCCGCTGAATTTCCAAGGGAAGAAGTAAAATCAGTCATACAGCTAGGCACGAGGCAGCATATATGTAGAAAATGGGTGGAAATTATCCTGTCCTGACCTGCTCGTTTTTCTATATTAATGATATTGTTTCTGACCATTTCTTAATTTAGACAAACATAAAATTTCGTCATTTCCAATTGATTTCACAACCATTTATTATACTATTTTAATCATTAAAGTGTAGAAAGTCCTATACCGCTGATTTCCGTTTTTCTATATATTTTATATTATCAAAAAATGCCCATATGCTAAGCCAACGGGTTACAATTTATATTGTGTTCGCTAGATTTCGCAAGGAAACTATATTTTAAGCGCCAAAATAATAACATTTATATAATACAAAACAAGTAATATTATATTAGTTATAGAATATATTGTCATAATAAATTTATTTTAAGCCATAAATGGTGATACTATTATTATAAATTTGGTCAAACATGAGTCATTAGCTTGCATGCTTACCATAATTTTTTTTTTCTTGACCAAGGGAGTACGTATGTGTAACAAATAAGAATGCATTTTTTGAATAATAAGGCATCTAGATCTAAAAAAATTTAGAAGATAGATTTTTAGGTATAGAGATAGGAATATACATATTTAGACCTAGTAAAGATTATTTTTATAAGAGAACAAAAAGAAACGAATAGATCACCAACTCACAAAAAAAAAAAAGTGAAGATAAAGCAACTCACGCCACACAAAAAAGGCAGAGAAGCACGCACGGCCACCGATGCCTATGTAAGGTGTTTCTTTTGAGTTAGAGTTGTTTTGATTTAGGATTGGTAATTTCTGGTGGCAGGACTCTTATTGTATCTTTGGATTAAAGAGGTTGCATCAGCGCAACTCACGCCACACAAAAGGCAGAGAAGCACGCACGGCCACCGATGCCTATGTAAGGTGTTTCTTTGAGTTAGAGTTGTTTTGATTTAGATTGGTAATTTCTGGTGGCAGGACTCTTATTGTATCTTTGGATTAAAGAGGTTGCATCAGCTGGACTCGTATCCGGAGGGAGAAGAGCCGGACCAAGTATTTTGACCCGGACTAAGGACGTCTTAAGGCTGGGAGAAGAGCCGGACCAAGTATTTTGACCCGACTAAGGACATCTTAAGGCTGGACGAAATTTTTAGATGGACGACGGAAATTTTCTCTAACTTTATTAGTAGGTATAGATATAGATAATTTCGTCTCCCGGTCATTTTCATCCTTGTGCACATGATCAATGTATTTGTCGCGACGGGCGCACGCTATCAAGTAGCGCTTTTGATACGTGTCTAGAAGCACTACTACTAAAATGAACTTCCGTGACGGTTTTTAAAACCGCCACGCAGCCTAGGGTCACCGAAAAAATAGGATGATTAACCGTGGCGGTTTTAGGACCCAAAACCACCACGGTAAATAAATAAAACAAATAAAAAAAGAAAAATCGATCTGAAACCCTAACGGGCTCGCCCGGGCCGCGGGTCCGATCAGGGGCCCGTTAGGGTTTCAGTGCCGCCGCCGTGGACGCTCGAGCTCGCGCGCCATGGATCCGCCGCCGCCGTGGATGCCCGAAGCGGAAGCGCCGGAAAGCCCACGGACCGAGGTGGACGCCACCGCCGCCCCCCGTGGACCTCAACGCCCGGCTCAGGGATGGGGAGGGCCCGCGGCGCCATGGATCCGCCGCCGTGGACGCCCGAAGCTCAAGGCGCCATGGATCCGCCGCCGCCGCCGACGCCCCCGAAGCCGCTAAGGCGACCACCGCGCCGCCATCCCTTCCGCGGCGGCTGCCGCTGCGCCGCGGCGCCCGCCGCCGTGCCGTGCTCCACGCGAGGGCGCCCGCGGGGAGAGGAGGGGCCGGGTCCGGGTGAGGGGAGAGAGAGGATCCGGATCGAGAGAGAGGGTGAGGGAGAGAAAGACTCGGCAGAGGCTAAGTGAAGTGAGAAACCCTAGTGTCGTGATATATATTTGTGGCCTCCGAAATGGGCTTTTTGGGCCGATGGAATTGGGCCCGATTTTCCGTGGCGGGCTAAATATAAAATCGTCACGGTTAATATATTTACCATGACATGTTTTTAGAACCGCCATGGTTAATAGAAAAGAAACTGCCATGGAAAATTGAGGCATTAATCGGGCGGTTTTTCTAAATAACCGCCACGAAAAATGATTTCAAACGCCGTGTAAAATTAGTTGTGTAGTAGTGAAGGATTCAAAGCTAAAACGCTATTTCCCTCGAGGGGACCATGTTGGTTTGGAGTATACATGCACGGGCCGGCCCAAGCACACCCCCGGCATGGGCCCGTTCCGTGCATCGGCCCGATAGGGCACGACACCTGCAAGCACCCCACCGGGCCACCGGGCCGTGCCGCACCAGATATCGCCGTGCCATCGCCCAGCACGACCTCATTCTCGTGCCTGCCGGCCCGAAAGGCACGAGGCCCTGGGACAACAAGGCGCCCACAACCCGTGATAGAGGAGAGGCCGCCGCCGCCGCCCACGCCGAGGGGCCGCCATCATCGGCGGCGCCGCGCGAGGCCCGCCGCCGCAGGGAAGCCGCCACCGCCGCTACGCCACGCCGAGGAAGATGTCGCTGGTCGCGCGAGGGGCCGCCGCCGCCGCCACGCACGCGGCCGCCGCCGCTTGAATCCAAACACGCCGCTACGGGGCGGGGCGCAGCCTCGACGCCAAAGAACGCTGGGGACGCCGCCGCCGAATCCGCCACGCTAGGGCCGCCGCCGCCGCCGCAGAAGCCCACGTGGGGAAGGAGGAGGTGGCCTCGCCACCAAGCTTGACCCCCGCCCCGGTATGTGTTTGCGAAGGAGGAAGCAAAGGTCGGGTGAAAGGAGCGTGAGTGAGAGGTAAAGGAGAGGGAGTGCGCCAGGTAGTGAGGGAAGCTAGAAATTAGCTAGGTTAGGGTCCTCTTAGCATGCCTTAGTGTTCCCGGGCCACACCGTGCCTTGTTGAATTTTCGTGCGGGCCGCCCCCGTCCTCAAGATGCCTTGGGTCAGCCCGAGCACGGCCCCGCAGTAGCACCGGGCCGCCCCGAGCACGAATTGGACCATGCCGGGCCGTGTTTGGGCCAGGCCAAAAACTATGCACCGGCCAAGCTGCGGCTTTCGGCTTTTTGCACGTATATAGTTTGGAGTAACACTAGGGCATGATCAGAGTAGTCAGGTCGTTAGAACTAGTGGATCCACTAGGTGCAGATCGAGACGGGTATACATTTTGCATTTTGGATAAAAGGAGTAGTGCTCATCGATTCAGAGAGGGATCAAGGAGCGAAGAGAAGAAGAGGTACATACCATCGGGTAGAGTGGTCCATGAAGTCGGTGGAGGGCTACGTACGGACAGCGATGCCGACGGCGATGTAGAGGGGATGTCCGTCGCGGTGAAGAGCCGGTGGTGCTTCCCGTCGCTTGCAACGCCACCCTCTCGATCGGTCTAGGGTCAGTACGGTGGGGAGTGACGGCTGACAGTGTGAACCTCGTACCATGTGCCATGGCCCCCACCTCCTATTTATGGCGCTGTGCGACAGGAGCCCACCAACCATCTATTGGGTTGGGCGTCCCCGATCAGGACGCGAGTCAAGAGCCCAGTTGGCCAATTGGTGGAGATCAATCTAACACAGGCGACATCCTAGAAGCGGTATTTGGGAAACTGATCAAGCGAGTCCATTGAATGATGAAGACCCGATCCCCTTCCAAGAGTCGGATGCTCCAGTTCACTGCTCCAACTATATATACGGCCTTTCGTGAAGATGCACTTCGTTTGCAAAGGTCTGACATCTCCAACATTCTATTGTGATGGTAATTAAGGACTATAACTAAGCCTGCATCCATGGAGAGTTTCTCTGGCCGATGTTTGTTTAGTGGATATTATATCTCGTTATCAGCGGCGAGTAGATTTTGCGGTTTGAAGTCTTTCTATAGCAAGGGTGTTTGAAGGTGTTTCTATTCTTTGTTGTCATTTCAGTTGATTTTCAATCCCTGGCAAGCAGTGGACAATCCGGCCACAAGAAAGAAGACAACCGTTTTGATCTTTGATGTACTCTTATTTCTTAGAGGTAATTTTAAATCAAGTTTTTTCATAGGTTTTGTTTTCGATGATATATATATGATATATGAGGCACTCTATGATCAGTGTCTTCGTCAAAGAAAAAAAAAAAGATAGCGAGGTGATTCAATAACACGTGGGCATAAACAAAGAGGCTGCAATTGCATCTAAATCGATTTTAAATTGTAGTTCGTTTGACTTTTTCAATCCAAATTTTGACCACTTGTCTTATTTAAAAATTTTGTGTGAAATATTATTTCTTTTGTGTGGCTTGCTTTATTAACAAATGGTATTTAAGAATGACTTAAATTTGACTATTTTTATGTAAATTTTTTAATATGGCGAGTGGTCAAATTTAGGGTTAAAAAAATCAAACGAACTATAATTAAAACGGAGGAAGTAGTATGCAGCCAACTCGTGTTTCATTTATCCAAACCAAACGCTTTACGTTCATCTCTTGCAAGCACAACGACACACTCACTGACCACCTCGCGATGTGGGCCCCGCACATTTTCAGACCATGATGATGATCGATGTTTTCACAATTCATGGCAACAATCGCCACCTGGAAAAGGCTATTACAAGAGCCCAAGGCAGAAAATATCTCACATTTTGTGCATTACTCCCTCCATCTCACAATACATGTCGTTTTAGGATTCAAAAATTGTTCGTAATACATGTCGTTTTAGCTTTTGACACCACGGAGTCCGTAGGTGTCCAGTACTATCATCATCACCTCATGTCTCCTGTCATCCACTTATCACTGAATAAAAAAATAGCGTGTGGGTGGGGAGAAGAGCCGTGCGGCCGGGCGGTCGGCACGCTGCAGCAGAAGGAGGTGCAGGCCGGGCGGGGGGTAGTAGCACGGAGCTGCGGCGGGTTGATCAAGGCGCCCGAGGAGCGCGGAAAGGTGCAGCCCGGGAGAAGGTGCGCCGGGCGGCCAGCGCCGGGCGAGGAGGAGCGCTGAGGGCGGTCGATGGCCTGGGCGCGCCCGGTGTAGAGGAGCGCGGAGGGCAGCCCACACGCCTGCGTGGAGGAGTAGTGGAGCTCCGGAGTTGGAGAAGGCAGGCTCCTACCGGCGGGCCTCTAGCGGCTGAGGTCGCGCTCTTCTAGATCTAGACGATGGGAGAGAGAATACTGGGAAAGGTGGAACCGTGGAAGTACAGAGTAGGGGCAACAGAGTCTTTTGCCATTGTTCTTGGTATCTGTGATGAATGCTAGAAGCCTAGAACGTCATGCATTGTGAGATGGAGGGAGTAGCTTGTAGTGCCATAGTACATGCATGTTGAATAATGTAAACGTGAGAATAGCTGACAAGCTTCATCGTTGCCACTTGCCACCGGGACAGAGAATGGAGTCAGCGCTGGAGGTCACACCATCATCTCGTCTGGCCGCTGAAAAATGGTGCTCTCTATTCCTATGTTTTCCATGATGTTTCCAAAAAATAGAATACTCGTAAACGACAGGGGGCACACACCACAGAGCCAGATCTTTAGTGCGCAGACTAGTGGTACTCCTATCTAGTACACCAACCGCCCCCGGAGAATCAGGACAAACCGTCCAAACTGCAAGCCCAAGTCACACACATGCGACACGTCCCGTCTCCCAGCAGAATCCCACTGCTCTTCCCTCCCACTCCAATAGGCATCACGTCGTGAGGACAACCCACCACGCACCACCATATAATACTTGCTCCTCATCGATACCATCATACCTCGAACACAACATCTACTTGTCGCACAACAAGCGAGAGCGCATCAGTAGCCAGCCAGCTAGCTCAGGCGTGCGAGAGATGGAGAAGGAGGCGGAGGCTGCTGTGGCGGCGGCGCAGGCACAGGAGCAGGAGCAGGAGCAGTGGCAGGGTGCGGTGGAGGCCACGCTGCCGTCGACGCCAGCCTCGGCGGCGTGGCCGCACACCGCGAGCTTCTGCGCGCTGCACCGTTACCTCCCGAGCATCGACGTTTGCGAGCTGGCGGAGGGGAGGACGGGCAGCCCGGGTGCGTCCGCTACGTGGGCTCCCTCGCGCCGGGCACCACCACCGGTGAGGTCGGCGTCTGGGCGCGGGAGAAGCTGCTGGAGATCGACCACGACGCCCGCCGGCTCGCGTACGCCGTCGTCGGTAGCAGCATGGGGTTTGGCAGGTACGTCGCCACTATGAGCATCGTCGTCGCTGACGAGGAGAATCAGGAGGAGGACGGGTGCAGGCTGGTTTGGGCGTTCGAGTGCGATCCCGTGCGGGGGGTGGAGCCGCGACGCGCTCCTCGGCTACCTCGACGGTGGCGTCAAGGCCATCGCCGCGCGGATTGAGGAAGCCCATGCCGCTGACGCCGCCGCCGCCGACGCCAATGCCGGAGGAGATAGCGTGGTCGTCGTCGCAAGCGCTTGACATCTCCAGCTTCCGGAGCCATCACCATTTGCCAGATGCATTTTTGTATTAATTATTACCTCGTCAAACTAGTTAATGCATTGTTAATCCCATGATTGCCACTAGATAAGTTTGCTTGCTTGTGTCTGTCTGTCTCTCCTTCATTGTCTACGGATTGGATGATTTGACTGTCAGCTGAATGAAGGAAACTATTAACTTGAAAGGGACGGCTTTGTTGTTGCCGGAATCCCCTGCTTGTTTTATTCTGGCGAAGTCCATATCGATCGATCCACATGTGTACTCCATCGGAAGCAAAAAGATATTATGATGAACATGGTTGAACAAGGTGCGCCATGTTCCAACCACGTGAGACTGTACTCCGACTAACAATAACCCTCTATGCTTTTTTTTTTTAGCAATAAGGGCAGTCTCAATGGGAGTTTCATGAGTGTTTCATGTACATTAAATACAGCGCCACATCAGCAAAATTTTACTTTTTGCATGAAACTCCTAGGAGAGAGAAGGAAAGAGTTTCACCATGGTGAAACCTTTGGGCACCGTTTCACATGCGTTGGAAACTGTGTGAAACCCCCATTGAGACACAAATAGAGTTTTCACCATGCAAGTATGCAATTAAACTATGCAATGAGAGAGAGAGGTTGTGGGACCCTTAAGCCTATTAAACTGTCTTGAATGAAAACGCGTGCATTGAGGGAGACGTCTATTTCATATCAAAGTTTCACATCTTGAAAACTTTTACATCTTGAAAACCGGGAGGTGAAACTCTCTAGTGAGACTGGCCTAATAACCCTCTATGTTTCACCACGTCAACATACTAACGCACGCGTTTACTGAGGGATTAAAATTTCATGCATCTCCCTGTTGTCCAGTCCTTTCAGCTGGGACATGGGTGGACGGCACTCTGGATGAGAGCAGATAGTGTCCATTCATTTGCGACTACACAGGACCACGGAAAGAGACTTGTTCGATTCTGTTGTGGAGCAGACGAATGGTGGACTTGCGTATATGTTCCCTTCCCACTTGCTGCACGCATATTTCCTGGTTCCTCCTGCAAGTGCAAGCTATCAGAGAGGCACAACTACTTGAGAATCGGAACAATCATATTACAGGCCAGACAATTTATTCGTTGGCACCTGCCGAGGCTAGGAAGCACAAGTTAAATTGGTCCATCGCCTGTTTTGAAAACAACCCGGAGAACGGAGCGCATAGCTGATGTAATAAGCTGAATTATTTGTTCAACGGCAATTCGTACACCGAGAAATTGGAAGATGCTTGGAAGGAGGAGTCCATTGACCTGGAGATTGCTTGTTGTATCTTGGTGGAGTCGCTTACGAAAATATCTACTCCCTACATATGGAGCAAACTCCGAAGACACACAACGGTCGTGAGCGGACTGGCGGTCCCTTCGCCGCCGCGCCCCTCTCTCCACCCCCGACCAGATCTGAACCCTCGCTACCCTCCTCCTCCCCACCAGCGCATGAAACACGACTCTAAGCGCCTGGCTCCACCGGCTTTCTCACCGCCGGCCCCCGCCTGCCTCCCTTAGCGCGGTGCACGCCACCCACCCTCCTAGATCCGCTTCCCCATCCCCCCATCCTCGCCCGTCGTCATTGCCCACCGCCGCCGGCGGACCTTGCCTCATCTGCATCCACCATCATCACCACCGCCTGGTTCCGTCGCGACAGTCCCTAGGCATGCGGCGGTCCCCGTTGAGGCCGTGGGATGGCCCTCCACCCCTTCTACTCCAACGTCGTTGGTTTCGGGCGCCCATCCATCCCCGCCCCTCCTCCGATCATTGGAGAGGTTCTCATCGTGGATGTCACGAACGAAGACGACGAGGATGAGGACGCCTCGGATGAGGATGGCATTGATGAAGATGAAGACGATGTGACCTCCTCGCCGGTGTCGTAGAGACCAGGTTTTGCGGCCTCCCTCTATGCTGGCATTGGAACCGTGGTGGGTGTCCCCGGGGTTACCTTGGGCCCCTCCCTAGCTATCTGTTTCACCCCGGCGTTCGGTTTAAACCGAACTGAAATGTCGGTTCGGTTCGGTTTAGGAAACTTCGTTTCTAGATTCCTAGAGCCGATCGGTTTGTCAAAATAATGCAAAAAACCGACAAATTCGGGTTCGCTTTTTTTGTCGGTTTTTCGGTTTTAAACCGAACCTACGAAGTGTGGGAAGAAAAGGAGAAAAAAATGCACTCCGTCGCCCACGCCTACCCCTCGCTTCGCGGCAAGAAGAGCGGCTCGCGTACCTCATGCCACGGCGGCCGCCCTCGCAGCTTTGCGCGTTTCGCCGGCCGCACTGGTGGCGCCATCGCCGCCGGGCCGCTCGACCGCAGACGGCGCTGCGGTGTCGCACCGCCGCCCGCCGCTGTGCTCAGATCCGCCGTGCCGCCGCCCATGGATGCGCCACCACCATGCCCGCTGCTGCTGGGCCGCGCCGCCGCCGCCCACGGACACACTAGGGTTAGGTGAGGTGAAGGGAAGGCGTCGTGGGTGACTGGGTGAGAACGAACGAGTGAGTGGGTGCCCGCCTCGGGGCTTTCAGGGCTGCCTTTTCTTCGCTAATTGGGCCGCAAGAGCCGGGCCTCAAGGCCTTCGCGGGGAAGGGACGGCGGAAAGGATGAAAGTTCCATTTGCTACGGTTATTCTTTTCGCGCCGGTAGAACGAAGGCGTGTGACCGATCACCGGTTCTCAAATATCAAAACCGAAACCGAACCGAAAAAACCGGCGGTTTGGGTCGGTTTCGGTTTGCTTGCCCGGTTTTTCGGTTAAAAGTGCTTTCAGCTGATATCCGTTGACGCTTAAAAAAGTGGTCGGGCAACTTGCGAACACACTTAGGCAGGTTAGAAGGATTGAGCCAGCGAATACCGGACGTGGCAGCCCAATTTGACCCCACAATTGACAAGGAAAAGAACGTTTATCAAGTAATTATGAGTGGAACATGTCGGGTGTTGCCGGGACGGTTCTGAAAAGGGTGACTCAAAGAGCCAAAATCATGCAATGGATCGATAAAACTCATAGAATCGGCTAAATGCACACGAGTATGAAGCATAACATCAAAATAGTTGATTCATTCAAGCTTTAAGATATGTATAACAAACATAGCAAGATCCCATAACCCTCGGGAGATTTCCCGCTTGTGCAATACACAGATGACACATTGCTATTAATGCAAGCCGATGCTCGCGAACTACTTTTCCTCAAGAATTCTTTGCACAACTTTTCGGAGTGAACAGGTCTTAAGGTAATTTCCAGAAATCACACATGTTCCCAATCAATGTCACTCATGTTCCTAGAAATCACACATGACTCAGAAATCACACATGTTCCCACCTTGCCGGCACCCTCGGTTGTGATATTGACTCAATGCCATTCACTTATCTAGGTTTGCCCATGGGAATGACCAAACCCCACATTAAATATTTCACTCCAATGATGGATCGAATCGAGAGAAGACTTTCTGCCTGCTCAACTTGGTTATCATACTTAGGAAGGTTGGAGATGTTGAACTCTACAATAACACCCATCACCACCTACGCGATGTGCACCATCAAGTTACCAAAAGGGGTGATTGAAAATGTTGATAGGGCAAGAAAACAGTGGCTCTGGCGAGGCAATGATGCTCAGAAAAAAAAGAAGAGCAAACCTAGTTGCCTAGGAAGTGGTGTGCGTTGAAACCTAAGGAGAAGGGTGGATTGGGAGTGATCAATCCACGACTCCCGAATGATGCTTTGTTTCTAAACCAATTGGTCAAATTTTATAACTATGCTAACATCCCATAGGTACAGCTAATCTAGAACAAATACTACATGACCAAGGTGCCACATGTAGCAAGAGAGTTGGATCCTTCTGGTGGAAGGATGTCCTCCGTCTTCAGATCATCCTGCGTACTATTGCTAGATATGAACTAGATGATGGCACCACTGTTTGTTTCTGGGATGACCAATAGGATACCTCCATTCTTTCACATGAATATCCGAGATTAGCATCCTTTGCACTGAATACGGATGCATCTATGAAAGAGATCATGCAGACTGAAAATCTAGATGACATTTTCTTTCTACCTCTCTCACAACAAGCACATGAAGCATTCCAACTTCTCCAAAGCCGATTGAAGAACTTACCTTATAATGACAACCTCAATGATCACTAGGTGCCTATTTGGGGGAAACAGTACACCTCGTGTCGTTTTTACCGCCATATTTTCAGTGATGTAGATGCACATCCTCTCTTCAAAATTATCTGGAAATCAAGATGCACACCAAGAATCAAGATCTTTGCATGGCTTGGCGCGTCACTTGAGCATACTGGGGTACAAACATATGCATCATGTGCAGCAATGTGTGAAGAAGAGACCATAGAACACTTATTTTCTTTGCCCTTTTGCCTAAGAACGTTGGGCAACCCCGCACTTTTAGTGGGATGTCTCGTTGCCGCTTTGGGACAGGTTGGTTCAGGCAGGAACAACCCATAATCTCTCGTTCTTCATACGAGGCGGGGGGTTGATTGCAGCGTGGGAATTGTGGAAGGTGCACAATGACAAAGGTGTTCCAGTGGCGAGACCCGACTCCCTCGACTTGGCTAGGGAACTTTAGGAATCAATGTATTCTCCAATCTGTTCTGTTTAGAGATGACCTTAGGTCATTTTTCTGTGTCTGGCTTGATGCCTTCAGTTAATTTGGTGTTGTAAGTATTGCTACTCTTTTTTATTAATTTTATCAATATTAAAATCTCACTATGGGGTCTCCCCCACCGTTTTTTGCGGTAAAAAAAATATTAGATATAGATTAAACCATGAAGAGATTTTTCTTTTTTTTTCTTTTTTATACTTTGTTTGTTATCCATATCTATATACTATTAAAGAATGGAAATTTTTACTTTGGTACTTCTAAAAGTTCTCTTAGATCAATCCTTGCACTGCATTTGAATAAAATGAATAAATCTCTAAGTTAATTTGGTCACGGCACCAAGCTACGCACAAAAGCAACGCACAAAAGCATAGACATATGTGGGCTCAAACAATAGTGTACGTGAGGAGTAGTAGGAAAGAGAAAGGAAGACTGGGTACCACATAATAATAAAAAATTTAGATATGAGACAATTATTGTATGACTTAGCGCTAATTATTTGACTTATAGGCTCTATTGTTATTATTATCTATAACCCCTATATAGATGAAGCCCACTAAGAGAGTTCTCTGCACATGCAGGGCATCCACGTAGGCATCCCTCCTACTTTACTCAGCGGAGCATGCAACCATGCTCAGTTTTTCAGTTTCTTTTTCCGTTAGCAGATTGGGTGGCCTCCTCCGCCTGCCCCTCTCCCCTCCGTAATCAATAGCTGCCTGCTGGTCTCCTCCGCCTACCCCTCTCCCCGTCTCCGGCACGGAGCCGGATTCAGTAACTTTATTGAGTAAAGTTACAATGTAACTTTGGCACAATCTCCACCTTCCAACTGACATCTAACGGCTGGAGCTCATATAACAGGCCAGCCCACGCACTGATGCATAGCAGTCCACGCACAAGTGATTTAAAGCAAAAGCAGTTTGCAGATTAATAAAAAATGACTAACTCACTAGCAGCAGATCGCTTTTAACAAAAATAATAAAAAAGGCAGCCGACAAAGTAATATTGTTAAAACCAACACAAAAAACTTTATACATTTTAGTTCCCCATCTATATCTACATCTAATAATAATAGACAAAAAATGTAATTATTAACCTGAATAGAAGTTCTTGATCTTTGTACGTCTTTAGTTTTTTTGTCTGCTTCGTTAGCAGAGCTTTCATGAATTTTTTATCTTGTGGGTGGTAATGGTTGGGGGCTTTTTTTCTTTCTTTCACAGTCCAACTTAGTCTTTTCCATTATTAATTTAAAATTATATAGTTTTATGGTCCGATCCTCTAATCCGACCCAATCGTTAAATTTGTTAGATTAAATTAGAGGGTCCTTTACCACCCTTAGTCGTGGGCTGTGTGGTTCCTGCCACAGATCTGTTTAGCTTGTTAACTTTCTAACTCACGTATTATTACCTTTGACTTATTTCTTATCTAGCCCGCTGTCATGTGCCAACGGAGGCCGGCCCAAAGGCCCCCTTTGGGCGTCTTGCGCACAGGGCCGGGGGCTGGCCGCCGCCACCGCCGCCGCCGTCTCCACGATCATCGGCTTTATCATTAAGTAATATATATTTAGGGAATAAATTTAGGAATAAAATAGAAAATAAAGTCAGAGATTTCTTTAGATGCAAGTCTCCTCTGGACTATAAATACAAGAGACTTGTAATTAGTTGGAATCAATCGAGAAAAATTAAAGGGAAACACCCAACAGCTCATGTCTCCCTCTCTCTCTCCCTCTCTCTCCCCTAGCGTGTCGCGCCGTCTTCCCCACGCTGCCGCCACGCTGCCGCCGCCACACGCAGCCCGCACCATCGCCAGGTGCCACATCAGACGTCATCATCATCGCCTCCTACCTCGCCGTTCGCCGCTCGTCCTACGTCATCACGCCGCCGATCGTCATCACCACCGCCCCAAGCCGACCGGGCGCCGTCGGCCACGTGTCACACCGAATCGATCCGGTTTTGTGACACCTGCACTCCCTCTCGTCCACTATTGCAAAAAGTACCAAACATGTCCATAATTCCCGTGCAATTAGG
The DNA here is from genome assembly GCA_015847255.1 of Hyparrhenia diplandra. Classification (NCBI taxonomy): domain Eukaryota; kingdom Viridiplantae; phylum Streptophyta; class Magnoliopsida; order Poales; family Poaceae; genus Hyparrhenia; species Hyparrhenia diplandra. The sequence continues at coordinate 72,306 of JADLZK010002601.1, forward strand.
ACAATCAACCCGTACCGAGAAAGAAAGTATAAAAGTGACTAGAATGATTTGATATAGTCCATAATTCCCCGTGCAAAATTGTCTTTTATGTTTTAGGAACAAAGATTTTGAAACCCATTAGAGAAGCTTAATAATATACTCCCAACTTTTTTTAGCTAGATGGAAAACTCATTGATTTGCCGATTGATTTTCTAGGAAGAAATTTTAGAATATGTAAAAATTTAGCAAATGGATAAAAGAGAGAAAAAAAACAAATGAAAACAAACTGGAAAATCTGAAGAGCAGCTTTGTAATCAAAGCGGGTTGTTAACTGGTGAAAGAAAATTAAAGCTTTGGGCTGATAGACCTGCAAGTCTGTGCAGCCGTTAGATGTCAGTTGGAAGGTGGAGATTGTGCCAAAGTTACATTGTAACTTTACTCAATAAAGTTACTGAATCCGGCTCCCGGGCACATGCCTTTAAAGGCGTACTCGTGGCCAGGGCGAGCATCGAGCGATAGCAGCACACGACCGGGGAGCTCGTCGATGAAGGCCGGGATGTCGAGCCAGCAGGGAGACCGCCGGCGCCGAGCTCAGCCGCCCGAAACCCTAGGCCATCAGGCCAGGGAAAGGCGCCGGTCGGAGGAGACCTGAGCCGGCGAATGTGGCATGGGCGAGCGGAGGTGACCTTGCATGCCTGAGCGGGCGGAGGTGGCCTGGCCGCCGGGCAGCCACTGGCAGGAGCACGGGGCGCTCGGGACGCGGACTCGGCAGGCGGAGCCCGACGGCGGCGTCCGGCGCTTCCGTCTGGCCTCTCCCCTTCCTACTCGCCGGCCTCGGCACAGGAGGCGCGCACGGCGTTTCTGCGATCTCCGCCGCGCTCACGATGGAAGTCGTGGATGGGATGCGGTGCGGGCAGGCGGACTCAATTCGACAGCGGCGGCGGGCTCCCCGCTACGTTCGCGGACACGGCGCGCCGCACGTTCGCGGAGCTGCCGCGCATCCTCCCCGTTTACTTCGAGTACTCCATCGACGTGGTCGCGTGCGGCGCCGCGGCCTACGCGTCGTGCTCTCGGAGTTCCTGGACACGGCCAGCCTCCGGGTCTGGGAGTTCGCCGCCGGCGCGTGGTGGCAGGTGGCCGCCATGTCGCACGCGTTCCACGGCACGCGGGCCGACATCAACTGCGTCGGCCACGGCGACCGGCTCATGGTCTGCATCGCCTCCGCCGAAGCCAGCGGCTACTTCATGTGCGACGTGGCCAGCAACCAGTGGGAGGAGCTGCCCAAGTACGTCAATGGTGACGGCGAGGCCAACGAGTTCTTGGCAGCCTTCTCCTTCGAGCCCAGAGTGGAGATCACCGTCTAAATTAAGCGTTCATGGTCACAATTGCTTTTTCTTGATTATTAAGGAGCCTTAGTTTTGGTTTTGCTCCTAAACCGTGTGATTGATTTCTTTGCGTGTGTGTGCATGTACTTACGGTGCCAAATTGCAATGTCACTTTTTCGTTGACATCTCCTATTGTTTTACTCAGATCGAACTCCAGATTTCGTATACAGTCATGATGTGCTGATTCTCTCCCACTGAATCGGAGTTTCAGCACAGGACATGAGCCACAACCTGATGGCCAATTACTGTCAAAAATAACCTGATGGCCAAGGTTTGTTGCCTTTGCTGGCCGCCAATGAATAGCTGCTGCTTCTCCCCTACTGGTGCTTGGTGCAGGTGATGAAAATATATTTTTGGTTGAATAACCTCTGATGAGGAGGAGCTCCCATGTAGCTTGGGAAATCTAGAATGCAGTGCAACACAACTCCTTCCGTAGCAGGTAAAATTTTTCCATCCATGGATGGTGAGTTTTATTGAGGTTCTCACCTGTGGAAATCAGTGTGCTCCATGTGTGGTTTCAGATTGCATAGTTATTCACCTGTGCTGCGTTTTATTTTCAGGGAGATTGGTAGACGGGAGGGAGATCATGGTTCAGTTCGCCAAGTATGGCCCAAATGTTGGACGGATGTAAGACATCACTTTTCCCTGCTTTCTGTGGCTGTTCATGAGATCTTCAATGATTAACTTAGTTTGCGTGCTCCATTTTCAATCACTCTCTATACATTTCAGTTCGCTTTACATTATTCATGGTCAACCGAAGCGCGTGCTAGACAAGTCTTGGCAAATGTGTCTGCATTACTTTGTCCTGGAGGCATTTTTATTGGGACAATGCCAGATGCCAATGTCATTATCAAAAGGCTTCGAGAATGTATGTTGCTGTAAACAACCATTGTCATCTTAGATTGGTTAATCACTGTATTTGCTGGAAGCTGTGTGACAAGTATATAAACTCTTCCGCTATGGTCAGCTGAAGGGTTGGAATTTGGAAACAATATTTACTGGATTTAGCTTTGGCGAGGAGTACGTTGAAAAGGTAAAATTTGCTAAGATGTTTATAATATTTCCCCTTTTTATTTGGTTATAGTAACTCATCCATTTGTTTGTTTTGATGATGGTGTAGAAATTCCCTGCATTCAGACCCTTTGGTATCAAGTAGAAGTTTCACTTAGAGGTAACAGTGGGACTACTTCTACTTTTTCATTAATATATGCCTTTTATTTATTTTAGTTAAATATGTTTCTAAGGGACCGTTGATCTTGGCACTAATTTCTGAATAGTCTTTTGGACTTAAATATTTGTAGTGGGTATGCACTCAATTAGTTTCTGTTGTCTCATCAAATTAGTAGTTTACCAGATTGGTATTTTTATAAATTCTTGTGCGACATGCGGGATGCTGCTGATTGTCCAGAATGGGTTGTTCCATTCCATCTCTTCAAATTATTAGCAGAGGAGGTATTGGAGATTTATCTTTCTTCAATAGTCTTCTTTTCAGCCAATGCCCAGAATGGGTTGTTCCATTCCATCTCAATGGGATGCTACATATTGTTTGCCAATGTTTCGCAGTATGATCTCGAGCTGGTTCTGATTAATAACTTCCATGAATTTGTACATGAGTACTTGCAAAACCAGAGTTTATCGAGCTGATGCGGAGGGTGGGTGCCCTTTGTGATGGAAGGCAGGTCCAAAGTAATGTCCCTGCCAACCTTATAGATTTTCTACCCCTGAATATGGTCAGCCACTACTACAGATTCGCTCATCACTACCGCCGGTATCACTGCCGAAATTTATTCCACCGGCAGCGATGAACCACACCCGGCG
>JADLZK010002602.1:0-121527 GCA_015847255.1 Hyparrhenia diplandra
TTATATGAAGGACTTGGGATTTGTTTTAAAAAATTCTAATAGCATGCTCCTCAATGATGTGAAAATTCCTACCAGAGCCATATCTAGTGTATCAAGTTAAAACTTCCATATACATATGCTACTTATTTCTACATTGAGTTTTGTTCAAATCTTGTTGACCCTTGTTGAGATAGTTGTCATGCCCCCAAGATCAAGATCACATACACGCCACATATATAAGCTATTCCTACGCTGGGAATACGCTAAAATATGCTTCCGTCCACCAAAAAAAAAACTGCGCCTACACTGGGAGTAGACAAAAAGATATGTGTTAGAAATAAGTACTCCATATTCTACCAGATAGTGATCTCTCTCTATATTTATGGTATAAGAGACATGGCTATTAAAAAAAATGGGAACACATGAAGGTCCCACAGAAAAAAAAAAGTTGGACACATGAAGGTCCAAGATCAATATATAAAAAAATGATGAGCACATGAAGGCTCATGCAAAAGATAGCCATGTTCTCAAGAATAAAGTTTTTATAAGAGAGATCACTCACATCAAGGAGTATAGTGTAGGTTCCCCTTTGTTATATCCACACACATGCACTTCTTGATCTACGGGTATGCCATCCTTCTCCTTGGATCCAAGCTTTGACCTAGCAACATATGCAGAATAAGTATGCCTTCATATCTTTCCCTACCCAAAGATCCATATAAGCTTTTTAGAAGTAGGAAAGAAAAAGAAGGCAGCACTTTGATATGCTTTGGTGAGGAACCAACCACAAAATTGAGTGATTTGAGAGAATCATTTGAGGAGCTAGGCTATGTTTTACATTTTTCAAAACCAAATGAAAAGCCCAAGTTTCTGAAATGATTGATGCAAGGGGATTTGAATCCATGCTATTCCATTATTCAATTACCCAAGATAATGTCGTAGACATTTCAAAGTTCACAAGTGTAGGTGAAGCTTGGAATAACTTGTATGTAGGTTATATATCAAGGAGATGACCCATCTTAGTCTTGATCTTTACTCGAGGACGAGCAAAGGGCTAAGTGTGGGGGAGTTGTTGGCGCTCCTTTTCTCATATTTTATCGCCAACTATATTAATATAAAACATGATAAATACTCTTTGAAACCATAGAGTAGGGCTTATAAACTAACATTTCCACAAGTTTTGCTATTTCACTTGTTTTGCGGGGATAAACACGAAAATGACCAAAATACGCTTTCGGAAAGGCGTAATCAAGCAAACACGAGAAGAGCCCGAACTTTAAGACCATTTTGGGCAGTGCACCCTCCGTTCTATGGTCTAGGCCCACCAACAAGGCAGCCCGCGAAGTTTGGGTGCGAACGGAGCCAGCCCGGGCGTGCCCGCTCCCTTGACGCGCCCGGACCGAAAATTTCACCGTTCGCGCCCAATTTTACGTGGCGGCATCTCCCCGCGTGTAGGGGCGGTTGCATGCGGTGCACATTTGAGTTTTCGTGCCAAACCTGCGAAAAACCTCCCTAGAAGTGAGGTGGACCTCCCTCTCCCATGGCACCTCTCCTATATAAAGAAGGGCATCCCCCCCTCATTCACAACAACCACACCAAGGAGAAGAGCACCACTACCGGTTGAGCTTCATTTCCAAAAGGGCAATGCCCTAGTAGCTATCTAGAGTTGTGGAAGCATGATGTGAGGGAGAGAGCGGGGAAGTGCCGGAGCTATCGGTGTCTCCCCGAGCTTGTACCTCTACGGGCATGTACTTGGCTCCTTAGCGGGTTCTTGGCTAAGTAAGTGTTCATGGTTCATACATTCTTTTATGTCCATTGTTTAGTTGAGCTTTACCTTTACTTGTTTGCGGGTTCATCGTCCGTCCCCGTGGCGGATGCTCTAGTTGAGGGTCCCTGATGAAGACGGGATACCCTGTACGACGCTAGAGTATTAGTCGATAGCGTAGACGTGGTGTCTAGGCTAGAGGCTACATTCGTTTGCTGTTTAGGCTACGGTAGTGAGGTAGGCGACAAGTGGTGACAGCCCTGTTCGTCCCCAGTACTCCTCCACGTGTGTCTAGAGAGTAGAGCCGTTGGCTGGCATCACCTGGCAGACCAGGTGTGATCCGGTGCCCGAAGTGAGCAAGTAGAAGTAGAGTATCACTATCCATAAGACATAAGAGCTATAGGAATCCATCTCTACCTTCCCATCTCTACCCTTGTGTTGTCCTTGGACGAATTAGCTAGAAGAGTATACCTCTGTTCCCTGTGGAAATACGATACCCTGAATACTTCCGGGCGAAGGCTACAACGGTAATTCCGTGCGCTTGCGGACATATCTGCTTACGCTAAGAAATACCAACAGTGTCACACTATCTATAAATCTATATGTTTACCCTTGTATGGTCAAGTTGGTCATCGTGTACGTTTACTCTTGTATTTTAGATGCCATGCTAGCTTCTTACATACATGCCTTCCTTTGGGAAAATATAAATAACGATACCCTGAATACTTCCGGGTGAAATGCTACAATGATAGATCCGTGCGCTTTGCGGATGAAAATCTATTATGGCAAGGTCTATCACCGTTGATGTTTCTAGTGTGATCACCGACACGGTGGTTTCGCTTAGGAATGTGTTGGCGGTCGTTATCGACCATTTTATACCGCCAATTTTTATCCAAATCCGGAGAAACAAGCACACTTATGACACATATACATATGCTATGACCCGTTCCACTTGTTTCTCGAGAAAACATGTTTTGCGAGGACAAACGCCGAAAACAAGTGGAAATGCATAAAGTAAAGAAGAAAGCGCCAAAGCGAACACATATTCAATGCGCAATCAAGGGAAATAGAGAAAGCCCACTTCAAAGAACAAGTGGACCAAAGCACCGGCGATTAACGATGAGGACCGGCCCACAAGCCCACACGCCAAAGGCGGTTGCGAGAGGAGCCAGGCCCGGTCCGGCCGGACTGGAAGTGGGTCCGGCCGGACTGGCGGTTCCACCAATTCAAACCGCCCTTCTTCTGGCGGTATCATTAATGCGAGGAGAGGCGGTTTCCAGAGGTGCTTTCCTAAAATACTACCGAAACCGACCTCTCATGTGTATAAGTAGATGGGGAGGGCTCCATTCTCAACACACACCACACAAGAGCCTCTCCATCCACACTTGTATCTCTTTTACTTTTATTGGTTAGAGCTAGGAGCTTGGCAAAGATGTAATACAAGATCAAGTTCATCATGGAGATACTTGGTATGAGCAATTCATTGTTCTTCATGTCATGTTCTTCATTATGTTCTTGTTCTTACTTATCATTATAGTTGTGCCATGGAACTAGAGTATAGTTCCTCATGATATAATCATTGCATATGAACTAGGCTATAGTTTCTATGTTATGATTCCATCATATAGAACTTGTGCTTAATCATTCATACAATTTATTCCATGGAGTTTAGATGGCGGTCTGTCGTACCTTCGGGTTTGCCCATATTCTAGCTCGTTGATCCGTAGGGTCAGAGTCCATGGGGGGTATGGGTAGTTCCTTAGTGCACGCGGGCATGGAGCCCGGGTGCACGGGAGCCTTCGGGATATGTCGGTGCCCTACGGTAGTGAGGTAGGCGGCAGGTGGTGATAGCCCTGTCCGTCCCTAGCACTCCTCCACGTTCGGGTATTGAGTAGGAGTTCTGAAAGTGTCTATCGGCTGGCAGACCAGCTGCAGGCATCTCCCCGTCCATCTACCTCTGTCCGTATATCTTGTATGATCATTAACTTGTTCTTTGCACAACTATATAGGATAGGCCTGCTCCAGTTTAGGGTTTTCTTTATCCTTGAGATTGCTTGAGTGTGTGTGTCAAGTTATCCTTACCTATCCTGTTTCATCCCTGTTGTGAGCCTCGGTCTACCATACAGTCATGTTATCATGTCCATGTTCCTGTTACAGACTTTTACACCATGCCTTCCCTGTGGAAAATATGATACCCTGAATACTTCCGGGTGAAAGCTACAATGGCATTTCCGTGCGCTTGCGGAACTCTTTTCGGTTTGTGTTAAGAAACGCCAATAGAATGTCGGCGCATTTTTTATTTGTTATTAGAGATGGGTTCTAAACCTGTTTCTAGTGATTGCGCTAAGAAATGCCAACGACTAGGCGAATGGAACCCAACATGATGCCACTCTTAAAACCTAGGCTACCACAAGATCGACAACAACTAACAAACTAGAAAAGTTCCTCGTACTTGACTAGAGCCATGTGGCCCTCATAGATGTACTGTATGTCCCAGCTTTTGCCAATAGATAAGTCGTTATGGAGAGCCAAGAGCATCGTGTAAAAGCATGAGCTCTTTCACTCTATAGTTCATGTTGCTAAAAAGCAAGTTTTATTCTTCATTTCATATAAGCATTAGTCATCATTGAATCATGTATGAATAAGTTGAGCACTAGCAAGAACTACCCATATGCAATCAAACCCAAATAGGAGACAAGGTATGTAATCATCAACATCTTGGAAATCCTTAGGGTGACAATTTAAGACACCTGCAATATGAATTGTATAATTACAGGTGAATAGGACAACAAGGATAATCCCATGCTATACTTGCCTTAAATGTATAGATTCTTCTTCACGTCCAAAGCTTCAAAGAACTTCTTCTCGATCGACAACTTCTTCTGGACCACCAACAACGTAAAGCTCACCGTCTACACCGATCATCACGCAGCAACATACAATCATCCATGCAATCATACATGATGCAAACAATGTGGTATCATGAGAACAGTACACCATCAGCAAAATATAAATTGAAAAGGTTCTAAAACAAAAGTACGCATCACTACGATCACACGAGGGCGTAAAGATCACCGAAAACGGATATAAAGCGGAGAAGTTATGAATTTTATAAGATTAGCATTAATAAATAATAAATTAAATATAGGCTCAGAATTTAAAAGTTGCAAAACTGATTAACAGTAAGATAAACATATAGATTACGAAATTATGAATCTAACACAATTTGAGCGGGGCCAAACGGATTTAAAATGAGAGAGTTATAAAGGTTTGAAATCGGTGGCAATAATGTAAATAAACAGAACTTGATTTTCAAATTAAAACAAATAAAATTCTTTTATGGATCGGATCGAGGACCTCGGGCATAAAAATAAAGAAACCAGGGGTCTCTTTGAAACAAAACGCCACCGAAGGGGTATCGGTGAATGGAGGCCGTCGGATCGGGATCGATGGTCGCGATATGATGGAGGATGGTGAGGACGGCGCCGTGTCATTTGGATCGAGAGACCGGCTGCGGTGGCGCCATGATGAGCGACGGTGGCCCGAGCTTGATAGAACAACTGGATACGACGATTTTGACCACTTTTTCCACGAGGTTCTTGCGTCAAAGTAAAGAGGAGAGGAAGGTGGTCTCACAAAGGACGAAAATGGGTAGGGGGATCGGATTTGGAGACGGCGGCGGTGAAAGGGGCGGACGACGGTGACTCCGCACACTGTGGTGGTGAGGCGAGATGATAAAAAACAAACGATGAGAAAGGCACGGGCAAGTTCGTAAGGTGATTTCGAAGCTCGCACTTGTTTTGGGGCGGCGAAGTCGACGGTTTCGACGAATGGAGCTCTGGCGGCGGCGGCGCCTAGGGTTCTTGCGGACGGCTACTGTTCTATGATTCGAGGCGAGATGCATTCGAGAGTGAGGCAAAGGGGGGCACGGCGCTTTGCTGCACTACTTTAAGAAGGCGCGGGCATGCGGTAGAAGGAAAGGGACCGGGGATTGCACGAGCGCCATCACCGGTGTTCGCCCGATTTCAAAAAGGGGAAAGACGACGGCGCTGACAGGCGGGCCTGATTCATCAGTGCAACAAGGGGGAGGATGACGCACTGACGCGCAGGGCCGAGGTGTCAGCGTCACGAGCGGCGGGTGCATTGTGCGCAGCTCAAGCTAGACTGGGCCGAAGCCTGGCGGCCCAAGAACAAAGAGGGAGGAGCGGGCCAAGACGGAAACACCGCTTGGGCCAGGAGGGGAAAAGGCGAACGGGCTAGCTCCAAGCTGCTGGGCTGCAGGAAAATGAAAAAGAGAGGGAGACCGGGCGGAAATGAGAGGAGAAATGAGGGAGTGTGGGCCTTCAGGGCGAATTGAAGATGTGAGGATTTTTGCTTTATATTTGGTTTTCTTTTTTCTTCAAAGCCTTTTTCAACTCATTTTCAAAACCATTTAAAATTCATTGAGTTTTGTCGTGAGACACACAATACAATAAACCATATGCTCCGGCATGTTTGCATTGCATAACCATGTTTCTAAAACCTATGATGAATTTTTAATTCAATAAAAAATATTATTTTCCTATATTTCATGAACACTGAAATTCAAAATTAAATCAATTTAGCTCTATTTCCAAAAGTGTGAATTTTAGGGTGTTACAATTCTACCCCCCTTAAGATGAATCTCGTCCCGAGATTCGGAAGGTGATGATAAAAGAGATAAGGAATTTTCCGACTTTAAAATTCCACTTTAACCATACCTCATCCAAGGTTTTATTGCTTCTCAATATTTTACATTCTTCTTCAACTAAGATATATTACACATATAGAGTACACTTTGAGATCCACATTAACTCTAAGCTTTAAAGATAAGGTTCATTTCCCATATTTCGGTGTAACCCTTCCGATGAGGTTGCTTTGACTTCCGTCATTTTCTCGACTTCACTCTCAATAGGGCCGGTTTTGTTCGCACCTTGGATCACTGCGTCGCGATGTTAGCCAATCAACTCCCAAAATTACATCGATGCTTGAGTGATTCAGGACCAAAAGTTTTGCTTCAGAGTCTACCCCATCAAAATTAAATTTGACCTTGGGGCAACGCAATGTGGCTTTAATTTCTCCTTCTGGTAACTTCACTCGCACGACTTTCTTCGCGGTATGCTTAATCAAAGGATTCCTTTTCACAAAATCAGCAAAAATAAAGGAATGTGAAGCTCCACGGTCAAACAGCACCGATGCAGGCTTGGAGTTGACTAAGAATGTGCCAACCACAACATCTTGGTCTTCTTGTGCAGATTCCATAGTCACATGGTTAACTTTACCCCATATATAGTTTTGATGTTTCTTGTTTTTGTGGCAAGGTTGTTGCTGTTGCTTCTCCACGCACTTATACGCATAGAGACCAAGCTCTTCGTAGCATTTGTTGCCTATGTAGAGATTATTGGGTACACTATGTCGGGGCCCCCACTTTTATGGGTCCTTAATCTGCGTGTTTTGCGCCGGGATCACGCCACAAACACGTCTAATAGTCTCGGATAATGGTATCTGAAGTAATGGTAACCGAGCTTTATAGATATAGGATAGAAAAGGGGGCTTACGATTGGCGACGAAGGGTCACCCGGTCGGGGTTACAATATCGAGTTAGCCAACCAGAAGCGGTGGATTAACCATGACAACGCCCCGTACTCCACGGGCAAACTTGAGCATGGATGAATCACGGGCTTCAGCGTCTTTCTCCTATGCAAACACCTTGCGAACTCCTACGAAACGTTGGTCCTCTATCTTGGCGGCGAACGAACTTACCTCTGATGTGCCGATGTCTATAAAAAACAGAGGAGGGGTGAGTACAACCGTACTCGGCAAGTCCAAACCGGGGGTGGTTATGATTATTAAGGGTTTCGGCCCTAGCGAGTCTCAAAAGCGCTCTCGCTAGTTCGAGGTGGATCTCATCTTCCTTAACACAGGTCACAAAAGCGGGTTAGTTATCCTTAGTGTGAATTCTAATCATAGATGTTCGGCCTAGCATCCGCCCATTCAAGGGCGTGGCTATTCGAATAGATTTGATACGCTCTGGCAGAGGTTGTACACTTTCCCCCCACGATAGGTGTTGCCTCTACCATCGTCATGGCCCCGGCGGGCCCTAACGAGATTCCGTACTGCTTTCCGGGTGCTACCCTAAGTTTCGGTATGATCCTACCATGACTTCTCGGGGGTTGGCGGGATGATGCATTCATCCCCGGCGTAGCTTCAATGCACACTACGTCCAAGGTGGCCCCGGTACACACCACGCCGCGACTTCTGACAATCATAATCATCATATATATATCGTGCACAAAAACCCGCGCCACCGCGCTTAGCATTTTTTAACGTGACTGACTGCAGCCACGCCAACCGGACCATTGGGTTTGCTCTCCCCAATGTCTGCTCCAGATAGATCGCTCGCCTACGCCGGCCACCTTGGATCGAAATCATACCGTCACCTAACGGGGTGTGGAATCAAGCCGCCCCATCCCGGCGTGTGGCTGTAGTCAGTCACGTTAAAAAATGCTGAGCGCGGTGGCGCGGGTTTTTGTGCACGATATATATATGATGATTATGATTGTTGTGTGCGGGCGTGGTGTGTATTGAAGCCACGTTGGACGTAGTGTGCATTGAAGCTACGTCGGGGATGAATGCATCATCCCGCCAACCCCTGAGAAGTCATGGTAGGATCATACCGAAACCTAGGGTAGCACCCGAGCGGGTACGGAATCTCGTTAGGCCTGTCGAAGCCATGACTATGGTAGAGGCAACGCCCATCGTGTGGGGAAAGTGTACAACCTCTGCAGAGCGTATCAAATCTATTCGAATAGCCACGTCCTTGGAATGGGCAGATGCAAGGCCGGAACATCTATGATTAGAATTCACACTAAGGATAACTAACCTGTTTTGTGACCTGTGTTAAGGAAGATGAGATCCACCCCGGGAACTAGCGAGAGCAGTTTTTGAGACTCTGCTAGGGCCCAAACCCTTAATAATCATAACCACCCCTGGTTTGGACTTGCTGAGTACGTTTGTACTCACCCCTCCTCTGTTTTTACAGACATCGGCACATCAGGAGGTAAGTTCATCGTCAAGATAGAGGACCAACGTTTCATAGGAGTTCGCAAGGTGTTTGCTTAGGAGAAAGACGTTGAAGCCCAGGATTCATCCATGCTCAAGTTTGCCTGTGGAGTATGGGGCAGTGTCATGGTTAATCCACCGCTTCTCGGTTGGCTAACTTTGATATTGTAACCCTGACTAGTGACCCTTCATCGCCACTGTAAGCCCCTTTTCTATCCTATATCTATAAAGCTCAGTTACCATTACTTCTGTATACCATTATCTGAGACTATTAGACGTGTTTGTGGCGTGATCCTGGCGTAAACACGTGTGATTAAGGACCCATAAAAGTGGGGGCCTGACAGAGTGGTATCAGAGCCGAGCTTGTCCATAGGATGAAATCTGGGTTGACAGAATTTTAACTCCACATAAGGATAACTACTTTTAAACTTGTTGCTACAAGTACGCCTTACTACAATAGTTCGTATGTTGCGGAATCGATGACGACATCGAAACTCTTACAACAATGGACTAGTAAGGATGGACTCAGTCAGACTGCCTGATCAAAGGAGAGTTTCTACAACTCCCCTCGGAGATGCTAAAGCTCTTAGGATACTTTGGCTTTCCTCGATATTAAAATCGAGAGTTTTCAAAAAGACCAAGTACCGAAGTGCGTAAAGGACTTGTACGTTCCAAAGCCCCAACAGGAAGGATTCAAGTGCTACCCAGCAGGTAGACTGGGAATGCCAAGAAAGTCCGAGTACCTAAATGGGTGCTAACGTAATATACAAGTCTAGCAATTGATAGGATCTCCATAAGGCATATAGTCCAAGCAGCAAAGAGTAGTACAATCCTATTGCAAGCTTGTTATGCAAGCGATGTCTTAGCATTAATTGCTAGGCACTCATTAGCAGCCATAGATGCCTAGGCTTCAATGCCTTAGTAGGTGCAAAGTCGCGCAATAATCATCATGGCAGTCGCTACGCGTGATGCGACCATGTATCATCTATGAAACTGACCTGTGATGAGACCTATTGTCGCGCTTGTTTGTTTAATATAATGCCTTGTTCTTTTCAACCCTACGGAAAAAAAAACTCCTCCATTATCATTACCTTATGGTACTTAATGGAAGAAAGACTATGATAGGATCAGTGAACGTACTGAAAATGCCCTCAAGTCACGAGTAATAAGACAAGTTTCATACAGAACTTAGTTCACCGTGACTAACTTTTCATACGATTCACACCAGGTAAGTTTGTGTTGTTTCCCAACACCCGTGTTACTAGGATACCCCAAAGTCTATACCTACCCAAAATGCTTGCTTTCCCTCTAATCCTTAGTTAGGTAGATCCCTATCGTACCTTGTGCTTTTCTTTCCACCCCTCTCTAGTCCAAATAGAATAGGAACTAACTGCGCGGGAATATGGCGACAACAAGTGGACTCCCGATCGTAGTAGCCGTTGAACCGCACCAGTGTTCTTCCTCCCATAGCCGTCACACGCCCGTCGCCTCGGTGTTCCGTCTGCGGCGACCGTGCAACATTGCCGAAATGCTATCACCTAGATGCCGAAAGCTGCTGATACTGCTGTTACTTTGACCTCGAACCACGACCGAAGAAGCTGCTGAAGACACCGTGCAACAGATCAAGTGGCAACCAGTGCCAGTAATGCAAGCTAAAGCCGAAGATCAGTATTGTAAGCAGAAGATGAACAGAGGACTACAGTGAGTGAAGACAGTCATCAAGCCCATAAAGGATGTTTATGCCCAAGAGCAAACAGATACCCCAGAAGCATACAGAAGTGCCATGAAGTAGTACGCCAATTGTAGAGAAAACACACAGTTTCCATTATGGGAAGTCCACCGGCCAAAGACCACACAGTCTCCGTGACCACGCCACCATCGCAAGGTCAAGGAGTACAGAAGACTCACACCCATTCCTTCTGCCACACACACCACCACACACCATAGCCACCATGCTGGTCGACCGGGCTTCTCCACGAAGCCATTACCCTCGACCTACTATAAAAAGAGCACCCCCACCGCTCTCACCACCATCACACTCCAACCATTCCATTGCTAGCCTCCATTTTTCCTCCTCTGCCATCACACTCCTTGCCTCCCACTCACCAAGAACCACCACCAAACCTCGCCAAGATGGCCGGCACTTGGGTTAACAGCCAGTGCATCAACACCCCTGGATTTCCCCAACTTCTCTACCACACTGCACAAAACCTAGGCATCAGAGAACTTCCGGAGTATGAAGGCAGCGAGTACGAAGAGCGTGGCACCCATCACTCTTGAAGTCACCGTCTACATCGCCAAGAGCCAAGACTACCCCGCCATCACTGAAGACTGGAGCACGACCGCCATTGGTTTTCGTTTTCCCGACACCTACCAAGCTATAGCTCGCAAGGCACTGCACCGCCTTTGCCAGATCTACAAGGACCCCATCGCCCGCACCCCATGAGGTACCCGCCACCGGAAGGAAAGAATCACCCTGCCTGGATTGCTCGCCTAGAAAGCCTGCAAGGTCCAGGCGGCAGCCCCGTCATCAAGCACCTGCTATCCTACCGCCGCCCTCGATGAGCGAGACGACCGCCAGACACCGCCTCGAGAAGCCCGATCCGTCGAGCGTAACGAGCTGAATGCTACGTTGGCCGACTCCTCGCGGACCACGCCCACGCAAGAGAGCAAGTCGCCACCGCCTCATGATGAGAGGTTACACTTGCCGAGACCTTGAAGGCCATCCAGGAGCGACACGTCCGAGAACTGAGGGACACCAACATCGCCATCCAATCAAGACGCAGAAGACACGCCATGGCCTGGCCAGAACCTGCAACCATAGAAGGGATGTTCGTCAACCCCTTCACGAGAAGAAGAACGGACTCCACCAGGCCACCATCACCGGCAGAAGACCGACAAGGAGGACCACCCCTACCCCTCAGTCAGCCACCACCAAGAGAAGAAGCCCCCAGCGCGGAGCCAAGTACCAGACCCGCAGAAGTCGAGGCAGAAGCCACCATGTCCGACGCTGTAGGACCACCACTCCCAAGGGAGATGTAACCGTAGAGTAACACTTTCCTTTTGCTCTACTGTTGTAATCTCCCCTGGAATAATCAGAATCCACGTGCTTGATCCATGATCAATATGTGAGTGTCGACGATGAAAATTTGACGGGTACCTAAAACATAAAAAGCCACAGAGCAAATGATAGAAGAAGAAAAAATTTTCTAAGTGGGGTAGTGCTATATACAAAAGAAGAAGAGAAAATACAAATGGGCATGAACAAGAAGAAACAGAGAAATAAGGAAATGGGCTGAGATGAGAAAATAAAGAGCAACAGGAAGCTTAGGGTTTCAAACGAGAAATGAAATCCCAAGTACCCGATGATCATTACGGAACGTAAGAATCTAGACGGCGACATACACTGCAAGAGATCGCGAAGAGACCAGCAAAAAGACAGGCACTAGAAGACCGCAGAGGACCAGAGATTTCCCCGGACACTGGAGGAATAAATCCTCTAAGTGGGGTAGCCACCAAGGAAGAGTCGAAGACCACGAAGATCAAGACGCAAGACCGAGAAGAATGGGGTAACAGCAGCAGTAGTCGTCAGCAGCGAAAGGCATGCCCTCCACAGTATTGTGCCGCCCTAGAAATAGAGTAGCACGATAACAGTAGAGGTTTATTGAGACAGCACTGTAAGCAATGAAAAACCTTCTTCTCTCTATATAATATCTTTTCTCTCTCTCTCTCTTAGGCCTTATTAGGAAATTCTCTCTGTAGTTTTGGAATCTCGGGGACGAGATTCATCTAAGTGGGGTAGATTTGTAACACCCGTGTTTTTGCATCATTTTAAAAATCACTAAAAATTTAAACTTTTCGAATAACAACTAAAAACTTGATTTACTTTCCCATAAAACCAAGCCCTATTTTTGAAAACCCTGCATTTAAAACCTCATCATACAGAAACTAGGTTTCCCTTGTTTGCTTGTTCGTTGAGCAATATGGTGGCCAGAGTATAAGTGCATAACCTAGATCAAATATGGAAGTACAAGCATGAGCATTATTTACAATTTCTCTGGGAACAATAATAACCTCATGACATGTATGCTTCTATATATGTGGGTACAAGTGTGTAATTATTCTCATCAATATGATCCATGGGAATATATAAACATGCTTGTACAATTTACACATATGTAAAAGGTATACCTGAAATCAAGGAAAAGAAAGAAAAGGGAAATAATAAAGAGGGGGCATGTGTGTTAATATACATATATGAATGCAAGTATATAATGGTACTCATGGCTAAAGTCCATGGGAATACATATCTTGCACAAATATATTTTTACATAATATGTATAAGAAGCACACATGGAAAAATAGAGAGAAGAAAAGAGGAAAAGGAGAAATAGGAAAGGAATAAAATGAGAATGAGCTCACGGGCCCAATCCTCCCTCCTCCTCCTTTCCTGGCCCAACAGGCCGCTACCTCCCTTTTCCCCTTCCCTTGACGCTCATGGGCGGCCCAGCTCGACCAAGCCCAGCCTCTCCACTCGCGCTGGCAGAGTGGGGCCAGAGCATCCCGGCGCCACAGCGCCACAGCTCCGCCGGGACCCTTGCTGTCCCACATCACCTGCCGAGCTCCTCGAGAAGCTCTCCATCTCCGCGTCACCGCCCACTGGCATTGTTCGGCTGGTCACCGACGCCCTCACACCCACATCCACTTAGGTAAACACTGGTCTCGAAATCATGAAGAGGGTCGAGGCGGGATGATGACGTGAGGCGTGTGGTGTCGGAGTTTGGGATCGGGCGGCGAGGATTGGCGATGGCTTGTACCGACCAAGGAAGGCGGTGGTAGCTAACTGGGGTTGGGGCTAGGGTAGGTAGCGGTAGATTGGCGATATGTTGCCGCTGATGGGAATTGGAATGCCGGGGAGGGAACGTGAGATGAAGCCGATGGCCATTAGATTAGATGGGTTTTGGGAAAACACACGTAAAACACGTAGATTTGATTTATGCAGTTATTTTATTTCTCGTGATCATTAAACCTCACGGTGTCAAAGCGCAAGGCTACGGCCGTGGTGGCAAGCGCAAGGCTACGGCTGGTGTGGCAAGCAGCCAGCTGAGGCTGCCATGGCGAGGGCCGAGAAGGACTTGCCTGTCGCCGTCGGGGGCCGCGGCGACTGTGTCTAGCAGTGGGTGCGAGGCGTATTCGGCCATGTCCAGCAGCTCGTCGATGCATGCCCGATTTCCGATTGGCATCCGTAGCGACCACCAGGATAATAGGACTAAAATTAGATTGCATGACCTAAAACTGAAAGCCTG
The DNA here is from genome assembly GCA_015847255.1 of Hyparrhenia diplandra. Lineage (NCBI taxonomy): Eukaryota > Viridiplantae > Streptophyta > Magnoliopsida > Poales > Poaceae > Hyparrhenia > Hyparrhenia diplandra. The sequence continues at coordinate 14,131 of JADLZK010002602.1, forward strand.
ATTCAGAGGACGATTCATTAATTTATACCTGAAACGTACCTGATCAACTGGATTGGTTCAACTATTTGATTGATGAAAGCATGGATCGTAAGCTGGAGACTTGAATTTATCTCTCTTTTTGTTGAACGATGAGCCTCAGGTTACCGCCGGAATCCATGGGCTACGTGATTGGTGTCTCGGTAGTGATCCTGATGACGACTACGACATGGAAGGCCCTCGCTGATACGCGCCAATGTCCAGGCCTACATCGTGCCTTCGGTGGCTGTGCTAGCTAGCTTGACATCTGGAACGCAAGGGTATCTTTCGGCCTACATGGTGATGGTGATGGCTCTCGATCAGTTTTTTGCTTTTCCTTCTTTTGTTTGTTTCCAAGCTTCCGACGACAACCAAACTATTTTAGTTAGGGATAAAATATGTTGAATTATGTGATATAATGGCAAAGGTGGGTAAATTTAATGCACAATAAAGGGGTTACTTTATGTATTTTATAATGGCAGTGGTGGGTTATTTTTTTAAAAAAATCTCAATAGATCTAATGGCTAATAGGGTGCTCAGTGGGAGGTGCTCATAGGGGTAGGTTTTTGCGTATGTGTATTCATAGGGGTGAGTGGATGCGTGTTATGGCGTTTGCGCGTTGTTCTGTGTCATTCTCAAAAAAAAAAAAAGATCTAATGGCTAATATAGGGGGATGATGATTAGACTCTACCAAATCAAAGGTTGGATGTTTCTGATTATTGTAAGAATTTCTAGGATTTATCTTTTTTCGTAGCACGTCTGGTGAGAATTAACGTGGTGCCTCCTTTGGAGCCTCTAATTATTATAATAGTAAGATAAGAAGTGCTGCCAAGCCGCCAAATCACCGACACACCCTCACTACTCGTCAGATGTTGTGAAATATCTAGCTTCAGATGCACCGAACTGAAGACTAGGTGGAGCAGTACAGTATCTCAATAATACTAGGCATATATAATTATGCACATATGTGTCTTGGATCATGCACTCGAGGTGAAGAGGAGGAGCACACAGTGAGACTTGAGGCAGCGGGCTATGGAATTTAGCGGAAGCATGACGAAAATGCTATAGTGGCGCTATTAGCGCGCTATTTCACTACTACAGATTCGTTCATCACTACCGCCGGCATCACTGCCAGAATTTAATCCACCGGCAGTGTTGATCCTCGCCCGGCAGTGATGAACCGTTCAGGCGCTGGAAACTCAGAAACTCCACGGATTCGACCAATTCCGGCAGTGAAGACTTAGATCACCACCGGGTTGAATCGTTCCCCGGCAGTGGTCTTGATGGACACAGATCACTCGCGGGTTTGAATTAGAACCGAAAAGCGATTTGAAGATTGACACAGCCGGGTTGACTTAGAAGCGGATAGCGATTTGGGAAGGGAAGCAAAAGGAACCGATAGCTCGCGGGGGTTGAATGAAGAAGGAACATTAAAAACAAAGCGATAGAAAGCGAGCGGAGATGAATTAAAAATGACTTTGGAGTCATTATATATTACTAGATAATTATATATTACTAGATAATATATTTTACAAAATGAAAAAAAAAAGAAAGCGGCAGCCGCCATCGCCTCCGCCGCCGCCCCGCCGCCGCCATCGCCTCGCCGCCCGGCCGCTAGGCCTCGTCGTCATTGCCCGGCCTCGTCCTCGCCGCCGGCGCGTTCCGCCGGCCCGGCTGCACGAGCTCCGCCCGGCCTGGCGGTATCCCCCTAGCGAGGATGTCGGCCATGGCCTCGACCTTGAAGGCGTAGAAGTTCGCCTTCTCCACCAACGGCCAACCCACCGTTGGCAGGCCGACTTCTTCGGCCAGGCCGGTGAAAGCTTCGGAGGGCGTCGTGGGCGCCCCCGGTGAAGACAAGCTCCTCGTTGGTGTAGGCGCCCGGCCATCTCGTCGATGAAGAAGAAGCTAGCTGCCTGGGGTTTATGGAAAGAGAGAGGCTAATTAGCGATGGAGATGGTACCAAATCGAGGCGTTGTTATATAGTAGCAAGCCATGGAATGCATGCAGTCCATTGTCATTCCCAAGACGCGGCGCCATGAAAACAGTCAACAGTGCACGACCGGCTCATCCAATGGCCGTCGCGATCGGCCCGTCTCCCCACAAAAGGCCGACCGGCTACGGCGTTTTTGCGCGTGTTTCCAATGGCCGCTTCCTCGGCACGCCGCGGCGTTTCCCAACACCCAATCCCGAAATCCCCGGTTCGATCCCCAACAAGCCAGTTTTTGACCATTTTTTCAAGAACGATGATCGAGTTTAGCATTGTTATTTTGAAACAAGGAATGCATGCTTCACACTGTTTACCATTGCTACAAGATCAACCACACGTACCTTCGATGCGGCCGGGTGAGGCGAGCAGGAGGGAGGGAGGGAGGGAGACGAGAGACTTCTGGCGGGCCGGAGCATGAAAATGACACGCTCAACAAGCTGTAGCACGTCCACAACACTGCCGGGCTATTTATAGAATCAAACTTTGTACCGCCTAACGGATAGCCATCACTGTTTTTTTCTTTTTTTACCACAATATTGTAGCTGCCATGTTCACTTAGCGTGTTCACGGTGGCTTTGTGCCGCATGCATGCCGCCGCTTGGAGAACCGCGTTGCGGTAGCATTCACCGCCGGTTAGGAAACCGGCGGTGTCTCCGAATCGATGAGAAAAGCCTGTGGCACGGTTTGCGGCGTCGGCGGGTTAAATCAATGTTAGTTAAAACACCGCCGGTGTAGTTTCACACCGGCGGTGATGTATAGATCCTTTGCGGTGCAGATCTTTTCGCCGGTGGTATTCCACATCACTGCCGGGTGAAAACTTAGACCCGGCGGTGATTTCAAAAATTCAACGGCCGCCGCGGTTCTCAACTCGACCGGGTGACCATCGCACCAATCTTTGGCGCATCGCTGCCCCGTCCTCCGTACAACGGCGGTCGACTCAACCACGCCATCTCGCCTATTTAAACGGCAAGGGGGGCCTGTGTTTTGCACCCGGTTTCTCCTCTCTGTTCTTGCATTCTTGGTTCGTCCGGTGGTTCCTAACCCTCTCCTCAAAATCTGAGAGAGCTTAGTTTTGAATTTTAGTGTCATGGGTTTTGGATCTAGGAAATCTTTTTCTCCTTATTTTCCTTTTTCTTCGTCCTCGATCTTCTTTGCTAGCAGTACTTTCCAGTTCCACATACATATGGGCTTTCTTTGGGAGAAAGCCCTCCACATCTGAATATGCCTAGTCCAAGAAAATGGTTTTGAGAAAAGGTGCTAGAAGAGTCTTCTTGATGAAGGAGAGACACCGGGGCTTACGGCTTACGTGGGTGCCATGATTCAAGATCGAACTCGGACTCATATTAAGAGTCCGGAGTCCTTGTGCTTTGGGGTGCTAGTGTTCAGCCAATATCCCGGGCACATGGGCATATAGTATCTCGAATCATATGGTGCATCCATGGAAAAACAATGACCATTGGACCTAGTTCTTTGTGATTTCATCCTCGGTCCAATGGTCAAGTTTGGGCTGAAGATGAAGCTCCCGGTGAATCTCATCCTCCAACCTCCTCAATGAGTGCACGTAGCAGCCTCGCCACTTCTTCGATCCGAGGAGATGCTACAAGAGACTTACCGAGGTGGTTAAATTTTAATGTGTTTGTACACTTTGATTGTAGCATTGACCTATCGTGAATTGGTCTTTGTTACCATATATTTAGTTCTATGTAAGGTCTTTGCTATGGAAATATATGTAATGTAAGGTCTTTGTTATGGAAATATATGCAATCAAATTTCTTATCACATGTTGTTTGCTATGGAAATATAATGTAAGGCCTTTGTTATGGAAATATATGCAATCAAATTTCTTATCCGTTGTTTTGCTATGGAAATATATGTAATGTAAGGTCTTTGTATGGAAATATATGCAATCAAATTTCTTATACATTTGTTTGCTATGGAAATATATGTAGTGTAAGGTCTTTGAGTTCCCATTTTTTACCCTTCATCGAACATAATTGAGACGGTTGCGTCAATGAAATATGCTGCATATTGTGAGAAAAATTCAAATGATATATATATCCAAATCTAATATGAATGAAATAAAGTTATATATGTAACAAAAACAAAGAACAGATAATGAATTTTATTCACATCCATATCCCCTTAAGAACGAGATAACCAAAACCCCAACTTTGCGTGAAGCATCTACTCGTACATATGCAAAGAAGATCGCAACAATGCATGCATGCAAACCGAGTGAAGTGACAACACTGTGAATTCCTTTGCGGATACATACAAACAACCGGTAGTGATATTGTATTCACCGCCCGACTCCATTCAAATAACCGGTAGTCATGTTGTTATCACTACAGGGTATATCTTAACACCCGGCAAGTGATGTACCCGCACCGATCAAGCGCTATAAATCAAGGCGCCCGGCCGCATCCACACACATACCCAAGCACGCACCCACGAGCTCCGGTCACCCCGCACGAAATCCACTCGGCTCTTTCACTCTCTCTCTCTCTTTCTAGGAGATTTGTTCATGGCTCCGAGGATATTACATTGGTAAGGATATTTTTTTCTTGTCTAGAATTCCTATATATATATGCATATAAACAATACATAGATATATACTATATATATTTATGAGCTTTGTCCTTTTTTTTTTTTTTTTATCGCTTAAATTTGGTGGTATGAACGGTCCTCCGCCTTTTGCCGCCACCACAAGAACCAGGTTTCCATGCGGATTAAAATATTTATCAAAAAACCTAAGAACTTGTGTGGGGTCATATTTTAGGTGTACATGGCTGGGAAAAAATTTCAAGCCATTTCCACCAAGGAGGATTACACATCCTTCACGAGGCACATGATCCCTACCATCGAACATGGACTATACAATTGTAGTTCTTGTGCTCCATGTGGTTCATATGTTTGCAGGTGTTGTAGTGGTCTCAAACTTTTTTCGAGCCTTTCACATGCAAGGGCATGTTTAGTTCACAGGAACCCAAAAAGTGCTAATTTCGTCACATCAAATCTTTTAACGTATTTTTGAATCATTAAATGTGCGTAAATAAAAAAACCGATTACCGTTTTTTGAAAAGTGCGAGGCGAATCTTTTAAGCCTAGTTAATCCATGGTTGGACAATAATTATCAAATACAAACGAAAAGTGCTTAGCCCAACCCAATATATTTCACCAACTAAACACCCCCAAATTGGGAAGCACCCACGAAGTTTGAGATTTTTCGGAGTTGGTTTGGTACTTTTCCCAGTTTATTTGAATTTCTCAAGCGACGCCACCTTGTAATTATAGTTTTTGAGCGTACGTACCGAAAAGAGCCGGAATGTTGCTAGACTTTTTTCCTCGGGGTCTCATGTGCCCTAGGAGGCAAATCACCGTGGAGGTCCAAGAAAAATTCTTGTGTTTCCATTTTTAATTAGCCTTCTTGTCGCCCCGGTTTAGCTAGAAGAAAATCATAGTAATTAAAATATTTATCGAGAAAAACCTAAGAACTTGTGTGGGGTCATATTTTTGGGTGTACATGGCTGGGAAAAAAATTCAAGCCATTTCCACCAAGGAGGATTACACATCCTTCACAGAGGCACATGATCCCTACCATCGAACATGGACTATACAAATTGTAGTTCTTGTGCTCCATGTGGTTCATATGTTTGCCGGTGTTGTAGTGGTCTCAAACTTTTTACGAGCCTTTCACATGCAAATTGGGAAGCACCCACGAAGTTTGAGATTTTTCGGAGTTGGTTTGGTACTTTTCCGGTTTATTTGAATTTTCGCGCGACGCCACCTTGTAATTATAGTTTGAACCGAGCGTACCCATGAAAAGAGCCGGAATCTTTGCTAGACTTTTCCACGAGGGGTCTCATGTGCCTTAGGAGGCAAATCACCGTGGAGGTCCAAGAAAAATTCTTGTGTTTCCATGGTTTAATTAGCCTTCTTGTCGCTAGTTTAGCTAGAAGAAAATCATAGTAATTAAAATATTTTCGAGGAAAAACCTAAGAACTTGTGTGGGGTCATATTTTTGCGTGTACATGGCTGGGAAAAACTTCAAGCCATTTCCACCAAGGAGGATTACACATCCTTCACAAAGGTACATGATCATCCATGAAGTGGCGGCATTTCTATTTCACCGCCGGTTGCGTGTAATAACCCGGCAAATGAATTGGATTGGTGTGAAATTTTCCAAATCTATTCGAACCTCGTACCATTTCGTTCCCCACCGCGCCCAAACCAGCCTTGCCTATATATATAGGTGAGTGGCTCGGAGCGAAATTTTGGCAAGCCATTTGAACACCGCGCCATTCTCGTTCCCCACCAGCGCCGAAAGAGCACCAGATTCGCCGACGGAGCGCACCACCAACTCCAACGTCGCCGTTCGTCGTCCCCTACGCCGCCCGGGCCGTCCGTTCGCGCATCCCCGGTCGTTCCGCTCCAGCGGAATCGAGGCTTGACGGCATTCTCCCACGCCGCACTCCTCCACTCCGACGTCCCCAACGCCGCGCCGGCATCCTCTGCCCTTCGGCCCCTTCCACGGTGAGAACTAATTATCCCTTTAGGTGTACGAGTTTTTACCTATGAGAATGAGAACTAATTCGCCGCTGTCCTAGCCTCGCGTCGCCCGCTTGGTCTTCCTCCACGCCGACGGAGGACCGCCGCCACACCTCTCTGCCGTCCACAGCCTCACGCCGTCTTCCTCTTCACCGCCCGACCCCGTACCGTCCGCGACCTTGTCCTCCTCAAATCCTCCAAGACAAGATAGGAGCGCACGAGGCGCATGAAAGCTTGGTGAGTGCGTCGGTCACTGCCCTTGAGGTGTTCGTTGAAATGCCCGTCTCGGTCACTGCAACCTGTGCTCGAATTGTGATTGAAATTCATGAGTTAGTGTTGTTCGAAATCCAGTTTGGATATTTTAAATATATGTGCATTAACTTATTTGTACAACTTTTATGAATAACGTAGCAATATCATCCTATTTTGGTGACATGTATAGGCAAGCATGGCGTGGTACGTAGTGTTTGTTGGTCGCGTGCCGGGGATCTATCTAACCTGGGAAGATTGCTATGCTCAAGTCCAAGGCTACGCTAATAATTGTTACAGAAAATACAACACCGAAGGTGAAGCTGTCGTCGCCTACAATGGTGCAAACTAGCCGGCCCTGGAGATTGAAGAGAAGCCACCCCACATAATTATGAAGATTGCGAGAATTGCTGCTTAATTGGTTTTGGAAAGATATCATACTTTTATTTATGTGTATGACTCTATGGTCATTGGTCTTTTTATTTTAGAAGTTCATGTAGGCTTAGTTTCTAGAACATTAGGTGGATTTTGTTGTATGTAACCATTAAATCCTGTAATGTTTTGACGATATTAATGTATGATGATTTTTAGATTTAAAAGAGCTGAATTCGCGAATAAATTCAAAATTTAAAACAAAAACGCCGGGTGGCACGGGCCCGACAGTGAATGAGCAACAAACCGGTAGTGTAACTATACCAAACACTATCGGTTTGAATTACTAACCGTCATAGACGACAGAAACATCACTGTCGGCTGCATTAACCAACCGATAGTCTTCACTCTAATAACTTATTTGTCGGGTTGAGATCAGCCCGACGGTGTTCACGTAAAGTTCACCGCGGGTTCAAAGTAAGCCGCCATCGTTAGCTCTTCGATACACTGTCGGCTCGGTCTAACCCGATAGTGTTATCCCTACAGTTCTGTCGGTTTGTTAAAGCCCGACAGTGCTCCCAATATCAACTCTGCCGGCTGACTTCCGAACCTGCATTGCTTGGATCAAAAATGCTGCCGGGTCGTGGAACACCCGACAGTGTTCGGTGACAGTGCGCTGCCGGTTCGATATCAAACCGGCAGTCTCTCCTCGCATCACCGCCGGTGTTTTGACCCGGTAGTGTTTCAAACCCCACATCACTACCGCTATGGTTCTGCCGGTTCAGTTTTCGGCAGTGAAGGGGGGTTGGAGCCCGGCAGTGATGGACAATTCTGTAGTAGTGTTTGTCGCTATAGCGCGCTAAACAGCATCGCGGTAACCAGTGGCAGAGGACCATGGTGGCAAGGTGTGGCAGCTGCCAGACCTTGAATACAGTAAAACAATAGTATCTTAAATGTTTTTTAACATTCTCTGTCATTTTGTATATGATTATGTTGGTATTCCTATGTGTATCTTATACCTATTATCCATGTTATCAATTTCGCCATACCTAAAGATTTTTCCGTCCTCCGCCACTGGCGGTAACTGCTTACGGCTGCTATAGCGCCGCTATTTTGGGGCTATAGCGTGCTATTTGTTACAATAGAGATGCACTGATCGGCTGGTCCTAGCGCTTGGATTGACGTGCAGGTGTGTAGCCGCATGCCCTATTGGGAGAAGAGCGAGCGCTGGTGTTCTGTGCAGCGAGCTCTTCATCGATCCACCATTGCAAGCCCACATGGACTTAAGATCGTCAAAGTTACTGCACATGTATTTCTGTATTTTTTTTTACAGTGTACTTGCACATTTCAGAAGCTGATAAGCAGCTATAGTTCCTAAAGCCCAGTTATATTTTGCAGGAGCAGGACGCATCCTGAACAGGAGTAAGGCAATAATATGTTTTTATTGCCACCACCTTAATGGTCCTGGTTGATTTTTTTTTTCTTTTTTTTGAGGGGAGGTTGGTTATTTTAAATAAAAAAGAGGAAACGGAAACATAGCCACCTTCATAGTTGCCTCAACTTCTAATTGGGCTGGGCAGCAAGAAAAATGATAAATGCATGCTTGTTTTCGCAATAGGAATCAGGGCCAAGTGGGCGGTGTCATCGGGAGCCAAGTGCCGAACTAAAGTTGTTATTGAGTCCATGGCGGTTAACCGCCATGAAGCAAGGGTCACAATTAACCAAGCATTTACCATGGCGGTTTTTGGATACCCGCCACGGTAAAAAAAAAAAAAAAAAACAAAATCCAAGATCGATCCGCTAGATGGGCCCAGCCTGAAGCTAGGTTTCAAACTGACCAGATCTTGGTCATCGTGGTCCTCCCATGCTAGATCCATGCCGGGCTCTACTCCTCCTCGTCGGGATCCGCGCCGCCGCCCTGGATCTGGCCTTGTGGCCACCGAATCCGGCATCCCTACCGTCGCCGCCGTGCCGGTGGAAGAGGCGCCGCCGGGCTAGGAGAAGGCAGATCCACACACCCATGGCCGAGCACGTGGATCCACGCCACCACCACCTCGAACTGCTTTTTGGCTGCCGGGCCGCATGGCCTTGCGCCGCCAGAGCTGGCGTGGCCCTCACGTGGAGGAGGGCGAGGAATGGGGCGGAGGTGGAGGGGAGGGAGAGGAAGGGGGCGGCACTGAGAGATTGAGGTGGAGGGAGGGCAAGAAGTCGCGATGTGGAGGGGAGGGCGTCGTGCGAGACTGAGACCGCGATAGAAGTCTACGCGCGTCGCGGAGGGAAAAGTGAGTGGAGAGAGTGGGGTGAGGATGAAACCCTAGTTGGGTATTTATATTCTACCATATATTGGGCCTTAGTCTTAGTCATTTAGGCTTTAGCATATTGGTTGAGACGAGCAATTAATTGTGACCGGTTCTTTATAAGAACTGCCATGGTTAATCAATTAACTGGAGCCATATTTTAACCGCCACCATTAATTAAAACAATGTCACCATTTATCGTGGCATTAACTGTGGCGTTTTTCTATAACAACCACAGTTAATAAAATTGAAATGGCATTTAAAATATTAACCAAACACTAAAATCAATATGATATTATTGTGCTTTAACTTCCTTGGATGGACTGGGGTCTATAAAGAGCAATGAGTGAACATAAATAAATAAACGCCATTCTAGGCTTAGCTTCGTTCTTTTGTTCAAGATATATGGATGTTTTCAACATTTTCCGAGAGGCTCCACTGCTTTTCTATATATTAGGCTCGGAGGCACCAGGATTGCTTTTGTTACAGAGGATAGTGAGGCATGGAGCCATTGGGGATAATGATGCTCCAAAGGCATGGGTGGAGTGAAGCTCGGGGCGGACCTGGTTCTACTGACTTCAATACATCGACACTTAATCACTGATAATTAGCTATGGATGTAGACGCTACTCGCCTCCTTCGTGTCTCCGTCCCTGAGTAGCAGCGCTTCGCCTTGGATTGCAGATCCGTCATCCGTTCTAGGCTCTTTGGTTGTTCCCCCGCCAGAGACTTCCACTACTACTTATTCTATTTTCCGTGGCGGACTTTTTTTTCGATTTTCCGTGGCGGTTTTTTGTAACCGCCACGAAAGGAAGGTAACGGAAAATAGAGTGATTTTTCCGTGCGGTTTTTGGAAACCAGAAAGCCCGCCACCGTTAATGAATAAAAAAAGAAAAAAAGAAAAATCCAATCTAAAACCCTAACGGGGCCCAAATCTGGGCCTCTGGGCCCGTTAGGGGTTTCGTGTCCCGCCGCCCGCACCGTGCTCCACCGTGACCCGCCGCCGCCGGGCGGATACGCCGCCGCCGGGCGGATCCGCCGCCGCCGGGCCGGATCCAGCGCCGCAGCTCCACCGTGACCCGCCGATGACGTGAGCAGGCCGCGCGCCGGACAGCGCGCTTGGATCCGGCCCTCGCATTGATGCGCCGTCGCTGGCGCCTCCACGGGCCGCCCATGCCGTCGCCGCGCCGCCGGGTCGGGTAGGTCGCCGGATCCTCCACGGCCGCCGACGCCTTGAGTCGCCGCGGATCCGCCGCCGAGATAGGGTCGCCGCCGCCGATCCGCAGCCGGAGGCGGATCCGCCGCCGCCACGCAGCGCCCGGCCGCCGAGCCCGCGCCGCCCGCCCGAGAGGGCGCCGCCGCGAGGCTGCGCCGCCACGCGCCACGCCACCACGAGCCACGCCGCCGGGAGGGAGGAAGGGGAGGGAGTCCGGCCGGCGTCGGGTGGGAGGCGAAGAAGGGGAGGGAGGTCGGGCCGCGCGCGTCGGGAGGGAGGCCGAAGAAGGGCCGCGCGCGTCGGGAGGCGTCGGGAGGAAAGACTGGGTGATTGTGACTGTGAGGTGTGGGAGTTTAGGGTTTCAATTTATATGCTCCATCTGTTAGTGGGTTGGTATGGGCCTTTTGGGCCGGATGATTGGGCCGCATTAACCATGATGGTTTTTTTATAAAAACCGCCACGGTTAATCGATTTACCGTGGCAGACCACGGTTAATTGAGTGATTTACCGTGGCGGTTTTTTAAAAGCCCGCCACGGAAAATGTTTTTGAAGTGTTTTGTAAATTCAATTCTGTAGTAGTGTTCCACGGCTGCACATGACAGCGCTAGGCCAGAGCAGGGCTGTAGCAGAACAGCTTCGTGAAGGGAGCAGAACTGAATCCGGAAGTGGTGATACACTTCTTCTTCTTCAGAGGAGAAGAAGAAGAAGAAGAAGAAGAAGAAGAAGAAGAAGAAGAAGAAGAAGAAGAAGAAGAAGAAGAATCATCATCATCATCATCTCCGGTCGCACTGGTACTCTAGTAGTAGTAGTCCGTTAGTATCCATCCACAATTCAGTGAATCATCCGTTAAAACCAAAGGTCGCTAAGTAACTTAATTAAATAATTGTAATGATATTTGTTTATTCTATGAATAATCTCTTTTTATCATTTCCAGCTTTATAATCTCTCTTTTTTATCTTCAAATAAAAAAAGCAAAAAAGTAACAAAATCCCATATCCGCTGGATTTGGGCTCAGCTAGGGTTTCGAGCTCACGGATCTCTAGGTCGCCGTGGTCGCCCCATGCTAGATTCACGTCGGGCGCTACCTGCTCCTCCTCGTCAGGATTCGCCGTTGCCCGGATCCGGCCTTGTGGCCACCGGATCCGGCATCCCTACTATCGCCCGCGGTGCCGGTGGAGGAGGGGCCATCCGAGCCACGGAGCAAGCGGATCCACGCCTCCACGTCCTGGATTAGGCGGATCCATGTCGCCCACGCTTGTAGCCACACCGCCACCACCTAGAACCCCTTGGCCTCCAGTCGTCGGAGCGCACGGCCCCTCGCATGGTGAAGGGAGAGGAAGGAGCTGGAAGTGGAGGGGAGGGAGAGGAAGGGGGCGGCACTGAGAGAGCGAGGTGGAGGGGAGGGAGAGGAGTCGCGATTTTGTGGGAAGGGCGCCGTGTGAGGCCGCAAGAGAAGTTTGCGTGCGACACTGAGAGAAAAGTGACTGGGTTGAGGATGAAACCCAAGTTGGGTACTTATATTCTAGAGTCTATTGGGCCTTAGTCTTGGCCATTTGGGCTTTAATGTTTTGGTTTGAGGTGAGCAATTAACCTTAGTGGGTTTCTATAATAACCATGAGGGTTAATCAATTAACCATGCCAGTTTCCTAACCACCACCATTAATTAAAAAAACGTCATGCTAATCGTGGAATTAACCGTGGTGTTTTTTTTTTATAACCGCCATGGTCATTAAAATCAAAATTCCATATAAAAGATTTTTTGTAGTACTGTGTACAACACAGTAATGGAACCAAACACTTAAATCAATGTGACATTATTGTGCTTTAGCTTCCCTGGGCAGACTGGGGTCCATAAAAGAGCAATGAGGGAAACTAAATAAATAAACACCATTCTAGGCTTCCTGAACATGAGCTCTTGCTTTAGCTTCCTTCTTTTAGTTCGAAATACATGGATGTTTCAATTTTTCCTAGAGGCTCCTCTCTTTTTTTCTAGTAGGCTCGGGAGGCATCAGGATTGCTTTTGTTACAAAGGACAGTGAGACATGGAGCCAGTGGGGATAAGAATGTTCCAAAAGGCATGGGTTGAGTGAAGGTGGGGGCAGACCTGTTTCTACAAACTTCAATGCATGGATCCTTAATCACTGATATAGCTATGGATGTCGATGCTACTCAAACATCCTTTGTGTCCCGTTCTCCGTGTCTCCGTCCCTTCTCTGAGTAGCAGCGCTTGGCCTTGGACTGCAGATCCATCATCCGTCCTAGGCTCTTTGGCTGTTCGGCCACCGGAGACTTCCACGGCGGCAAAATGACAGCGCTAGGCCAGAGCAGGCCTGTATCAGAGCAGCTAAGTGATCAAAACATCTGAACCGGAAATGGTGCTACATTTCCTCAAAAGAAAAAAAGAATCATCATCTCTCGCCGCACTGGTACTCTAGTAGTCTGTTAGTGTCCATTCACGATTCATAGAATCATCTGTTAAACCCAAAGGTCGCTAAGTTTTTTTTTTTTTTTTTTTTTTTTTGTGATGCCACTCATCTGGGTACAGTTGTAGTATCTGCTCATACACACGCACACCTACACCCACACGCACACCACTTGTGTACAAACAGCCTACATCTACACACAGACTTGGAAGTTCGCGTCCTTCAAGGGGCAACGAAGCTCGTCGCAATATCCGCTGAACGTGCTACGCGAAGAGAGGCAACAGCCCGGAAAAATCCAGGCAAAGGATGGGGAAAAACCCCGGTGGGAAAATCATGCATCGAGCAAGGCTCGAACACATGATCGGTGGCCTCCCAACCAGAAGACTCACCAAACGAGCTACCGCTCGTTCCCCAAAGGTCGCTAAGGGACTCAACTAAATAATTGTAATGATATTTGTTTATTCTATGAATAATCTCTTTTTATCATCTTCAGCTTTATAATCTCCTTTTTTTTGTCCTCAACTGAACAATTTTATGATCAAGTTGCTACTTGTCGAGCTAATTAAATTCAAGTTAGTGGATCGAGATGTAACGAAACTATGAAAGTAAATTTATTTTGTATTACCAGAAATATGATATTTCATGGTGCCAAACCTGTTATGATCGAATCAATATATGACAATATATATGTGATATAAATTGTATATATCTTTACATCATATTTCTTTTGTCATTCCAAGTATGTTACCGATACTCGACACTCTACTAGCAAACAGTTTCCAGATCATCTTCAATTGGCCAGAACTGAATTTACATATAGGTTAATTAGAAAAAAAATAGCACAACGAATCTGACCTAACAAGGCACACCAGTTGTGCTTGCTGGACCTTCAGAGGTGTCGGCTGGTACTGGAATTGATTTAGCAGTTACTACCTGACAATATTTCAATGGATTGTTAGTTGGTGAGTCATTCATATGACTGGTAAGTGGATGACTCTGTTTAATGAATTGTTTCCGTATCTCTAGTCTATCCTGAGTATAAAACAGCAAGGAATGGAGCAGAACCGCCTGTGTGTTTCTGGTGGCCCTAGTGATATGTTGCTATGGACAATGGCATCAGGAACACCTGCACTACTACTCCGCCAGGAAAACCTGCACTACTATGCCTCACCACTCGCCTAAGGACTATACTCAGAGGAAGCACTTGAACCACTCCATACACATGTGGTACAACAATTCTGTTAGGTTTCAGATCCAGAGTTTTCTGCAATTCAGAAGTGAGAACTTCAAACTTCGTGCCTAGCTTTGTGCACGGGATTGAATTGAGAACCTCCAGTCCGTGCCTGACAAGGTGGCAATTGTACACAAGGGATGGCGATGGATCCACTCAAGCCTATCAAGAGTTGAGACAACCCAATGACCATCACTGTCTTATTCGATCAGCCACCAAGGGAGGAAGAGTCACAGTCACAGAGTTTCTGGTACTTTTAAGTTCGAAGACAGGAACGTGATTCATAATAATTAGGATACATATGGAACGTAACTATGGAATGAGATCATGATTTTAGGATTAAATCCCCAAGTGTTTTTTCATGTCGTTTTCTTCCCTATGAAATAAACAAAATTATATAATTTTTTTTGGGGGAATAAAATTATATTAGTTATATATATACGAGATTGGGCCTGCAGCGTGTGGCTTAAGGCCCATTTGCCAACCATATTAGGTCTCCAACCGGCAAACCACAAAAACGAACACGTCGAGCCGCTGCACAGGCGCCGCCAGGACTTAGACGATCCGATGCGCTTTGAGACATCGTCTCGACCCACGTCCCAAGTGGTCTGGCTACCTGGCAACATGCCTCGATCAGCGGCTCTCGGCTCCAAGCGCAGCACCCAATTTTCATCCCTCAGGAGTGCAATTAACAACATAATACTCCCTCCATTCCAAATTGTCAGTCATTTCAAACATTTTAGAGAGTAAAAGCATCTCAAGTTTGATCAAACTAGAGAATTACAAAGATTTATGACATCAAATAGGTATATTAACGGATCCAATAATGCTTAGTTGATATCCTAAATGTTACTCCCTCCATCCAGAAATCTAAAGCGCCTGAGCAAAAATTTTTTTTCCAAAAATCTCCGTCCTATTTTGGATGGACCACGCGCATCCCTCGTTCGTAGGCGCTCCCAACGCCTCGGACCTGTTGCCGCATTCACTGCTGCGCTGATCGCCGTCGGTTGGACTAGTCCCGCCGTTTCTTCCCGTTAGAACGCGGCCTCTCTCGCTGCTTCAAATACGAGTCGCCTCCTGTACGTACGAATGCATCTGGCCGCTCGCCGCTCGCCGCTGTGCGCCTCCACATAAACAAAGACTGCAATGGATCGCGAAGGAAACGCCATCGACCGGGGTCTCATGCGTGGCATCAACTGGGTGCCAGACTCCTTCGATGAGTCCGACGAACAAACACATGCCTACTGAATGCATAGATGACTGAATGCACACCTTCTGTTTGTCCATGGACATCAGTGTCAGGTTCAGGTTGCACACCAGCAGCTTCAGATTCGTCAGTGTCAACGTCATCTCCTTGGCTTCCATCATCCCAGACCATGTTGTAATCGAGCTGGTGAGCAGGACCATCATACTCACCGATCTCATCCCAATCCCAATCAGTAGTGGGAGGCATCTAGATCTAGTCCAGTGTCAGTAAGAAGTGGAGAAAGAAGAGGTCAGGCGGAGAGACCAATACACTATGGCTGGACGTTTTCATCTTCCGTGGTGACTTATATAGGCCACCGAAAATTGATTTGCAAACTGAGAAGCAATGGCGCCAATTGAGATTGAATTTTGGCTGCCAGATTTTTTCAGAAATTCGCTGCAAACTGAGAGAAGCAGTGGGTTTAGAAGTAGTGGCGCCAACACGGTTTTACGTGAGCGCGGGCGAGCGGACATACGAGCGCGCGCTGGCGGCGGACATATACGAGGCCACGCGGCGCGGCGGCGAAATTACGTGAGCGCGCTTAACGGAGTTTTCGTCGGTGTTATCTTGGGCAAGCGAAGAGGCGTCGGGCATTAATACGATCGGAGTTACGAACGCGGGCGAGCGGAGTTACGACGCTCCTTGGTCATCGCGCGCACAGGACTTATACGACGGAGATTTCTGGATGGAGGGAGTATTACACTGCTACTGAAATCTTTTGCGTGAAGGGCGTTTCTGGTTTTGCGTGGCGGCTAAAGGTGCCCATCACCGCGGTGGGGTCACGGTAAATCGTAAAACAACCGCGGCAGGCACCTTTCCCGCCACGGTTAATCAATTAACCGTGGCGGGTGCCTAAGAATGCCCGCCACCGTAAAGTTTGGAGAAAAACAAAGAAAAAGGAAAAATAGCCCACATGGGCTTGGATATAGGCCGCACTGAACTTGGATACCGCCGCCGCCCGGATCCACACGCGGCGTCATCGCTGGATCCGCCGTGTGGTGGAGGCTGCCGCCGCCAGATCCACACGCGCCAGGATTTAATAGTGTTGTGCTTTGGTCCGCGACGTTCTCATCAACAGCAAGGCGCCTGTGGTGATTTTGTCAATCTTCATTATTTGTCGATTCAATCTTCGAAGATGCTCGCATAGGTAGAGTTTTGTGTGTGTGTTCAGAAGCGTGACGCGCATGTGCGTCTGTTTTATTAGATCAATTTGGAATGACCATCTAGCATTCTATATTAACCTGAAAGCTGAAACCGAACATGATAATTTACTCACATGCACATCTTTGTCTTAACTGGAGTGGATAGTACACTCCATGCATTGTAGCTGTATATGCATAATCCAGCTGCCTGATTAGGTGAGATATTTGTGTTCCACTAATCAAATTTAATAGTATATGCTTGCAGTTTCCTGATTGTCAGCTAGCAGGTTGAAAGTTTGGTGGATCTAATAGGTTGGTCCAAACCAGTAAACAATATTCTTTTGAGGAAAGAAAGGTTTAGTTAAAAGGATAAAAACATTGGACTTCTAATGAACATGCACGTTCAGGGATCATCTTCCGTTTACAAGAATTTAACTTACATATTAGATAGAGAAAATAGCCCAACGAACCTGACCTATATATATAATAACTAATAAGGCACTGATTCTGCTTGCACGATCTCTCCAGAGATGTAGGCATGGACCTGAATTGATTTACTATTTAGTGGTTAGTTGGTGACGCATTAATATGAGTAGTAAGTGCGTGGAATCAAATTGTACCTCTTCTCTCTAACCCAAGTATATAAAAAAAGCAGCAGGGAGACCGAGCAGAAAACCAGTGTTTTTCTTAAGTGATGTTGCTATGGAAATTGTGTATAGGAGTAAACTCTAAAAAATTGTGTATAGGAGTAGGAGTAGGAAGCATCAGGGCACCTGCAGCCATGGATGTGCCACTCAGATTCTTTGCAGCTTAGGAGTGGATGACGACCTGTCTCACCTCCTTCACTGTCCTTTTTCAGTAAGCTGTTGGCTTTCTCTGAACCTCTTCATTCTTAACTCAAGCAATGTTCAAGAAATTATTCAGAGCCTACATACACAGATTCACCTGCCCTAAAGTATGGAGATAATAGTCACTATGTGCTGGTCCATCTGGACGATGAGAAATGATGCAATCTTCAGATCTTTGCCTCACTCCATTGCTCGTTGCAGACATGTTTTCAAACAGGAATTTTCTCTAGTTATTCTAAGAGCAAAAGCAAGACTCCACCCCTTATTGACCAATGGCTAGAGGCTTTTGTGTAATGGGTTTGATTTCCTTTTATTTCCTTCTTTGTATTTTGAATTTGTAATTGGAACTTTTGTTCTTCTATTAACAAAATTCCAGTAGGGTGCGAGCCCCTCCTGTTCCCTCAAAAACAAAGATTCTCCCAAATTCAGATTATACTTCAATGAGATTGGAAAGTATTCAGGATCATCTCAGTGTTCCTTTTTTTTCATGGAAATCATTGTTACAATGGCATGGTCCATTTGGATGATGAGAATTCACATCATCTTCAGAAATTTGGCACATTCAATGCAGAGGTGCAGAGAAGTCTTCAGACATGAATTTGCCTTAGTTATAATAAGAGCAAAGAATCGGTTTCATCCTTCTAATGATCAATGGCTATAAGGCTTTGTGTAATTCTTGCTATTTTCTGTATTTCCTTTTATGTTTCTTGATCCTTCTTTTGTAACACTTTGTAATGTTTAAAGTTATTAATAAAAGTCCAATAGGGGCATTTCCCTCCTGATTCATAAAAAAAATTATTACCCTGAGGAGTGTTCAACCACTTAAACAAAACAGTATATTGGTTGCACAGTTTCCTGATATGTCATGTAGGTTGAAAGTTTTGGTGCATTTAAATTTAATTAATTTATCCCAAATCATTTCATGAAAGAAAGGTTTATATGAAGATAAAACCAGGAGACTTTCCAACAAACATGCATGTTTAGCAATCACGTTCCATTTGTTAAATCCTAATTCAGACATTGATGAAAATCTAATAAAGCATCGACTATGCTACTCTTGAAGAGGTAGTGTAATAAGGTAGTGACCATCATTGGATCATGTTGCGGGCCCACATGGTACTCCACATCGATGAAGCATGCGCTCATCAGTAGGGAGAATGGTCATGGCTGTTGCAACCAAAAGTCTTCATAGCGACCAGCTCCTGCTTCTATCCCATGCCGACCCCTTGTACTGCTTCTCATCCCACTAAACCCGCCACAGAATACTGCTTCTCATCCCACTAACACATCTTTTTTTAGGGAATCACTAACACAATATTCTGCAAGATGTGATCTATCATGTGTAAATTCTTGTTTATTTTATCTAAAGTTTTTAAAAAGCAACATGAACGACTCACGAGGGCATGAGAGCAGGTATAATAACATCAGCTTGGCTTATAGGCAAGACATGTCAGCAAATGCCAAGGTGGAAGAGAGAGAATAGGGGAAAAGAGAACCTGCTTGGTAACGGATCAGGCCCCGAAGCGCTTGAACAGATTCCTGTCGCTTTGGGTCCTGCCACCACCCATGGTCCTACGGTTTTGATGCTATGAACTGTGGATGCAACTGCCAATAGCAAACCATCGAGCGCCCCTTGGATGTGTTTGTGGTCCTTCGTACAATAAAAAAATAATATTTATAATGGAAGAGAGAAGATTGTTGTATGGCTTGGCTATTGTGCTAGCCTCTTGCTCATTAGGCTTGGCTATATGCCAAGCTTATTGAACCTGCTCTTATGCTCTGAAACAATAAAGTTCCCAATGCCTCCCATGCCTAGACAGTTCACATATATTATATAACTGCCATAGAACTATTAGTCCATCCATATGACCTACCTGACTTGCGCAACTATATCTTAATTCTTTGTCCTCCACTCACATGCTCTTCTATATGGAACACAAATGAAAAACATCACAGCAATGGGTATGAGGATGCATATATACTACTTGCTGTACCCTCGAATTTAGGTGGGGCCAACTCGAGCAACAAGATAGACTATAAATATAAAAGAAAAGAAACAAAAGAAACATTGAACACATAGACACATTGCAACCCGTAGACTGCAGCAAAACAGCAAAGCAGCCGATGGTTTAGGATGATTCCTTTAATTTGATGAACAAATATTTTTCTTGCAATACACCATTAGGGATACATAAAAATAAAACTTATGGACCAGGACAAAATAATAACCATGAGGAGGTAGGGTTGACCACCACAGTGAGAGGAGAGAGGGGTGTGAGGGTGTACATAAAAGAGAAAATAAGAGAAGAAACACTATAGCAACATCCTATGTCCTGAGTATTATATCTTGCATCAGCTTCGTTCTTCTGGTCCAAGATATATGTACGGGCCACTCCCATCTTTTTCATAGTAGCTCGGGAGGCGCCAGGATTCATCTTGTTGCAGTGATATATGATTGCGCAAGGAGCATTGGGGATGAGGATGCTGCAAACCGGGAAAAAAGTAATATACCAGCAGGCGACCGTGTGGCCTCATCTAAAACCGGATAATCAGGCACTACTAGATTTCGGTCCTTTACCGGCGCTGGAATTGCTCGGTAAAGGTCCAATAGCGCTCAGTAGGCGCTACCGAAGCGCTGCTCTCAGTAGCAACCTCTCGGGAAATTCTTGCCGGGAAAGGCAGTTTACCAAGAGCTCCAGCCATGGCGCTCGGTACCACGCGTTTCTGAGCCCCTTCGTCAAAGAAAAGTGGACGTCGATGGCGTTTGCCTCCGTCGGCGTCCACTTTACCGAGAGAGACCGATGCCACACTTGGTGAACTTCAATATCTACCGAGGGTCTGGTTGAGGTAGCTTTTCGGTGAACCATAATTTGGAAAAAAAACAATTAAAAACATTTTGCCAAGAGTCTTGCTCGGTAACCTTATGGTTAGTTCACCAAGGGCCAAAGTGGCTCTCGGTAAACCGACCATAATGTTGCCGAGAGCCCCCTTTACCGCGCATCTGCTTATACTTCGGTAAAGTGACCATAATCTACTGAGCGCCTAACGTGGACCCTACGTAAAGTTGACGGCAGTGGGCCGTTAACACTCTTCTGATTTCGAAGGCGTGAAGTTTGCCGAGAATGGAGTTTTGCCGCCGGTTGGCTCGGTAAAGACTGCACTTTACCGAGCCCTTATTTTTACCGAGGGCTCGGCTCTCGGCAAAAGGGATCTCTACCGAGGCGGCTCTTGGTAGAGGGAGTCTTTACCGAGCGCATGACAAGAGGCGCTCGGTAAAGAATCTGGCACTCGGTATAGGACCCGTGTGCTATATATGCATGGAACCAAACAGTTTTGTTAGATCCAATTTGGTAGGATGACCATCTATCATCCTGCATTAACCTCAAACCAAACTGAACATAGTGATTGAAAATTTACTCACTTACCACTAGTACCGAAATGTTTTTGCGTGACAGGCGGTTTTCATTAACCGTGGCGGGCAAAGCTGCCCGTCACGCTTGAAAGGTCATGGTTAATCACTCAATAACCATGATGGGCAAAGAGCCCGTCCACGCCAAAATACATGCCACCGTGGTGGGCACATTAAAGTGCTCTGTCACGGTTAATGATTTCAGAAAAAAAAAAAAAAGGCAAAAAACCTAGACAGGCCCGCCGAGCCCATCTAGGGTTAGGGATCCGCCAGCGCCGCCACCGCCTCTCCGCCGCATGGATCCGGGCGCGCCGCCTCCCTCGTCACCTCCGCCCGCGTGGATCGCCATCGTACCCCGGGGATCTTCCGCCTCCGGAGAACGCCGCCGCCGGATCCACGAGGGAGGAGGTCGTGGCCGCAAATCCGTGGAGGAGGAGGTCACCGCCGCCAAATCCGTGGAGGAGGACGCCGCCGCCGCCGGATCCGTGGAGGAGGAGGTCGGGTCGCTGGATCCGTGGATGAGGAGGTCGCCGCCGCGGATCCACGGGGAGGAGGTCGTGGTGGGCCGGCGAATCCATGGAGGAGGTCGGGGTCGCCGGATCCGTGGAGGGACGAGAACGCCGCCGCCAGATCCACGGGGAGGAGGTCATGGCCGCGAATCCATGGAGGAGGGGGTCGTGGTCGCCGGGCTTGCTCGCTGCGGATGTCTCCGCCGCCGGGGTCATGTGCCGCCGCCGCCGGGGCCATGTGCTGCCGCGGCGCTGGGGCCATGCTACCGCCACCGCCATGGAGGGGTGTGAGCGGAGGTGGGAGGAGGAGGGGGCCGGGTAGGTGCGAGCGGAGGTGGGAGGAGTGGGTGCGAACGGAGGTGGGAGGAGTGGGTGGGAGAGATGTGCTCGGCCGATGATATCGAGAACCCTAACTTCACTTATATACTAAGACAGCTATCGGGCCATTCCTGGGCTTGTTGGGCCTTGATGATTTACGTGGCGGGCATTTTAATGTGCCCACCACGTAAAATTGATTTTGCATGGTGGGCATCTTAACACGCCCGCCACGCCAAAATAACGTATTTTCCATGGCGGGCGTGTTAAGGTGCCGCCACGCAAAAATCAATTTTGCGTGACGGGCAAAAACACGCCCGCCAAAAATAAAATTGAACGTGGCGGGGCATTAACCGTGACGGGCAAAAAAAGTGTCCGCCACGGAAAAGATTTTGCAAAGTATCACGCAAAATCATTTCGTTACTAGTGTACACTTCTTTGTATGAATTTGACTGGATGGTTACTCCATGCAATGTAGTTGTATGCACATAATCTGGCTTTACTGATTAGCTTAGATATTTGTGTTCCACCAATGGAACTAAATAGTATATGTTTGCACGTTCTGATTGTCATCTAGCAGGTTGAAATTAAGTTCTACGGATTTAATAGGTTCGTGCCAAACAGTTCTTTTCATGAAAGCAAGGTTTAATAAAAAAATTAAAAACGTTGGCTTAGTGAACATGCATGTTCAGCGATCATCTTCTGATAGTCGGAACTTAGCTTACGTATTAATTAAAAAAAAAAGCTCAACGAACCTAACATATAATAAGGCACCAACCAGTACTGCTTGCCCGATCTCTCCGGAGATGTATGGACCAGAATTGATTTAACAGTTATTTATTGCCTGACTATATTTCATTTTTTTTAGAAAAGACAAATATCCTAGCCTCTGCATTGACGGATGCATATAGCTATATTTCAATGGATGGTTAACTGGTGACCCACTTATATGAGTAGTAAGTGCATGGAATCAAATTGTACCAATCTTCTCTATAACCATAGTATATAAAGCAGCAAGGAACGGAGCAGAAAGCCCGTGTTTCTCTGGCTGCCCAAGTGATCTTGCTTTGGGAATTGTGTATATAGGATCGTAGGAAGCATCAGGAGCACTTGTACTCTCTTAGATGGAACTTAGATAGAGACAAGAAGTGGCACCAAAAGAGATGAAAAACGTTGACTGCAAATTTCATTGTAGCCTCTATTTTGTGCCAGTAAACAGAAGAACAAACAAACTGTCATTTTTATCTTCCGTATAGGTCTATACTATACTGGGCATGTAATTTTACATTTCTGTATCTTGAATCATACACTCGAGGTGAAGAAGAGAGGAGCACGCAATGAGATTTGGGCAGCGGTTCAGCTGGTGCTGCTTGGCTTGCTGTGATTCGGGATAAGAAAAACATCAGAGATGCACGGGAGAACTGCGTGCTACTGGTTGGATTGAGGTGCAGGCGTGCAGCTCCATGCCCTACGAGGAGCAGAAAGAGAGATGGTGTTCCACTACTACACAAAATCATTTTAGGAGGATAGCTGCCTTGGTTAATGTCTAGCATTAAGAGGCGGTCACTTTTAATAACCAAGGTGGTTACAAGCCAACCACCACGCAAAATTGATTAACCGAGGCAGGCACATTAGGATGCATGCCTCGATTAATGAGATTTCGGACAGCCCATCTTAGCCCCATATCACACTTAGGTTTCACTCGCATCCAAACCCTCTCTCCCCCTCACCCAACAAGGCTTGATGCCCCGTTATCTCCTCCCACAGTCTCTCACTCGCCTCCTCCCTCATTCTCACACACGACACCTCTCTCTCTTTGGCTACGCGGGCGGATTGCTTACCAGAAACGTGGGCAGGACCCCCCGATGGCGATGTGGGGCAGGGTTCCTCTATGGTAGGAGGTTGTTGCTCGCTCACAGCAAGCCAGAGAGGAGCACACCACCAACGTGGCCGGTCAGCAGCTGGCCGGATCCGGGGGCGGGGCTCCTACCCTCCCTCCATCAAGCCATGGATCCACGGAGCGGGGCACCTTCCCTCCACCACGATGCGGATCCGATAGCGTGGAGCCTGATGGTGGTGGATTTGACGATCTGCCTGACGATGGCAGATCCAGCCTCGAAGAAGTGCTTGGGTGGCGGATCTGGCGCGGAGGTGAAAATCCAGTTGCGGATCCAACAGGGAGGGTGCACTCTGATGGCATGAAAGTGGTATCGGCGGCGTGAGAAGCACACTTATGGGCTTGGCAGACCCATGGATGGGCTCATTGTGCTAATCTATGTTTTTTTCTTTTTCTTGTATTTTTATTCAATTAAGGGCAATAAACTGCCTCAATAAATGGTCACATGTACTATGACCTTTAGTCTGAGGCGGTTCGAAAAACCGCCTTAGTTAATATCTTTTGGCCGCCATCGTCACTTTTTTATGTAGTAGTGTTCTATACTTCTATGCAGCGAGCTCGATCTTCATCCACCATAGCAATCCAATATGGAAACTGCACTAACTTTATCTCTTTTTGACCCAAGTCAGTAGGGAAACCTAACCTATTTTTAAATTTTTTTTGAATAATGCAAACCTGTTTAAATTCGCTCCCATGTGCACTGGAATCAAACCTAGGCCTGGTAGGTGCTAATCATGTGCTCTAACCACTAGCCTAGATGCCCTTTCGTGACATTATCTCTTTCTCCACATATATTTCTGAATTTTCATTGAATACTTCACATGTCACACGCTCCACAAGCTGATAAGTAACTATGGTTCCTGAGAACCTCTTAAATTTTGGCACCAAACGCATTGTACAAGAGCAAGACAGTAATAGTTTTTCAGTGTGCCATCAACCAAATGGTTCTTTTTAGTTAATTTTATAAAGAGGATACGGCCTGTGATTTGACTGCTGACTAGACTAGGGTACAGACGTGGATGAGGAGATAGCTGTTGAAATATTAGGCAATTTTTAGATTAATTTTATAATATAAATCATGATGAACAGATCTACTAGATAAAGCATGTGAAGCATACTATCGCAAAAACACAAAAGCATATCGCAGATCATAGTATGATTCATCATCATATAGCATAGCATGATCAAAGCAACAGGTGTAAGCACAGCTAGCACACCATATAGATTGGATATATTGAACATGACTAATACTAAGATTAGTTGTTGGGAACAATACTTGCTGGACGTAGATGACAGTTTGTTGGAGAGGTTCGGGGAAGCTAAGATCCTCCACATCACCGCCGCCGCCGATCGATCAGCGGCGGTGGAAGAGGTCGAAGAAGTTGACGATGAAGACGGCGCCGGAGACGATCCGCCGCGTGTCCTTCCGGGAAGACGAGCCATGACGAAGATCGGTAGCGTCGCGGCGAAGAGCGCGCCCCGCAGTACTACATGGTTTTTTTTTGGTGGTGTTTTTTTATTTTCGTGGCAAAAACCGCCACCGAGCTAGGGTCACGGTTAATCCATGATTAACCATGGCAGTTTCAAAAACCGCCACCGTTAATTGAAAAAAAATAAAAAGAGAAATCCAAACCCTAACACTAATGGGCCTAGATGGGCCGCCACCGCCGAACCCGGGCCCAATAGGACCAGGTTTGGAGGAAGCAGCCACTGGATCCATTGCTTGATGTCGCCGCCAGCGCCAACGGATCCGGCGAAGGCCGCGTGCCGTGCTCCTCGCCGTCGGATCCGTCACCTTGATGCACCGTAGCCTTGCATCCGGGCCCCTGCCTTGGATGCGTCGCCGCCGGTGCTCTTGCGGTCGCACGCCGGATCTGGGCGACATCTCATGCCTCCTCCGCCGTCGACGCCTTTGCCGGGCTGCGCGAGGACCTCACGCCACCGTCGACGGGAGCCTAGATGGCATGAGCCTTGCCGTCGACGGAGCCGCCCCCGCGCCGCCGCGCCGCCATGCCTCGAGGGCGCGCTCCACCGCCTCTAACCCGGGGCGCGCCGCGGAAGCACCGCCACCGCCCGCCTTGGCTATGGGAGGGAGGGGTAGGGGAGCGGAAGGGGAGCGCGTGAGGGAGGGAGGGGACGAAGTGAAGTGCTGCAGCTGGTGAAGTGAAATGAGAGAGAAGAGTGAGGGATGAGCTAGGGTTTTGGTTGTATATATACTAGGACTGGGATATGGGCCGCCAGATGGATACAAATGACCCATTTGAGCTCTAGTTTGGGCTATTATTAACCATGGCGGTTTTTTAAAGAAAACCGCCCGGTTAATCGATTTACTGCGGCAGTTATTATAATTGCCATGGTTAATAAAAAATAACTGCCACGGTTAATCGTGACATTAACCGTGACAGTTTTTCAAATAACCGCCACCATTAATGTTTTCGAAGTGCTATGCAAAATCAGACCTGTAGTAGTGCCAAAAACCTTATTCGCCTTCGCCCGGTGCAGGATCGCAAAGACAACAGTTCGAGACCTGCTCGTCTAGGCGCTGGTGCATGCAAGCGATCGGGCTGGAGATTGGCGACGGCGGCGCAAATAAGAGAAGAGGCAAAACCCTAAGCTTTCGATTGGATACGTTTAGCGAGGCGGTGCCCTGCTTATATAGTCGGGTGGACTGACCTTGTGACACGGTTATGATCTAAAACGGTTAGGACTTTGCTGTTCGTATTCGTTTTAGAACTCTACAACCCAAAGACCAAAAAGGTGAGGAGCTGGATTTCGGCGGACCATTCACGCGCATGTTGTGCGCGCGCGCCCTTCGCCACGCCTTTGGTGAGGTGAGGCGAAGTGCGCATGTTTGGTGTTCCCTTTCTCCTTCTCACACTAGACTTGAAAAGATGAGAACCACTTCCATATTTAAGTTGGTTGACTCCATCTTCCACTAGTAATGTGGTACTAAAGGAATTGCACTCTCTCATTTGCATTTCATGAATGGGCCTTTGAGATTTAATAGGAATTTCATGATTTTGTTATTTGGCCAAGCCCATTAACTATATAAATTCCAACAATAGCAAGACCGAAAATCAACTCACTAGCTATTTCCTTCAGTTCAACGCTAGCATGGACGGTGTGAATGGAGAAATCTGGTGGCCTGCCATGCAACCTGTGCCAATAGAGTATGGGTGAAAGTGACTAGCATTAAATTATAGGCTGGGCCGAGTCTCCTCCATGTCACCGTCAAAATCAACAACAATCAAAGCGGACGCTCCCCAGCCATATCAAAAACGGCTCCTTCTGGTGGAGGGATATTTTACTCCTCCTTGATGATTATAAGAACCTTGCTATTGTCTCCATGCACAATGGGAGGTCCTGCTTGTTGTGGTCAGACAACTGGAGTTCTCAAATTCTGATGACAGATCTTCCAGAGCTCTACTCCTTTGCCAAGAATAAGAACTTGACAGTTTATAAGTGGTTGCAAAGCCAGGACTCCCTCAGCTTCTTCTCTCGCCCTCTGTCAGTTGAAGCTCATCAACAATTTTTAGCTCTTCAAGATCTCAAGGACAGCATTGTTCTTTCAGAGCAGGATGATGTCTAGGCAACTCAATGGGGGGCCTTCAAAGCTTCCAAAGTTTACAAGCGTCTGATGGGCCATGAACAACTCCCTCAGGCCTTCAAATGGTTATGGAAAAACTACTGCCAACCCAAGCACAAAGTGTTCTTTTGGCTTTTGTTGAAGGACAGGTTAAGCACCAGAAACATTCTAAGAAGAAAATCCATGCACCTGCCATCCAATGCTTTTTTGTGCTTTGTGATCAAGATGAGGAAGAAACAGGCCTCCACTTATTTTTAACTTGCCACTTTGCTCAGCAGTGTTGGCACTTGTTGGGCATCGATTTACAGGGGTCCAGGATATCGTTCAAGCTGTTGAGGCAATCAGGGCTCAAGCTCACCATAATTTCTTCATGATCATGGTTATTCTCATGTGCTGCGCAATCTGGAGTGTGAGGAATGATACTTTTTTTAAAGGCATCCCACCGACACGGAGGGCTCGTGATATTTTCAGCAAAGAAGTCAGAATCCTAACCCTACGGGTGAAGGCAAGATTCAGTGCAGCGTTTGATTCATGGTTTCAGCATCTATCGTAATTTGTTTAGTTTTCTTTATTTTCTTTATCTCCTTTTTTTTTTTCTTAATTTGGTTTTCTACGGTTCCTTTCCCGTTTTGTAATTTGTAAGAGCAACTCTTTATCATTCAATAAATGCCTGGAGGGGCGCTGCCCCTCCCCGTTCTATTAAAAAAAATCACTGCAGACGCCCTAATTGGGCTGGGCTGCAAGAGAAATGGCAAAATATGCATGCTTTTGCAATGAGATTCACGGTCTTCTAGACTGCAAGAGAAATTAAACGTGTTTACTGAGAATCCGAGTACTACACGGTAACAGAACCAAACATCTACATTAATGTAATATTATTGTGTTGTCTTTTCTTAGGCCGACCGAGGGTCTATAATAGAGCAACGAGGGGAGAAGAAATAAACACCATTCTAGGCATCTTGAGCATGAGCTTTTGCTTCAGTTTCGTTCTTTGGGTTCAAGATAGATGAATACCTTTTCCTAGAGGCTCCACTCTTTTTGTTTAGTATATATGTTCTGGAGGCACTAGGATTGCTCTTGTTAAAGAGGATGGTTAGGCATGGAGCCTGCAGTCATGAGAAGGCTCCAACAGAGAAAAACCTGCAGTGATGAGAAGTGCAGCACAGGAAGTCCTTGCTTCATGACTGTATAATGTAGGATAGGTTCCCACAACTCTGCTCTTTCACCAGGACACCCATGTGTTCCATTAGATTCTTTCTAAATCAGTCCTTCGAGAGGATTTTCAGCCCCACCCTCTCTTTGGTGGCAAGTGATCAGCTAGAAGAGGTCAACCACATTTTGAATAATTTGAATCTAGATGACCTATCAAATGATTCCTGGGCTTACTCTTGGGGAAGCAATAGATATAGCAGTAAGAAAGCAAACAAAGTGATGAATATGCATCTGTACCCCCATCACCCCTGTTCAAATGGATTTGGAAAGCCAACAACCTAGGAAACCAAAAATTTTTCTTTTGGTTGCTGGTCAGAGATAGAGTAAACACTAGAAATTTGCTGAAAAGAAAGAACATGACCCTACCCAGTTACAATTGTGTTCTTTGTAACCAAGACTGTGAGGAATCATATTTCTATCTCTTCTTTGGTTGCACCTTCAGTAAGGACTGTTGGAATACTCTGAACATTTTATGGGACACTAATCTGAGTCACATAGAAATGTTCCTCAGAGCAAGACATAATTTTCAAAGCATAATATTCAGGGGAAATTGTCATCTACGCCTGCTGGTCCATTTGGAAAACAAGGAACAAGGTAATCTTTGATAATGGCAGAAATGAGGTGGATATGCGGAAAACAAGTTTTATTGAAGAATGTTTTGCATCAAGGCCAAACCGATCAAGAGTGCTTTGTTAAAAACTGGAGAGATAGCTATGTATAGGCTTATACTTTTTCTATTGGGCCTAGTTGCCTTGTAATCTTCAATACCTGTACCCATTCTTTCATTTAATTAAAGAAAAAAAGAGGTCGGGGACTCCCTGACCGGTTCAGTCAAAAAAAAAAAAAAAAAAAAAAACTGTCCATCACCTTCTTCCTGATCCATTAGAGAGGAGATGCCATGGACATCATAAGCCCAAAAGGTTTGAAAGCAACGTCACTCCCAAATTGTGAACCCAATGAAAATGAAATTAATGTATTAACATGGTGCGATCTGGTTAGTGTACTGTCCCCGATGAGACCCACTGTAAAAACTTTGGTCATGGAAATTATCTCTTTGTGCTGCACTGTAAATCTGATTCATCTTCTAAGATTTGTTTGAAAGGAACTTAACGCTTGGTTGTTTGGATGCATTCTAATAAAAAGACTAAGGCTGTATCAGGTTTTGATTGCCACCAACTTAATTAGTCTGGTTCGTCATTTTTTTTTTTTTAAGAAAAAGCACATGGAAACATCAAACATGGCCACAATCATAGTCGCCTCAAATTTTAACTGGGCTGGGCTGCAAGAAAAATGATAAAACAATGCATATTTTAATAATGGGAATCAGTGCCAGGTGGGCGACCTCATCGAGAGCCCAACTAAAGGTGTTAACTGAGTCCAAATATTGTACACAGTAATGGAACTAAACATTGATTACATCAACGTGATATTATTGTGTTGTCTTTTCTTTGGTGAACTTGGGTCCATAAAAGAACAAATAGGGAAAAAAATCAATAAACAGACACCATACTAGGCTTCCTGAGCAGAGCTCTTGCTTTAGCTTTGTTCTTTTGGTTCAGAATACGTGGATGTTTCAATATTTTCCTAGAGGTTCCTGCACTGTTTCTCTATAGTAGGCTTGGGAGGCACCAGGATTGCTCTTGTTACAAATTATTGCGAAGCATGAGCCAGTGGGGATCAGGATGCTCCAAGTTCCAACAGGCCAGGGAGGAGAGAAGGAGGGCGGGCAGGGGCCAGCCCCTCCAATGTTCACCGGACTTCTGTCGTGTTCCTATGAATAGCGCAGCGCTCCGCCATGACTGCATCTGTCATCTGTCCTAGGCTCTTCGGCTGTTCACATGTCGAAGGCTTCCACGGCGGCACATATGGCAGCACTAGGCCGGAGGACAACTGTAGCAGAGTAGCTTAGCGAGCACAAACATCCAAACACAAACGGTGCTACCTAAAAAAAAAATCATCAACTCTCGTCAAAGAACAGCAAGCTGACAAGGTAATATGCAGTACTGGTCCCACCGGTAGTAGTCTGTTAGAGTCCATTCACAGTTCAGGGAATCATCTCTTAAAACCAAAGGTCACTAAGTGAATAATATCTTTTTATCATCTTCAGTTGAATAATCTATTTTTTTGTTATCATCAACTGAATAATTTTATGATCTTGTTGCTACTCGTCAAGCCATATTTATGTTAGTGGAGATGTAACGAAACCATGAAAGTACATTTATTTTGTATTACCACAAATATGCCCTATGATATATCATTGTGCCCAATGTGTTATGATCGAATCAATAAGAGAACATATATGCGTATATAATTGTATATCTATTTAATTCATATTTCTTTGGTCATTCCATGAATTTGATCGACACTCGGTTTATCAACACTCTGCTTGCAAATAGTTTCCGGATCACCATGGGTTAGCCAGATATCAATTTACGGGATTTGACAGCTGGCCCCCTCCCTCGGCGGCGTCTCCCTCGAGCCGACTCGGGGCGCCGCAACCGCACCCTACCAGCTAGCTTCCCCGGCTGCCGCCGTTACTCTGGACGGACAGCGGTGGCGGCGGCCCGCCATGGCACACAAATCCCCCATCTCCTCTTTTGACCTCGATTCCTCATGGCGCAAGGGACGAGCGATGGCGGGCTCGACGCGTCGGATCCGGTCTCCTAGGCTTAGATCCGATGGCTCCCGTGCGGATCCGGTATGTGGTGGCGCGAATCGCGGGCGGCGACCGGATCTGGCGCCTCTGTGACCTAGACGCTCGCGTCCTTCTAGATCCATGCCTCTGGTGGTTGGTTCCGGGAACAAACACCAGATTGAAGGAGGTTTGTGTGCGTGCTGCTGCCTACTGCGCAGGACACGCTGCTGAGGCTGCTAGCATGCGCACGGAGGCGCCGACAACATCCTGTGGCCGCGTTGCCCGATCGCCGCGGACAACCTCCAACAGCAGCGCGTCGATGCGGCACTCCTTCTGGCCCAGGAATACGGCAGGTGTCCAAGGCCCCTGCGATTGGGCCTCGGCCCCACGCTCACCGCCGGGCGCCGTAGCCCCTGAGCAGATGTTGCTCAAGCCCGTGCCGCCGGTGGCACCCACCGCATCGATCCCCTATTGTGCGAGCTGTTGAGAGCTCAGATGGTGGGACATATCTGTGAGGTATGCATCGTGTCTTGGTGGCCTGGAGCAACCGCTACAGCTGTGGGGAAGTACGCTTCTAGTTTCTGAGATTACAAGGCTTCAGTTCACAGTATTGGGGAGCTAAGGTAGAAGCCATGCACTATGTTTGTGCGATCGACGGCAACACCTTCTGGCGTTGTCTACCTTCTTGGAGGCGTCGATGTAGGCTCCCCGCCCTATGACTGTTGTTATGTCCCTCCTCCTGGTGAAAACTTTGCTCTGTCATGTGGAGCCGGTGGTGGTGGCGTCAACGACGTCGTGACCCTCTTGAGGGCGCCACTGTGGAGGGGAAGATCCCAGCACGTACCTTGTGCTTGTCTCCTCTCCTGATCTTTCTTACTCTTCCACCTGCTTGGTTTGGTTTGTCTACCCCTCCTACCTATTTGAGCTCTTGCACACATTACTCCCTAAAGGGTGCGTGCCCTCAACGTCTTGCTCGGCCATCTTCTAGATTACCTGAGCAATGTTCTGCCTCATCATATGCTGGGTCACGAGGACCTTGATCTCCTTCTTTGGATCTCCCCGTTCTTCTTCTGGCTGTCCTCCTCCCTTGGGGCTTCCTTCCCCCAAGCGGCGTAGGTGGCCTCTCAGTTGGAGCCTGCGCTCATAGGCGGTGTTGCTCTCGGCTGTCGCCTGTAGCTCCAACTCTTTGCTTCATAGCTTCCTGGTTGTTGTCTGTTGGATGCAACTCAATTCCTTACAGCTGTGCATGGTCCGGAGCATGTCAGAAATGGTCTTTGGTGGTGGCACAAGTTAGGAAGTACTGTGTGCACCCGCTCTGGTTGGTAGGCTTAAGCGATCAGTGGTCGAATCTTGTCGTTTTCTTTGATGTTATGTGTTAAGTGTTGTAATTTGTTCTATCTTCCACTCCTGTACTCTCTTACCTTCATGGTCAGCCTGCAATAGCTTTGGGGAGCTTGACACCATGGACCACCCACCGGGGTTCGCCCGGGATCTGTGGCAATGGAAAAGGTCGGGACTGTTTGATAACTAAAAAAAAAAGAAATCAATTTACATATTGGTTAGAAACAAAACCACAACGAACTGACCTAACAAGGCACCAGTTTAATTTGCTTGTACGACTTTTAGAGGTGTCTACTTGTACTGGAGTTGATTTAGCATTTACTACCTAAATATATTTCAATGGTTTGTTGGCTGGTGAGTCATTCATATGACTGGAAAGTGCCTGACTATATATTTCAATGAGTTGTTTCGGGGTATCTCTAGTCTAACCTGAGTACTATAAAATAGCAAGGGATGGCGTAGAAAGCTAGTGTTTCTGGCCGCCCAAGTCATGCTGCTATTGAAATTGTGCATAGGAGTAGGAGACATCAGTTACTTGCATTACTACTCTCCCAGGTGTAAGTTAATTAGTTATAAGTGAGGACTGGGCGGCAGGATTGTCAAGCCCAGCAACCAGATGGTGTAGACATCCTCACGAAGTCACTAGTCAAGTCACTAAACAGAGGACTGGGCTGAGGCATATCATTTCCACTACTCAGCACAAGCCACAAGGCTTAGGGGGAGATTGGTAGTTAAGCCTAAGGCTATGTATATTTCCTGTCATTTACTTTTCAGACTTCTAATAGTCTTGTATAAGGAATATGCTCACTTTAGTGATTAGGGAAAGTGCTGGAGCAGATAAGGAGGTGAGGAGCTATCTGCTATTTAAAAGCAAGGGCATAGACCAGTTTGTATTCAACTATTGCATTTCAGTTCTTACAAACGGCCAAGGGTCAAGCTGCCCTCTGGCCTTTACCCAAATCGGAGTCTCTATTGTGGTTCCTAGCCAACACAAAACGAACTAACATATGGACAGTGTGTTGCATGCTTGAAGTTTAA
This sequence comes from Hyparrhenia diplandra, assembly GCA_015847255.1. Classification (NCBI taxonomy): domain Eukaryota; kingdom Viridiplantae; phylum Streptophyta; class Magnoliopsida; order Poales; family Poaceae; genus Hyparrhenia; species Hyparrhenia diplandra. The sequence continues at coordinate 47,647 of JADLZK010002602.1, forward strand.
GGTATAAAATTGGATCTGTTCTAACAAATATATGCATGATAACAAACCGTTCATGATCCTTATTTCCATCAGATCTGTCAAACCTAGAGAGTCCAATTAATTCAATATACATAAACTTGAACCACTCCATACACATGTACAGGATGAAGAAAATGCATGATCGCCTAGCTCCATTCACATCTGTACTCACAAGAAGCACTTGAACCACTCCATACACATGTAGTACAGCTATTCTGTCAGGTTTTAGATCCAGACATTTCTGCAGTTGAGAAATCTGAACTTCAATTCAATGCCGGCACCAGTTCTACTGGCACGATCTCTCCAGAGATGTACTATGGACCAGCATTGATTTAACATGACAGACCAGAATTAATTTAACATGACAGTGCAAGTATGGCCGGAGCAGGGCTGTAGCAGAGTAGCTTAGCGAGCAGAAACATCCGAACAAGAAGCAAGAAGTGGGTGCTACATCCCTAGAGAAGCAAGTTGAGAAGGCAATATGCAGCAATCGTCGCACTGGTATTTACATATTGGTTAGGAAAAAATAGCACAGCAAATCTGACCTAACAAGGCACACCATTTGTGCTTGCAGGAACTTCAGAAGTGTATGCGGGTACTGGAATTTATTTAGCAGTTACTACCTGACTATATTTCATTGGATTGTTAGTTGGTGAGTCATTCATATGACCGTAAGTGGCTGACAATATTTCAATGAACTGTTTCGGTATCACTAGTCTATCCTGAGTATAAAACAGCAAGGAATGGAGTAGAACCACCAGTAGTGTTTCTAGCGGCCCAAACGATGTTAATTGTGTTAGGAGTAGGAGGCATCAGGAACACCTGCACTACTACCCTGCCAGGTGCAAGTAAGATATAAGCACGGACTGGCGCCAAATAGGGTACACATGGCTCGCCACTCCTTGGAATTTCCGAGATGACTATCTGAATGTACACAGAGGAAGCACTTGAACCACTCCATACACATATAGTACAACTATTCTGTCATGGTTCAGATCCAGAAGTTTCTGCAATTGCAATTGAGAAGTGAGAACTTCAATTCATGTGGTCGTGCTTGCACATACAATCTCTCGAGAGATGTATGGACCAGAATTGTTTTGACATTTATCTACTGCCATACAATATTTCAATGGACGTTTTGTTGGTGGCTCATTCATATGAGTGGTAAGTGCATGGAATCAAATTGTACCTCTTCTCTCAGACCAGAGTATATAAAGCAGCAGGGAACCAAGCAGAAAGCCTGAGTTTCTACAGCTTCCAAAGTGATCTTGCTATGGAAATTGTGAAATTTCTAGCTTCAGAATGCACCGAACTGAAGAATAGGTGGAGCAGTACAGTATCTCACCCCACACATTCGTGCTATCAGTCACGCAGTCACCTTTTGGTTCATAGCTATTGTACTACATAAGGTCGATGACAATTTTGCTACCAGATTGTGGTTCCTTCGCGTGATGGCCATAGACCTACTCAAGCCTATCAAGACACGTCATTGACCATCACCTTCGCGTGATGGCCATGGACATCAGCATTAGAAATTAGGATCTAGTGCAAGAAACCATACTGGTCGTCCAGATAAGACCAAAAGAGGCTGAAAGCAACGTGACTCCCATATTGCACTTCGTAGGCACTTTTATATGCCAGTAAACAGATGAACAAACAAACTGTCATTCTTACATATAGTTCTATACAATACTAGGCATGTATAATTATGCACATATGTGTCTTGGATCAAACACTCCAGGTGAAGAGGAGAGGAGCACGCAGTGAGACTTGAGGCAGTGCAAAACAAAAACAATATGCATGGGAGAACCTGGTCGGCTGGTCCTACCGCTTGGATTGAGGTGCAGGTGTGCAGCTCAATGCCCTGTGAGGAGCAGAGGGAGAGATAGTGTTCTGTGCAGCGAGTTCTTCATCCACCATTGCAAGCACACATGGACTTAAGATCATCAAAGTTACTGCACACATGTATTTCTGTATTTTTAACAGTGCACTTCACATGTACCAAATTTCACAAGCCGATGAGCAGCTATGGTTCCTAAAGCCCAGTTATATTTTGCAGGAGCAGGACACATCCTAACAAGAGTAAGGCCATCCTTCGGAGGTGCTCATTGGAGTAGGGTTCGCGTAAGTGTGTTCATAGGGGTGAGTATACGTGTGTGTGTTGTTAGCGCCTGCATGGTACTATGTGATTCTCAAAAAAAAAATGGTCCTGGTTGGTTACTTTTAATTTTATTAGAGAGGTTGGTTGATTTTAATAAAAGTGAAAACGGAAACATGGCCACCTTTAGAGTCGCCTCAACTTCTAACTTGTCTGGGTTGCAAGAAAAGTGATAAACGCATGCTTGTTTTCAATAGGATTCAGGGCCAAGTGGGTGTTCCCATTGGGAGCCCAAGTGCCGGACTAAAGGTGTTAACTGAGTCCATGTACTACACAGTAATGGAACCAAACACTTAAATCAATGTGCTATTATTGTGCTGTCTTTTCTTGGGTGGACTGGGGTCTATAAAAAGAGTAAATGAGGGAAATATATATATAAATAAACAAACACCATACTAGGCTTCCTGAGCATGAACTCTTGCTTTAGCTTCCTTTCTTTTGATTCAAGATACATGGATGCTTCAATATTTTCCTAGAGGCTCCCCTCTTTATCTATAGTAGGCTCGGGAGGCACCAGGATTGCTTTTGTTACGAAGCATAGTGAGGCATGAAGTCAATGGAGAGGCAGTGGTGGACTGAAGGTGGGGACGAGTTCTACTGACTTGAACACATGTACCCTTAATCACTGATAATCAGCTATGGATGTTGATGCAACTCGCTAGCTCTCCGTGTCTCTGTCGCTTCTCTGAGTAGCAGCGCTTTGGCCTTGAACTACAGATCCATCGTCCGGCCCTAGGCTCTTCGCCCTTCGGAGACTTCCACGGCATCACATGACAGCGCTAGGCCGAGCAGCGTTGTAGCAGAGCAGCTTAGAGAACAGAAATATCTGAACAGGCAGTGGTGCTACATTTCCTTGAAATAAAAAGAAGAATCATCATCTCCTGCCGCAGAACAGCAAGCTGACAAGGTAATAATATGCAAAACTCGTCGCACTGGTACTCTAGTAGTCTGTTAGTGTCCATTCACGATTCAGTGAATCATCTCATAAAACCAAAAGGTCGCTGAGTGACTAAATTAAACAATTGTAATAATATTTGTTTATTCTACGAACAATCTCTTTTTATCATCTTCAGTTGAATAATCTCTTTTTTTATCTTCAACTGAATAATTTTATGATCTAGTTGCTACTCATCAAGCAAAATTCAAGTTAATGGCCAGAAATATGAAATATCATTGTGCGAACATGCCATGATCGAATCAATATATGAAAATATATATGAGATGTAATTGTATATATCTTTATATTATATTTCTTTTGTCATTCCATGAATTTTATCGACATTCGACATTCTGCTAGCAAACAGTTTCCATATCACCTTTGGTTGGCCAGAACTGAATTTACTTGGTTATTAGAAAAAAATAACACATGGAACCTGACCTAACAAGGCACACCAGTTGTGCTTGCAGGACCTCCAGAGGTGCCTGCTGGTACTGGAATTGATTTAGCAGTTACTACCTGACTATACTTCAATGGATTGTTAGTTGGTGAGTCATTCATATGACTGGTAAGTGCCTGACTATATTTCAATGAATTGTTTTGGTATCTGTAGTCTAACCTGAGTATAAAACAGCAAGGAATGGAGCAGAACCACCAGTAGTGTTTCTGGCGCCCCAAGTGAAGTTGCTATGGAAATTGGGTATAGGAGTAGGAGGCATCAGGAACACCTGCACTACTAAACTGCCAGGTGCAAGATATAAACGAGGACTGGCGCTAAATGGATCAATAGTATACACATGCCTCGCCACTCCTTGGAATTTCTGAGATGGCTATCTACACGCAGGAAGCACTTGAGTGTCATAGAGGCCTAGACAAACCCATCTCTTGATTTAATCCCCTCCATGTTTCAAGCTCACCACACTCTAGTGCTTTCTTAACATTCTCAAGAATTGCATTTCTAAGCATATCATGACGCTTGCAAGAAACCCCAACAATGTTCAACAAGATAGATACTTGATCAAAAAAGGTCTTGTAGTCAGTATTTCCATTGGCAACGGCGACAAGAACTAGTTGGAGTTGATGTGCAAAGCAATGAATATAATAAGCAGAAGGTGATTCTTGCATGATTGAAGTTTTGAGACCTTTAATTTCTCCTTTCATATTGCTAGCACCATCATAAACTTGGACTCTAATTTGCTGCATACACAATCCATTACTAACAAGTAAACCTTCAATTGCTTTCTTAGCGACAAAGAGGTAGTACCATCTACATGAACAACTCCAATGAAGTGCTCACATGGCCTTCCAAGTTTATTAACATAACACAAACAAAGAGCTAGTTGTTCTTTATTTGATATATCACTAGACTCATCAGCTAAAATTGCATATGGCTCATCACCAAGATCTCCAATTATTTTCTTTCTAGTTTCTATGGCACAACAGTGAATAATTTGCTTTTTGTATTTTTGGGCTAGTCAAAGTGCAATTACCCGGTGCATTGTTCAAAACATACTTGTTCGCTTCTTCACTATTTCCTGCAAGAAACTTCAAAAGTTTAATGAAGTTGCCTCTGTTGCTAGACTCTTCACTATCATCATGTCCATGGAATGCCAATCCTTGATGCAAAAGAAACTTGATGCATCTAAGTGAATATGTCAATCTTTTCTTGTAAATACAAAGCTCCTCCTCACCCAATTTGTCAATGTGATAATCAATTGCTATCTTGGGGTAATAAAACCAATGTACCTCTCTTGAGCTGCATTATGTGCCTTGAGAAGTGTCGCATTTCCTACACTCCAATTGCTCCATCCATCAACAATAAAAAGCATTTGACTCACTGCCCTTCTTGAACATGGAGCATATGAAGCAAAATCCAGAATCCTTCTTGAAACTATATTCAAGCCACCTATAATTATACAACCATGCTGGACTGAATCGACGAGGTACACCAAACATATCTCGTATGGAAAATCATGTATGTATATAAGGTTTGCAAGCACCCTTAGTGATATATGCTCTACGGATTGCATCTTGATCATTAACATCATAATTTTCAATGGGAAGCCTTTCACCTGGATCATTAACAGGGTATACAGTCGCATATTTGGAATACCCTGTGGGTCCGCTGACTCTGCCAGCTGCAAGTAAGATGGAAGCGAGGACTGGCGCCAAATCAGATTCTCTGCCTCGCCACTGAATGTCCAAGATGGCTTCAATATCTGTATTTACGAAAAGTAAATAACGGTTATGGGGTTTTTCGACCGAAGTTCGACCGTTTTCATCCTTAATGACAGCAGAGTGCAGTCGTGTAAGGATCTTCGTTCCTTCACAATCGAGAAAGGCAACCACAGATGATGTTATTGCTCATTTCTAGTAGTATGGATATTTGCTACAGTCAGAATGTTTTATTTTTTGTAAATTTGTTGCCTCATGAAATATAGAGTGTTTAGGAGAATAGCTTTTGGAGAATGGTCTCCTGGAACATCTGTCGTTGAAGTGTAAAGTTCAGAATTGCACCTCTGAACAACAGAGCATTTTGTGCATCTCTGAACTTGCAAATCAGCATTACAATTTACAAGACAATGGCAATCTGTACAATCTCATCATGATTTTGCTACTTACAATCACAAGTTACAGTCTCGCTACCTCCTGCACAAATTGCACTTTACAGGCAGGCTCTGCAGCTACAACATCAGAAATGGAAAAGCTCCTGGGACAGCTAGCTTGGCAGTACGTGCAAAAGGTGCATGAGGCAGAAACATTGCACGCTGACTGCTTCCAGCACGGCGACGGCACCGCGCTTGGCAAACAGACAGCGACGACAAGACGTTCGACGAGGACGGACGCTCGGCGAGGACAGCGACAGAGCGACGCTTGGCAGGGACGGCACGGCGCGACGAGGACGGCGACGGGACGGCAGGGCACCCTGCATCGCGAAGAGGGCAGCGTCGATTTTGATCATCCTCTGGAGCTCTCAGCACCAGTAGGAGCTGTGTGGGCTACAGAGATTGGGTAACAACAGCGTCCCGTCGTTTCCAGTGAAGTTAGAGGATCTCATTCCCCCTTGCCACAACTTGGTGGTTCCAAGGTGGCTAGCTTGCTTCTGTTAGACTACCCACAATGTTGGTTTTTATCCGTGCTGAAATATGAGAGAGAATGACCAAGCACTGAGTAGAACCATTGTACACGCAGATGCCGAAACAAAAACTTCAAGCACCGTTCCATGTTCCTTCCCCGGTGCTTGGCAAATAAAAAAGCATTTTTTTGATCTGGCCTTTGGCCCTTCCCTGCACGGCTGCACTCTTGTGATGGCAGTGGGAAAAATAATTCAGCATCGATACACTGTGGACAGTAGTCTTAGACGATCGACTTCTGCATGCACCTACAGCCGTGCATGTGTACTGATTCCATACCACGATCCTCGTTCCCGTTCCTCGACCCGGGTCGGCCCAGGAACGCGGTGACTAGGATAGTGACTGTTCCTAAGGTCGATGAAAATTTTGCTACCTGATGATTGTGGTCCCTTTCTGGTGGCGACGATTCACTCAAGCGTATCAAGACACGCCATTAGAGATGAAGGACCATGGAGGCATGGGCAGCAGCGTCGTCAGGGAGTGCATGAGAAACAACATCATGTTCTTCTTGTGATAAGACCAAAAGAGTTGAAAGCAACACGACTCCCAAATTGCACATCTGTAGGCTCTTTTATGCCAATAAACAGAAGAAGAAACAAACTGTTATTCTTACGCGATTCCTCCCTTGCAAATTATTTACTGCAGTAATTAATTAGTACTTTTCTACCCCGCAAATTAATTAATAATAATGATTATGGGAAGTTTAGTACTTTTCCTCTCCTATATACAATCTCTATCTTCCTAACCCAAATTGCATGAATGGGACTCGCTGCTGCCTGGGTCACGTCGCGAGATGTCGCTCCCTGCGTTGCTGCCTCCCAGGTCCGTGGCTCGCCGCCTTGAAGGAGTAGTTGTTGCGATGTGTGGACTGAACACCCGATAACCGGCTCCGGAGCACGTGCGTGTGCCAATGAAGACGACGGCGGCATACATGTCGGCGGTGGACGCGGCGATGCGCGTGCTTAGGAGCAGGAGAACGGCATGTCATGGAAGCCGCATCATGGTGGCAAACCGGCGCTCACTGTTGTCGTGTCCCCTCGCGTCAGTTCCACATACGGGACAGGCCGGACCACACACATCGTGGCGCCGGGAGCCTCTGTGCCAGAATCACGCTCGGCAAGCCACGCCGCCCGCCCGGGAGAGGGTTGGAGCTACAGAGACATGAAGGAGGGGTAGATTTCACAAGGGAGCTGTACAGACGAGCATCGGGAGCCTCAGTGCCAACAGACCCACTGCACACTGCTTAAAAATCACAAGGCGCTTTCAAAATGGCCGAAGGCTTTTAAACCATCTTGATTAATGTGTGTGATTAACTGAGGCGGTCATTGTTTATTAACTGAGGTTCTCAAGGTCAACCGCCTCGCACAATCGATTTAACCTCCTCCTAAAATCAATTAACTGTGGCGGTTCTTACTTCTTATAAGCAGTCTGCTTGAAAAAATTAGGATATTTTTGGAGGCAGGCATTTTAGAATAGCCTGCCTAAGTTAATATGGCCTAGACCCAAGAGGCTGAGATATGGCCTAGGTTTCAATCTCTTGCCTATCCCACGGAGGCTCCCTCTCCTCTCCCTTCCGAGTGAGCGACGACAATCTCTCGCCTATCCCACGGAGGCTCCCTCTCCTCTCCCTTCCAGTGAGTGACGCACTTGCTTCTCCTTCGAGGGAAGCGAGCAGGAGGCGCTCCCCATCTCTCTCTCTCTCTCTCTCTCTCTCTCTCTCTCTCTCTCTCTCTCTCTCCCTCCCCCTCCCTCCCTCCCCCCCGGCTGTGTCTATTGAGGAGGAGGAGACGGCGCTCCTCCAGCGTAGGGTGCCACAGGAGAGCCAGGTTAGCATGGCGAGGCCGAATCCAGCACCAAGGTGGTCAGATTCGGTGGTGGCGAGGCGCACCAGGGTGGTTGGATCCGATGAGGTACGACGTCGGCCACACTCTTCACCGATGGATGGACCGGTCGCGATGGACAATAAGTGACAATGCCGGGGAGACGGCGTCGACCACACTCTTCTCAGACAACCAGAATGGATGCGGTGGACAATAAGTGACAATAATGGGATTAATGAACATGTGAGCGACCTCATTGGGATCCCAACAAAAGGTGTTAAATGAGTCAAAGTACTACACTTTAATAGAACCAAACATTTATTATGTTTTCTTTTTGGGCGGACCGTGGGTCCATACACGAGCAAAGTGAGATATAAATAAACACCATACCAGGCATCATGACGATGAGCTCTTGCTTGAGCTTCATTCTTTTGGTTCAAGATAGATGAATGTTTGATTCAATATTTTCCTAGAAGCTCCTCCACTCTTGTTCTTGTTCTGTAGTAGACTCGGGAGGCACCAGGATTGCTCTTGTTATAGAGGATGGTTAGCCATGGAGCCTGTGTTGACCAGGATGCCACAACAGAGAAAACTAATGTCGCAATGGCGAGCCACATCGTGTCGTCTAAAACCGGGAAGTCAGAGGTAGAGTTTATGCATAACTTGTATGTACGCACCTGTCATGCGTGTCTGTTTTATTTGTCATTGTTTCTAGTAGTAGCAGTAGAAAGTTTATAGTGGTAGTGGTAGCAACCCTGGTTGGGTTGTAAACTCTACTGTTTTTTTCTTTTATTTCTATCGTGTAATAAAAATTGGCAAAAGCTTTTTGCCACCTTTTAAAAAAAAAAAATAGGTTCGTCCCAAATTAACCAGCCAGTTGTTCTTTTTAGAAAGAATGGCTTCATAAAAAGATAAAAACATTAGACCTCTAGTGAACATGGATGTTCATTGATCACCTTCGGGTTTGACGGGACTTAGTTACATGTTGGTTAGGCAAAAAATAGCCTAATAAACCTGACGGTATTGGGCACCATTTGTGCTTGCATGGCCTTTAGAGATCAGCTTGGACTGGAATTGATTTAACATTTACTGCCAGACTGCATTTCAATACATGGATAGTTGGTGAATCATTCATATGAGTGGTAAGTGCGTGGAATCAGATTGTACCTCTGAATTGTTTCGATCGGTCTCTCTAGCCTGCCTATAAAACATAAGGGAATGGAGCAGAAAGCCAGTGCTTGGCCGCCCTAGAAATCTCCTCCACTCTTTTTTCTGTAGTATGCTCGGGAGGCACCAGGATTGCTCTTGTTACGGAGGATGGGCATAGAGCCTGTGGGGATGAGGATGCCCCAACAGAGAACTAATGTCGCAACGGCCAACCACATTGTGACATCTAGAACCGGGAAAAGTCAGAGGCAGAGTTTATGCATAACTTGTATGTGCACCTGTCGTGTGTGTCTGTATTATTGGATCCAATTTGGTACAGTGACAATCTTGCATCCTGTCTTAGCCTGAAACAGAACTGAGCAAAATAATTGAAATACTGACACGCACTTCTTTGTCTGAATTTGAGTGGATATGGTACACTCCATGTAGTGTAGTTGTATGCACACGATCTAGCTGGACTGATAACGTTGAATAATTGTGTTGAACGAATCAAATTAAGTAGTACATGCTTGCGTAGTTTCCTTTGGTGGATTTAATTAGGTTCGTCCCAAACCAGTGAGCTGTTCTTTTTATGAAAGAAAGGTTTCATAAAACGATAAAAACATTAGACCTCTAGTGAACATGGACGTTCAATGATAATCTTTGGTTAGCCGGGACTTAGTTACATGTTGGTTAGAAAAAATAACCCATCAAACCTTACCTAAGAAGGCACCAGTTGTGCTTGCAGGGCCTTAGAGATCTCTGCTTGGACCGGAATTGATTTAACATTTACTACCTGACTGTATTTCAATGCATGGATAGTTGGTAAGTGCTTGGAATCAGATTGTACCTCTTTGTGAATTGTTTTGATAGGTCTCTCTAGCCTGCCTATATAAAGCAGAAGGTTTATGAAAGAAGGTATCATAAAAAGATAAAAACATGACCTATATAAAGCAGAAGGTTTTGATAGGTCTCTCTAGGTTCGTCCCAAACTAGCTAGCTGTTCTTTTTATGAAAGAAGGTATCATAAAAAGATAAAAAAACATGACCTCTAGAGAACATGGATGTTTGATCACCTTCGGTTAGCTGGGACTTAATTTACATGTTGTTAGAAAAATATCCCAACAAACAGGACTTAAGAAGGCACCCGTTGTGCTTGCAAAGCCTTCAGAGATCTCTGCTTGGTCCAGAATTGATTTAACATTTACTGCCTGACTGTATTTCAATGCATGGATAGTTGGTGAGTCATTCATATGAGTGGCAAGTGCTTGGAATCAGATTGTACCTCTTTGTGAAATTTTTTGATAGGTCTCTCTAGCCTGCCTATAAAACAGAAGGGAATGGAGCAGAAAGCCAGTGTGATTTTTTTTTTTTTGGTGAATAAAGCCAGTGTGAAATTATTGTGTGTAGGCATAGGAAGCATCAGGAGCACATGCATTACTACTCTATTTACTACTCTGCCAAGATGGTTGTTAGATAGAAGTAAGTAGTGGCACCAAGTTGGACAAATGCCCTCGGCAGTCCTCTGAGATTCTAAAAAATGTCTACTCCGATTGCGCCAATCTTGATGACATCGTTCGTGCTAGCATCCCAGTTGGTGTGTTTAAGCGAAGCAGCCAAGGACAAGGAACCAAGTGCGTGTACTAGTAGAGTAGATTCTTGTTACGCTGTGAATCTCTGGGGCTGGCCGCCAACTGAGGCCGACGTCGCGGCTTTCATCGAGTCCCTCACGCTACCCCTCGAGCAGCCGCTGATCAAGACTCCGCGCCCAAAGGCGTGCGTGGCACGATCAGTGAGGACTGGGTCCCAAGGCGCAGTGACCGCCACGCAACAAAATCGGCCTTCCGCGACCCCCAACCCGGCGGTAGGCACGCCGTGTACTTCTAGACAAGTGGGGAGGCCCGGCCGGCCAGGTGCGTCGCCGACCACCCCCGGATCCCGCGATTGCGTTGAGGTTCCGTGAGTCACCGTTGCGACATGGTCCCACCTCACAAGCGGCCGTTGTCCAGGAGTTCTTCCCCATACGCCGCCAACGCTGGGCGAAGACGCTTGAGCGCCTGTGAGCGTGCTCGGCTGGGCTTCTACTTATCTGTAGTGCATTTGTTTCTTCTTAGCTTACATCTTTGCTGCACCACCGTTTGAGCCGGTGCCCCTGTGTTAGTGTTTTAACTTACGTCATCTCCCGGCAACTCGCCACGGATTTGTCGTAAGTCATGTATCAACTTTCCCACTCCTCGTAATGAAGTACGAGCTAAGCTCGCTTCGAAAAAAAAAAAAAAAAAAAAAAAAAAAAAGAATCTCGGGGGCTTTAAATAACGCTATGTGTTCTAGTTAAAAGGAGTCATAGTTTTAAAGGCCGGGCAGTGCACTGTCCAAATGAAAACTCGATTCCACATTGTCTCCTATCTCTCATCAAAACAATCAAAACAAACATATATGTGGACATATGTGGACAACGTGTGGCATGCTTTTTAGGTATAAAATTGCTTCTGTCTAGTTTCTACTTTTTTTTTTTTTAGTCCTGTCAAATTTCAATAGTTGAATCCATACATACTTCATGGCCGTGTACAGGATGAAGCACACGGTAGCTAGCCCGACGGCATGGGACTCCAAGCTGCTCGACTGTACTAACAGGAAGCACGCGAACCACTCCATGTACATGCTATACTGTCATATTTGTATGTAGCAGAAAAATACAAGTAGATGGTCCTATGAGATCACTTTCTCAGACAAAAACTAAAACACAGACAACACACTATACATAGGAAACATGGCGCCACCAATCAACTTGGTGAAAACTTTGCACTAGCCAAACCCAAAGTCCTCGTCTCTTCTTTTTATCTTTGGGACGAGGTGCATCGCCAACGATACTTTTCGCTGAAATATGTGTGAATTCTCTTTCCATATCTCAAATTACTAGAAATAAAGGGAATAGAGAGTCAAAGACCCCTCTGTGGGACCCTGGGAAAACGTACACAATCCTTGACGTGGCTCAAGCTGAGGCAGGGTTAGCTGACGTGGCTCAAGGTGGTGCAACTCCAGATGCACCTCGAATCGAATAATAAAATTCCAAAGAATGTGGTGCGCTGTCTCCGTGTCATGCTGTTAGAAGTATACGTTTGTAACAATATTTTGTAACCAATGTTTTTGTCACGATGATGAGCCATGCGGTGGTGGTTAGTTGTAGTGTCTAGGTTCATAGATTGTTGTACAAGATGTAATTAGTTGTAAGTCCCTAGATTGTAGCCCAAGATCATCATCACCGCATGCACCGTGTAACAAACTTGTGTATACGCCACGATGAGGGCATTTCTCATCCTATATAACACGAAGCCGAGCACCGAGCAAAGGTGACTCGTTAACCCAAATTGTTCTCCACTTTTACATGGTATCCAGAGCCAGAATCCTCACGGATCGTGATGGCTTCCTCTTCCTCCCCCTCCGGATCGTTTCCCCGCAACTTCCCTCGGCATCTTCCTCCCCGCCGCCGAAGCGAGAAACTCGTCCGCAAGCAATCATGTGCCGTGGAAGGCTCAAGTCACGTCGGCCATCAAGGGAGCGCGGCTTGCTGGGTTCATAGATCCGGCTGCCAAACCTCCGAAGATGTTCCCCGGCGCCCAAGGTGAAGCCCGACGCCAAGCCCGACGAGAAGCCTCAAGACCCGGTGCCAAACCCCTCGAGTACGAGACGTGGATGGCAAAGGACTAGACGGTCCCGTCGTATCTCCTTTCCAATCTCGGGAAGGAGATCCTCTCCCAAGTCACCATGAAGACCCCGCTGCGGCGCTTGGGGCAGCCATCGAGGGATGTTCGCATCCCGCAGCCGGGCAAGAATCATCGCCACAAGGATGGCGCCGCAACCAGCACCAAGGGTGCAATGTCAATCGGTGATTACTTCACCAAGATGAAGGGCCCGCGCAGACGATATGGCGTCTACAGGCAAAAAGACTTGAAGATGACGAAGTTAATCTCCTATATCCTCACCGGTTTAGGAGAAGACTTCGAAGTCGGTGGTTTTCGCCATCTCGGCTCGAGTCGAACCCATCAAAGCATGGGGAACTCTACACCCAACTCGTGGGCCCCTTGGCGTCATGAGCTCGGGGGCACCGTGGCGGCTCCAACCAATCGTCACCAAATCGGCGACCAAAGGTGGTGGACGTGGAGGCGGCAACCCCAACAACTTCCGGAGCGTCAACAACAACAACCCCAACAGCGGGCGCGGTGGTTTCTCTCGCGGCGGTGGTCGCGGTGGGAGATCAGGAAGTCGCCCGCCAGCGAAGAACTTTCAGCCTGGCATCTACTGCCAGATTTGTGGTAAGGAAGGTCACCCCGCACACCGTTGTTTCAAGCGCTTTGATTCTTCTGTGAATGGCCCTCCACCGAAATCGGTGTCTTCTGCTACAACTTCATCCTATGGGGTGGATTCCAACTGATACATGGACACTGGAGCAACCGACCATATCACGGGTGATCTCGAGAGGCTCACCGTGCGGGACAAGTACCATGGAGGCGACCGTGTGCACGCTGCAAACGGGACAGGTATGGAGATTACTCATGTTGGTCATGCATCCTTGCACTCTCCCACTAGCAAAATTCATCTTAAAAATGTCCTTCATGTTCCTAGCACCAGTAAAAGTCTTGTTTCGGGTCAATCATCTTGCCAAAGACAACCATGCCTTTCTTGAATTTCACCCGATCATTTCATTGTTAAGGAACGTAAGACGAGGAGAACACTCCTCCAAGGTCCATGTGAGGGTGGCCTCAATCCAGTTCAACCCACGTCGCTTAGTGCTTTGCCAAGAATAAAGAAGCCCATGCTGCGTTCAAGCCCTCCACCTCCGTATGGCATCACCGGCTTGGCCATGCTGCTGCTCCAGTTGTGGATCATGTCCTTAGGAGTCATAATTTGAGTTTTGTTATAGATTTGAGCAATAAACATGTATGCGACTCATGTCAACAGGGTAAAAGTCATCAATTACCCTATCCTAGGTCTACTAGTGTGTCATCTAGGCCTTTGGAACTCATTTTCTCTGATGTTTGGGGTCGTGCTCCCTCATCAGTGGGTCGTTATACATATTATGTTTCATTCATTGATGATTACTCTAAGTTCACATGAATCTATTTGTTGAAACATAAATCAGAGGTGTTTCGTTGTTTCACCGACTTTCAACAATTGGTTGAACGTCAATTTAGTCAAAAGATTTTAGCAGTGCAAACCGATTGGGGTGGAGAGTATAGATCTCTAAATAGCTTCTTTCAACGCATCGGCATAGCTCATCATATCTCCTGTCCTCATGCCCACCAACAAAACGGATCAGCCGAGCGCAAACACCGCCACATTGTCGAAATGGGGCTCACCCTTCTAGCTCACGCCTCAATGCCGCTCAAATTCGGGATGAAGCCTTCCTAGCTGCTAGTTTTCATTATTAACCGACTACCTACCAAAGTACTTGATGATGGTACTCCTTTCCAAAAAGCTATATGGTCATGATCCCGATTACTCGTTCTTTAGAACCTTTGGGTGCGCATGTTGGCCACACCTTCGCCCCTATAATGACCACAAACTTCAATTCCGTTCAAAAAGATGTGTTTTTCTCGGTTATAGTAATTCCCATAAAGGGTTTAAATGTCTTGATCCATCTGAAGGTAGAGTCTATATTTCTAGGGATATTGTTTTTGATGAGCATGTGTTCCCTTTTGCTAGCTTAAATCCCAATGCGGGTGGCGTCTTCGGAAAGAAATTTCACTCCTACCAAATGACTTTCTTGATCCTTCTTCATCTTTTTGGGAGTGCACGGCTTGCTGATCTTCATGATGTATCTCCCGGTAATACTAACGTCCGTGCAAGTCCTCGCGGCTTCCCGTGGTTCCCTACAGTCAAAGTCCGGTGGCAAACGGTGAAGGAACGGGCGAGAATGGTGGTCGTTCGAGCGGTGATCGTGATGTGTCTCCGCCCCCGCGACAGCACAATTCCCCAAGGTGATTCTCCCGGTGGTGTCGGGGCAGAGCCGGGCGAATCTGCCTCGGGATCGGTCACTGCTCCGTCAACTGGAACGGATCAGGCGCACGAGCATGTCTCCCTCGGATCCTCTACACCGGGCTCGACGCCACAGCTCTCATCACCGGTCCATGTGGCGGCACAAGAAGATCCCGGTACTTACGCTCCCCCGGGCCGCCGGTGGATCGGCCTCATCTCCCGCACCGCCCGGATCCGTGCGGCCGGTGTGCGCCGGCTGGTGCCGATGTGTCTTCAGCCTCTACAACTATGATTCCCTCGCCACAACGACCAGTGACACGGCTCCAACTTGGGATTGTCAAGCCCAAGACGTACACCGATGGCACAGTAAGGTGGGGTATGGCTTCTACGGTCTCCAGCGGTGAGCCGAGCACTGTTTCTGAGGCTTTGCAAGATCCTAAGTGGACTCAAGCTATGGGTGAAGAGTATCAAGCACTTCTCCACAATCATACTTGGCACCTTGTCCCAAAGCCAAAGGGCAAGAATATCATAGGATGCAAATGGGTCTACAGGATCAAAAGAAGAGCAGATGGTGTTATTGATCGGTATAAGGCGCGACTGGTCGCGAAAGGTTTCAAGCAACAATATGGGATTGATTATGAGGAGACTTTTAGTCCCGTGGTCAAGGCGGCCACTATTCGTTTGATACTATCCATAGCAGTGTCCCAAGGATGGTCTCTTCGTCAGCTTGATGTGCAAAATGCGTTTCTTCATGGTGACCTTACTGAAGAAGTCTACATGTATCAACCACCAGGGTTCTCTGATCCAGCTCATCCATCATATGTTTGCAAGTTGGATAAAGCACTCTATGGTCTCAAACAAGCGCCGCGAGCGTGGTATGCCAAACTTTGTGAGAAATTGATTCAGCTGGGGTTCACACCATCCAAAGCAGACACGTCTCTCTTTTACTTGAGGCGGGTAACCCGGTTATGTTTGTTCTTGTCTATGTGGATGACATCATTGTGGCAAGTTCGGTGCCCAATGCAAACAGATTTGTTGTTGAAGAATTTGTAGCGTGACTTTGCTCAAGGCTTGGCGCTCTTCATTATTTTTTGGGGCTCGAGGTCAAGAGAAACAGTGAGTTCTTGCTTCTGAATCAGAAGCGCTATGCCACGGAGGTTCTTGCTAGATCGGGTATGCAAAATTGCAAGCCGATGGACATGCCTCTACCCAGCACTCGAAGTTCGGTGTGAAGGATGGAGACCCGCTTGGTCCCGATGACGCCACTCGGTATCGTAGTTTGGTGGGTGCCCTACAATATCTTACACCGACACGCCCCCGATATTTGTTTTTGCGGTCAATAAAGTTTGCCAATTTCTTCATGCTCCCTCTATTCCTTTGGACTGCGCTAAACGCATCTTTGCGTTACATCAAGGGGACCTTGGATCTTGGTTTTCGTTTTGGGAAGTCATCTTTAGTTATTGTCGGTCGTTTTTTCGACGCTGATTGGGCAGGTTGCATTGATGATAGACGCTCAACAGGTGGTTTTGCGGTGTTTCTTGGTAGTAATCTTGTCTCGTGGATGGCCGGGAAGCAAGCCACGTCTCAAGGTCCAAGATTGAAGCTGAATATAAGGCTCTTGTCAATGCAACAGCTGAAATGATGTGGGTCAAGAAATTACTACGTGAGCTCGGTATTGCTCACTCTCCGGTTGCTCGGCTTTGGTGTGACAACCTAGGAGCTAAATACCTCTCCGCAAATCCGTGTTTCATGCTCGTACCAAGCATATAGAGATTGATTATCACTTTGTTCGTGAACAAGTTGCCAACAAGTTGCTTGATATCAGATTTATCAACACGGGAGATCAGGTGGCCGATGGGTTCACAAAGGCACTGCCCGTTGCTAAGTTGATGGATTTTCGACGCAATCTCAACCTACATAGTGGCTGAGATTGAGGAGGGATGTTAGAAGTATACGTTTGTAACAATATTTTGTAACCAATGTTTGTCACGATGATGAGCCATGCGGTGGTGTTTAGTTGTAGTGTCTAGGTTCATAGATTGTTGTACAAGATGTAGTTAGTTGTAAGTCCCTAGATTGTAGCCCAAGATCATCATCACCGCATGCACCGTGTAACAAACTTGTGTACGCCACGATGAGGGCATTTCTCATCCTATATAAACACGAAGCCGAGCACCGAGCAAAGGTGACTCGTTAACCCAAATTGTTCTCCACTTTTACATATGCCAACAAATGGGGGCATGATGGACCTCTAGTTGATCTGACATCCAAACATGATTGCGTATGATAAGATAGGAAAAGTGCATTTTGGTTGATCCCAAGCTAGGCTTCCAAATCATCTGCTTGGGATAGTTTTGAAACTAGTGGACCCAACGAATTAACGAATTGTGCATGACTTGCCAATACTGACGAGTAGTCCCCTGACTTTTTTTTTTTTGAACTTAGTAGTCCCCTGACTCAGTATGCCTCCTTGTGATTTTATCATCTGTTCCTTGAAAGAGAATAATTGTGTTCTCAACAGACCAGAGCTCAACAAATTGTAGAAGATGGACAGCTGTAATTGCTGCATGAAGATCGATGTAATTTATCCAAGTCTTGTCAGTAATTGTTTCTTGACTATTCTATTTTTCTTCCTAATGATGCAAAAATGACCTGCGCAATATCATTCGGCCGTCGACCTTGGACATAGGCTGCATGCCAGAAGGAAGTCTATCTATGTATTTGTTCACACATTAAAAGATATGCATTATATATTACTAAAGAAAAAGGAGACTATTTATTTAGAATTTTTTACTAAAACATTGGCCCAAGTATTTAGGAACATCTGCAACTATGGTTTCGAAAGCCCACTTAATAAAGCCCACTTAAATTTTTCAAGAAGCATTGTAAGATGAGTAAGGCCATAATAGTTCGGACTACCACCAACTTAGTTGGTCGGTTTGAAAAAAAAAATGGACACAGAAACATGGCCACCTTCACAGTCGCCTCCACATTCAAATGGGATAATTATTCAAGTCAGCTGGGCGTCCTCATCAGCCCCAACTAAAGGTGTACTAAACAGTAATGGATCCAAATATTTCCATCAATGTGATATTATTGTGCTGCCTTTCTTGGGGACTCGAGTCCATAAAAGAGCAATGAGGGAGAAGAAAACACCATAGCAGCATCCTGAGTCCTAAGTATGAGCTCTTGCTCAGGTTCACTCTTTTGTTCAAGATAGATGAAATGTTTAATTCAATATTTTCCTAGAGGCTCCTCATCTCTTTTTTCTGTAGTAGGCTCAGGAGGCACCAGGATTGCTCTTGTTACAGTAAATGATTAGGCACAGAGCCTATGGCGATGAGGATGCTCCCACAGAGAAAAGTGATGTCGCACCAAAAAAACACTTGCAAGATGCAGAGTTTATGCATACCTTGTATGTGCACCTGACCTGCGTGTCTGTATTGTTAGATCCAGTTTGGTAGAATGACCATTTTGCATGCCGTTTTAACCAAAAACTAAATCGGGTATACAATTAGACTCGAAGGATCTAAATTTGTCCTTCTTTGTACAATTCATTCAGCAATGTTCTACTTCTTTTATACGATCTTCCATATGAATCTGGTGAGGGCAAGAGTGCTGACTTAAAGCTTAGTAAGGTTATTTCAGTCTCCTTATTTAGCATCGAGGGATGCAATATTCTTTGAGTAAAGTAACTTATTCATCTAAAAGAAAAGACCGAGTATAGGTCAAAGATATACCAACCTCCCTATATTTTTCGTTTAACTATCACACTCTTGTTGATTCAGACCATACGACAGCTCCATAGTTCAACTAGTTACCAGTTGTGTATCGGTTAGCGAGAACTTAATTTACATGTCGGTTAGAAAAAAAAAAGAAACGTAGCAACGAGGCTGGCTAAAAATAAGACACTAGTTCTGTTTGCACCATCTACAAAGAGTTGTCTACTAGTACCAGAATAGATTTAACATTTGCTGCCAAACTATATTTCAATGAATGATTAGTTGGTGACTCATTCATATGAGTGGTGAGGGCATGGAATCAGACTGTACCTCTGAGTGAACTGCTTGTCTCTCTAACCTGTGTGTATATAAAACATAACGCCAGTGTTTCTGGTCGCCCAGGTGATGTTGCTATGCAAATTGTGTGTAGGAGTAGGAAGCAACAGGAGCACCTGCATTACTACGAGAGAAGCAAGGACTGGCATGCCAAATTGGAGACACCCTTTACCATTCCTTGCAGCTCAACTGTGATGCTGCCAACCCAAATTGAAGGATAGCACTAGCCATACGGTATGTCCATTGTAAGAGCTGAACGTCATGTATGTTCAAGCAAAGTAGTCAAGGAGGCAAGAAGCATAGGAGATGCTCATTAAGCTGTGACTGGGTGAGGTTTAAGAATAAATAGACACTACATGCTCTAGTTAACAGCGAGGAGTTATTCTTGTGAAGGCTCGTCATAGCCCGTTTCGCTGGATTGCTTATTCTGAATGCATTCTCAAAATAAATATTAGACCAGTAACTAAACGACATGTCAGCAGATATCCCTAGGGGTGAAATCAACCTAGGGAAAAGAGTTTCCCTAGGGGTTTGCTCGGGAACCCTAGGGCACTTGTTTGCTTCCCGTGAAATATTCCTCCCTAGGGGGCAATCCCGACGAAGCAAATTAGGGTATTTATGCCTTTCCCTACGGTATTTGGCCCTAGGGAAGCAAGAGGATCCAATAGTGTACTAATAAAGCAAAAGGATGTGATTTCTTTAGAATTTTTACTAACACATTGGCCTAGTATTTAGGAACATGCAGCTATGGTTTCTAAAACCCAATTAAATTTTGCAAGAATCATTGTAAGAAGAGTAAGGCCACAATAATTCGGACTTCCAACCAACTTAGTTGGTCGGTTCATTGAAAAAAAAAAAAAAGGACACAGAAACATTGCCACCTTCACAGTCGCCTCAACATTCAAATTGGAAAGTTATTCAAGTCAGGTGGGCGACCTCATCAGCCCCAACTAACGGTGCTAACTGAATCCAAATACTAAGCAGTATTTTCATCAATGTGATATTATTGTGCTGCCTTTTCTTTTTTGGAAATGGAGTCCATAAAAGAGCAATGGGGAGAAGAAAACACCATAGCAGCACCCTGAATCCTAAGTATGAGCTCACTTGCTTCAGCTTCACTAATTTTCCTAGAGGCTCCTCCTCTTTTTTTTTTTGTAGTAGGCTCAGGAGGCACAGGATTGCTCTTGTTACAATAGATGATTAGGCATAGAGCCTATGGGGATGAGGATGCTCCAATTGAGAAAAGTCACGTCACAACAAAAAGCACTAGGCGTCAGATATAGCAAGATCGCCCAGGTGATCTTGCTATGCAAATTGTGTAGGAGTAGGAAGCAACAGGAGCACCTACATTACTACGAGAGAAGCGACTACTGGCATGCCAAATTGGAGACACCCTTTACCATTCCTTGCAGCTAAACTGTGATGCCGCCAACCGAAATTGAAGAATAGCCCGAGCCGCACGGTATGTCCATTGTAAGAGCTGAACGTCATGTATGTTTCAGCAAAGTAGTCAAGGAGGCAAGAAGCATAGGAGATGTTCATTAAGATGCGAATGGGTGAGGCTTAAGAATAAATAGACACTACATGCTGTAGTTAACAGTGAGGAGTCATTCTTGTGAAGGCTCCTCAAAGCCCGTGTCGCTGGATTGCTTATTCTGAATGCATTATCAAAATAAATATTAGATTCCATCGTTGTGTATCTCTCATCAAGATAATCAAAACAAAGCAGCTATAGTTCCTAAAATCCACACTTATATTTTGCAGGACACATTGTAGCAAGAGTATTGCTACCAACTTAATTGCTCTGGTTAGTTTGTCAGTTTTAATTAAAAGAGGACATGGATACATGGCCACCTTCAGAGTCGCCTCAACTTATAACTGGGCTGAGAAAATGATAAAAGCGTGCATGTTTTTTTGTAATGAGATTCAGATATAGCCAGTTGGGTGTCATAATCACGGGCCCAACTAAAGGTTCTAACCGATTCCAAGTACTACATAGTAGTAATATGGAAACCAAACATTTGCATCAATGTGATATTATTGTACTGTACCGTGTTTTCTTGGAAGGACTGGGGTACATAAAAGAGCACTGAGGCATCCTGAGCATGAGCTCTTGCTTTAGCTTCCTTCTTTTGGTTCAAGATACACGAATATGTCAATATTTTCCTAGTTCCTAGAGGCTCCTCCACTCTTCTTGGCTTGGGAGGCGTCAGGAATGCTCTTGTTACAGTGGAGGATGATTAAGCATGGAGACTATTGGAATGAAGATGCTCCATCAACGAAAAGTAATGTCTAGTCTGCTGAAGACTTCATATAAAACTAGTGCTAGCAACCTCAGTCTCTTCACCACTAACAGGCAGCAACAATCTGATACATTCGAGATGGAACTCGAAGACAAGCAACAAGGGAAATCGGTGTTAGGAGGGAGATATTAGAAGGCTCTAGCAGACACAAGAAGCAAGGTCGTGGTACATGAGTGATATGGTTAGATGGGGAAGAAGAACAGGCCCTAGGGTATGGAGTTGTGTTTCCGATCCCTTCTGAATATTCATCCTGCTTTCGGCCTTCCTTTCCTGTATTGCCGACCTTCTTTGTACTGAGGCTTAGAGAGTGTTGCTGTCAACTTGCTGAGGCCCATGGCCCAAGGAGTTGGTGGCCAAACATGTATCTCGAACAACTG
This sequence comes from Hyparrhenia diplandra, assembly GCA_015847255.1. Lineage (NCBI taxonomy): Eukaryota > Viridiplantae > Streptophyta > Magnoliopsida > Poales > Poaceae > Hyparrhenia > Hyparrhenia diplandra. Next base: position 69,574 of record JADLZK010002602.1, read on the forward strand.
GGCAGTGTTTATAGGCGTGACATATATGTTGATCTGGCGTGAGGGTCTGCTTATTAGATCAAATTTGGTACAATGGCGCATCATGTCTTAACCTGAAACTGAACCAAACCAAGTAATTGAAAATTTACTCACACTAGTATAGTGCCCGTGCTAACGCTACGGCGACATTTCAAGAATGTGCATGCAACAACAAATTGTCAATTTAATAGATGAAACTTTTTCTTTGCAGGAAAATGTGGAGCAAAATGTCATAGCACAACACCAAATATTATTAAAACAAAACAGGGAAGTACAGTGTGACACTTACAAAGCGGTTAGCCAAGAGCCACTAAACATGAGCACAGTGACAAGGAGGGGTACAAAACTAAGAAAAAAATGGAGTACATGATTTTCCATGCAAATGAAGTTTAACTTCAGTGGAGAAGGAAGCCTTCAAGAAGCCCACAATGGGAGTGTGTCATTGAAAATCCAAGAAATCATTCCAAATGCACCACACAACAATCATGAAAACTTCCATGAAGAAGGGTAGTTGCAGAGATTCCTTTTGTTGTTCTGTCATTTGGAGAATGCTACCCTGTACATTCCAAACAAAACTCACTTAACTCACAGTTTGCTAAATTTATCGACTAAATTGATATGTAGTTTCTTGAAACAAAAACTGGTGTTTTGATAGAAGACATGCAAGCATACCATTTCGGATTGAGCTATTAGCTTCGAATTTCTAGCAGCTGACAAATCTATAAGAACACACATCCTTCTAGAAGCTGGATTATGGTAGTGGGACTAAATGCGTGAGGTCAAAAGAAGGATGCCACCACAATATTCAGGGCTCAAAATCATTGCATAAACTAACCTTCAAAATATAGTGACATCAACTTGGTGCATAATTGAATTGCCATTGCTGGATGACACAATATTCAGTTGGCCTTCATCAGAGGCTAAACGATTAACTGGTGGCACAAGATGCAACTGATTGCTTCCAGCTAAATTAGGATGAAATAATATGACACAGGTTTGGATGAATCAAGCATACCTGAAATGCTCTGGACAAAAGAGGTCATGATTCCTTCCAGCTAAATCTCTCCTACCAGCTATCGGTCTCCCTGATTTTATAAGGGTGCAGCAACTGCAAATAGAAAACTATGTTAGTGAATTATTCAAATAGAAAAGTGAAGAACCCAAAGAAACACAACAGAAATCGAAGTACCTGATATTTTAATTTTCTGAATTTCTTACCACCAAACCAAATTCCATCAAATGTTAGATGGGAATAACATGTTAAGCCATTTCTTGAAAGAAAGATGACGACGATGATGACTCACCAACAATTGCTAAGTGGAACAAAATATAGGGATAAAAATCAGTATTAGCAAACAGCTAAATTAGGATTGAAACGACAGGATTGAAGATGTGAGCAGCATTACTCGCAGGGTTGACCTTTTTCCTGGTTCATACTGCGTCAGCCTCCTCACAAAGGCCACCTTCGCATGTGGTGGAGATAATAGTTAATGGGAGCTGGAAGGGATGAACTGGCACAGACATGTATTCTCAATCAAGAGGGCTGATTTTGCATCTAGTTATGGAAAGTCATTTTAACAAACACATAGCAGGTAGAATGTTGCTTACCATACTTGGCCACAGCTCCGGCGTTCATGCTGCAGCGGCATTTCGCTTCCTGCAGCTCACTAACAAATAAAAGATAAGGAAATAAAAGTACCTAATGTTCCATGGCTGGCACACTTTACATAGAAATGTATACTGAATGAAAGTTGTGATGGAACAATTGAATAGCAGTTTCAGCTCATGGCATATACCTTTTGACCTTTAAACATCTACTCGATCTTCTCCTTGAGCTTCGCAACATATAACAAATATCCTATCTGAACCAATAACAAGACCAAATTGAACAAGGATTGTCGCCGGAAACATCTTTTCCTTGCATCCTGTAGAAAGGCAAAAGAAGATCCAATAAAGCACAGTAAAGAAGCCAGTGCCCTGAAAGAAATAATTAATTAATTAAACTAAATTATTTGAGCTCGTCATAGACTGATATAAGACACCGAGACATAGATCAGTTTCATCATGCACCACTCTCAAGCCAAGTAGTTGCAGCAAAAACAGATCATCGTTGGCTTCAGTGCCTTCACCTGCTTCAGTACCTTCACCTGCTTCAGTACCTTCCATCATTAAATTGCTTCGAATCAGCAAAGGAATAAGAGAAAATATGATCGTACAAGGCCTTAACACCACTTGCATAACGAATTCTTGCCCAAAAAAATAACGCTACTGCATATATAAAATGACAGGTCACATCACACAACTGGAATCAATTCTAATCAGCACTGAACATCAGACCATGAAATCCACGAATGGTGAAATCCACGAATGGTTTCAGGGACTCAAAAAGTCAAAACTCGAACAGAACTCAACCGCTTAGCCCGCATCCTCCCACAAATTCGCGAAACCTAGGCTACGCCACTAACGCGAACAGCACATATCGGGAAGAGGGACTCAGGCAGATGTTGCTTACCTTCTCCACCTTGGAGAGGCCGAGCTGCAGCGTGGAGTTTCTCGACGCGAGGATCTCGTTGCGCCCGACGTAAGTAGGCGCCGTCCATCGCCCAGGCCGTAGCAGGCTGGCCCCGTTGGCCGGCCGCCGTCACGGCTGGCCCTCCGCCAGCGCCTTACCATGGGAAGGGGAGGGGAGGGCGCGTAGGTTCAGGCCTCCCCAACCTCTTCACCGGCTCGCCCGGCGGCCTGGCCATCCGTGTGAGGGGAGAGGAGGCGTCGGGAGAGAGGGAGCAGCGCGGGGCATGTCCGTCCCCGTCCGCAACCGCTGGCATGGCTTGCCGCCGCATCCTCCAGTGCGCCCGCAGCAGCAGCCATCGCCGCCATGGACTGGACCTAGGGTTTCGAGCGTGGGGAGGTGTGGGACGGGAGGGGGAGAGGAGCCTGGACTGCCACGCCCGGGGAAACAAAATGAAAGAGGCACGGAGCAGTGGGGGCAGGGATTCGATCCTGGCTGCAGGCGTGCGTTGCCGCGCGGGATGAGATGTCAGACCATGCATCAAACATTGAATCCTGGCCCTCGAATCATTTGACGTTATTTTGTATGCCGTTGATTTCGTGAGCCCTCAAGTGGGGCATTATAGTAGAGATGCATTCTTTATCTGAATTTGAGTGGATGGTACACTCCATGCAGCGTAGTTGTATGCATATAATCTTGCTGGACTAATTATGCTGAATAACTTTGTTGAAGCAATGAAATTAAATTGTACATTCTTGCAATCAGTTTTCAGATTACTTTCAATTGGCCAGAACTGAACTTACAATTGGTTAGAAAAAATAGCACAACGAACCTGACCTAACAACGCACCGGTTGTGCTTGTTGGAACTCCAGAGGTGTCTACTGGTACTTGAATTGATTGAGCAGTTACTATACCTGACTATATTACATTGGGTTGTTAGTTGGTGAGTCATTCATATGAATATTAAGTGCCGGACTATATCTCAATGAATTATTTCTGTATCTCTAGTCTAACCTGAGTATAAAACAGCAAGGAATGGAGTAGAAAGTCAGTAGAGTTTCTGGCCGCCCAAGTGATGTTGCTATGGATGGAAATTGTGTATAGGAGTAGGAGGCATCAAGAACACCTGCATTACAACTGTACCGAATGCAAGTTAGATACAAACATGTATTGGCGCCAAATCTGGGACTCAGATTGCGCCAAGAGTGGAATGCCAGATGTTTTCGTGGGGTGGAAACCGAAGTGAAGACGCTCCTGGTGAACATCAAGTTTCTAGCCGAGCAATGGGTGGGAGATGCGTCACGCTCCTGGTGAAATTGAGAACTGGGAACCTCAAATTCAAGGTCATGCCTAGCTTTGTGCACACAATTGAGCTGAGAACATCCAGTCCCCGGCTAACAAGGTGGCAATTGTATACACAATGGCAATGACAATTTTGCTATCTGATTGTGGTCCCTCCGGTATTGAGATAGATCCACTCAAGCCTATCGAGACACGCCAATGATCCTCACCGACTTATTTGGCAATTAAAGAGGAGCCATGGACATCAGCGTCAGGAGCCCAAGAAACAACATACTGGTCTTCCTGATAAGCCTGAAAGGGTTGAAAGCAACGTGACTCCCAAATTGCACGGCCTAAGCTCTTTTTGTGCCAATGAAACTAAAGAAGAAACAAACTGTCATTATTTATACATATCGTTCTATTTATGCTGTAGGCACTACCAAGTGGCCCCAAAGGCTTCCAAATTAGCTGTTTGGGCGTATGGATGAAACTAGTGGACCCAAAACAAATAACAAATTGTGCATGATCGACTTGCCAATATTGACGAGTATTCCCCTGACTCAGTGAGCCTCCTTGTGATTTTATCATCTGTTCCTTGAACGTGAATTATTGTGTTCACAACGGACTAGAGCTCAACAAATTGTTGAAGATGAACAATTGTAATAGCTGCATCAAGATCGATGTCTTTTATCATGTCTGGTCAGTAATTGTTTCCTTGCCTATCCTATTTTTCTTCCTCGTGATGGCAAGAATGGCCAGGGTAATATCCTTAGGCCCTCGACCTTGGACCCAGGCTGCATGCCAGAAGGAAGTCTTTGTATCTATCTACGTATTTGTTCAAACATAAAAAGATATATTATATATAATACTAAAGCAAAAAAAAGTTTATTTCTTTTGATTTTTTTACTAAAACTTCGGCCAAGTATTTAGGCACCTAAGTAGCTATGGTTTCTAAAACATGCATCTGTTTACAATGATAGCTATTCAAAGCCAGGTGGGCGATCTCATTGGGGGGGGGGTGGTGGCATCTAAAGGTGTTAACTGAATCCAAGTAGTGAATAATAATGGAACCAAACATTTCCATCAATGTAATATTATTCTGTTGTCTTCTCGTAGAGGGACTGGGCTCAATAAAAGAGGAATAAGGGAGAAGAAACACCATATAGCACCATCCTGAGTCCTGACTCCTGATATGACCTCTTGCTTCAGCTTTGTTAGATATTTTCGATATTTTCCTAGAGTCCCTCCCACGCTTCTTCTATAGTAGGCTTGAGAGGCACTAAGAATGCCCTGTTACACTGTGGAATTGTGAGGCATTGAGCCTATGGGGGGGCGAGGATGGTCCTGATGTGGCCTCGTCTTCAACGGGATAGTCACGAGGAGAGTTTATGCATGACATGTACGTGCACCTGGTGCACATGTCTGTTTTGTTAGATCCAGTTAGGTAGAATGGCCATCCGGCATCTGTTATCAACCTGAAACTGAACCAAACAAAGTGATTGAAAATTTACTCACATATACATTTTTTTTTTTTCTGAATTTGAGTGGATGGTACGCCATAATCTAGATGGACTGATTACGCTGGATAATTGTGTTCTGTCAGTCCAATTAAATAGTAGTACATGCTTGCACAATTTCCAGATTGTCCACAGAGATGAAAGTTTGGTGGATTTAATTATGTTTGTCCCAAAGCAGACAACTACTCTTTTCATGAAAGAATGGTTTGAAAAGGTAAAAACATTAGGCTGTACTTCTAGTGAACACAGATGTTGAGTGATCATCTTCGGTTCATTGAAAGGAAGTTCTAAATCGGAGGGATATACAGTAAGACTCAAAGGATCCAATTTTTTCTTTCTTTTTAGAATTCCTTCAGAAACGTTATACTTCATTTATATCTTACATATGAATCCAGTGCAGGTAAGAGTGCTTACTGATCAAAGCTTAGTAAGGTTATTTCAATCTCTTTATTTAGCATGCAGGCCAACCAAATGGCGTTCATCCGCGGAAGGCGCATCCACGAAAACTTCCGAACAGTGCAGTCCATCTGCCGATGGTTTGCACGCCAGCAGGACGCCGGTCATCCTGCTGAAGGTGGATCTTGCCAAGGCGTTCGACTCGGTGTCTTGGCCTTTTTTCTTCGGAGATCTTGGAGCACACGGCTTTCTGCTGCGGTGGTGCAACTAGATATCGGACATGCTTTCCACCGCAAGCACAAAGGTCATGGTGAACGGAACACCGGGATGCCGCATCTACCACGCCCGTGGCCTCGGGGAAAGGCAACCCTCTCTCGCCGCTGCTCTTCGTCATCACCGTGGAGGTGTTGAACACGCTGCTAGCGGAGGCCGACCAGGGACACCACCTTACCCGCTACCCGGCAGCGCGATCAAGCACAGGGCGTCCGTATACGCCGATGGCCTCATCATCTTCGGCCCAGCCTACGCCGCTTGACTTTGCTCGCATCAAAGGCATCCTCGACCTCTTCGCGAGGGGTTTCTAGGCTAGCCACCAATCTAGCCAAATGCTCAATCACTCCCATCCGCTGCCCGCAGGACAAGTCAATGAGATCCTACAAGTGTTCCCCGGCCGACTCAACACTTCCCGCCATGTACCTTGGGGCTCGGCTCGGTCACCAAGCTTTGCATATCTTAGGAGTAGTCCATTGTGGATGCCGTCGCAGCTAGGATTCCCACCTAGAGGGTGGGGCTTCGAACCAAGCTAGGAGAAAGATGCTCACGCAGACCACGCTTCGGCAACCCCGGCGCACATGTCCATCATTTGTGCTCTCTCTCGTGGACAATCAAGCAGATCGACAATACATCTGTTGTGCTCTCTTTGTGGGCAATCAAGCGGATCGACAAGCGGCGCAGGGCGTTCCTTTGGGACTGGTCCGACCGCGGTGGCCCGTGGCAAGTGTCGGGTGGCTTGGCGCATCGTCTGTTCTCCCCGAGATCGCGGTGGACTAGGGCGCGGACCTCACCATCCTCGTCTTTGCGCTCGAGGCTCGTTGGGAGTGGACCCGCCACACGCGCCCGAGCGTGCCATGGACAAGATATTTGCTGCTTCGTGTCGGTGATCGTGGGTGACGGTGGCGTGCCCAATTCAGACGGGACGATAGCTCCCGGGTGACGCCATCTCCCCACGGCGCCAAACATTTTCTAGGCTGTGGGGGCTCGAAGAAGGGGGCGTTTTGCGCGATGCCCTACAAGGGGGCAATGGATCCATGACATAGCCGGCACACTCCATGGCCACGCTCGTCGAGCACGCAGAGCTATGGGACACGGTCCAGGGGGTGGTGCTCCAGACTGGCACCGTGGACCCCTTCATGTGGAAGTGGACTACCAACGGTGATTATTTGCGGCATCCGCTTATCGCGCCTTCTTCGTCAGCTCCACTAAGCTCCTGGGGGCCAAGGAGCTATGGCGTGCCTCGACGCCACCAAAGGTCAAATTTTCTTCTGGCTTGATCTCCATGGTCGGCTTTGGACAGCAGAGAGACGAATGCGGTATGGTCTGCAGCCGGGTGCGGACTGTGAGTTATGCTCGCAGCAGCAAGAAACCACCTATCTCCTCCTCGCCGGATATCTTTTCTTTCCTCAAAACAAAGTCCAAAATCTCCCAATAGCATTTGGCCAAACTTCCTCAAATCCCGACCCTTTCTATCTCGTTCACGTCAAATCCCAGCAGATTGGGCTTGCCTTTTCGCATGGCCCAACACAAAGGCCCAAGAAGCCTAGGCCAGGCGTCGTTCATCCATACCGCATAGGCGGTACGGGACATGCTGCCACGCACCCTCTAATGGGCTATACACACCCCTCCAGCTGAGATTGTGGCGCAATGAAGCCTAGTAACAATATAGCTCATCATGATTACAAACAAAAAAAAAAATTATAATTCTTAAATTAGATATTCAAATTGATTTCTATTTGCACCACTATGTTTCTCATGGTGAAAATTTCTTAGAATTTTTAAAAAATACTAGAATGATTTTTTTTTTTTGAAATTGGAACAATTGTTACACCTTTGAAAAAATGTTCCAAAGAAATTATTTAAATATATTCAAGTGCGGTATTGTTACCAAGTAGTGAGCATGTTGCGTGGCTCCTGTCTGGTTAGCTCCATCATTCAGTGCTGCAGGTGGAGGTGTGTGACGCCTCAGCGGTCGAAAGCTGGCCGGCGGCCGCACTTGGGAAGGCACTGCAGGCAGGTGTGGGTGGCCACTGGACACCAACGGAGCGACAGGCAAAGGGTGGCTGGAGCGGGCGGGTGGCCATGGGCGGAGTGGCAGGTGACCTGGGCAGTGGCCAGTGGCCGGCAACGGCTTGCTTTGGTTTTCCTAAAAATCATTTGCGCTGGCGTGCCCAATCTGCCTGAACAAATACAATAGTAAAATGGTCCATGTCGTGTTCCCACTCAGTTTGGTTGTTACACTACCATTTTTATCGCCCATCCTCCTTAATATGGAAAGATCGATACACATAAATTTTATCAAGCCTAGCTTTGTACTGGAACAGGATAACTTTATCAAAATGCATGTGCAGATGAGAAGACAGACTTGGTATTCTGTGATGCATTTGCCTTAATTATGCGTACATGTGTTTGTCTAACATGACTATGCCTTGTCTTGGAGTCCTGGAGATGGGTTCACACCTGCAGTCACTGCTGTGATGGATGGGATCACTGTCTTATATCATTACCCAGTAGGAGCCCAAGCAGTCTCAGATGTGCACCTGCTTTGGCACCAGCATTGGAAAGTGATGCAGGAGCCGCCAATGTTGTTACTGCTTTCGCCTAAGCATACAAGGTTGCAAGCATCGTCATTAAACCAAGTCCAGCACACCCCTTTATAATTGCCGCTCAGGTGGTTGTCGCAAGGAGCCGACTCTACATGGATCCGATCCAGCCATGAACATTTATTATGCAACAGGTAAAATATCGTCCATAAGGTGCATCAATCATATCAAGCAATGAACTTTTGGCTACTAAGATGGAGTAATCAAACGAGGACTTTGCGGGTTGCAGCATGTAATTCATGCATATGGATGTGACAGCGTGTACGTACCACCACCACCAGCAGCAGCCATGATGATGAGTACGAGTAGCAGGATGGCACATGCATTCTTTGCTGAAGGGGCCATTGCTTGTCTTGTCTTTAGCTGAGGAAGATTGAACGAGCAGATTTGTTGGTGATCGAGCTTTGCCGAAGAAGTCTTGTAATCCGCAATCATATACATGTCCAAGAGCAACTCTAAACAACCAAAAAGAAAGGCGGATCCATCGGACTTGCCAAGAATGTTGGGAGAAAGCAACTCTAAAAAGTATGGTATTCTCCTTTCCTAAGCCCGATGACCCCTAGTGTTTTCCACCGCAGAAGAAGCCCACAAACAATTGTCACATCAGAACCACATTTTTTTAGACCTAAGTTCGTTGTTGATATATTGTTTGTTTCTTGCTCTATAAGAATCCATCCATTTTGCTGCATTTTGATAAGGACAAATGGCAAGAGCGTGAATGTCCATGCGGATATACCTTTGCATGCCTCGCCATGCTCTTTGTTTTTCTTTTTTGAAGAAGTTAGAGGGGCAAGGCTGTCGGACCCTAACTTTCAGGTTCATTGTGCTTTGTATGAGCACCTAGATTTATAGCTGATACGCAAAATTTCGTAGAGAGTTTCAGCAGAAAGCATGACTTCACACTTTGCTAATAAAAAGCGAGTCTTACAACACTGGACTCAGTAGAAGGCCCAAAAGGCCTGCACATGCACAAAGAGCCACATAGTCGATGTAGTCGTACTCAGATGATTCACGTAAAAAGTTAGAGAAAGTACTGAATAATAATGGAACCAAACATTTTCATTAATGTAATATTATTCTGTTGTCTTCTCGTGTAGGGACTGGGCTCAATAAAAAGAGGAATAAGGGAGAAGAAACACCATATAGCACCATCCTGAGTCCTGACTCCTGATATGACCTCTTGCTTGAGCTTTGTTCTTTTAGTCTACAATGAATGAATATTTCGATATTTTCCTAGAGGCTCTCGCATGCTTCTACCATAGTAGGCTTGAGAGGCACCAGGAATGCTCTTGTTACAGTGAGGAATTTTTTGGCATTGAGCCTATGGGGATGAGGATGCTGTTGTGGATGACCATGTGGCCTCATCTAAAACCGGATAGAGTCACAAGCAGAGTTCCGTTATGACATAATAGAAATGGGGAACGCCCTCGGTTCGAAAAAAAAAAAGAAGAGTTTATGCATGACAAGTACCTGCACCTGGTGCACGTGTCTGTTTTGTTAGATCCAATTAGTTAGAATGACCATCCGACATATTTTATCAACCTGAGACTGAACCAAACAAAGTGATTAAAAATTTACTCTCATGTGCACATTGTTTTTCTGAATTTGATAGGATGATATGCCATAATCCACATCTGATTGTGTTGGATAATGTTGTTGCTCATCGCGGTGTATTCTCGTCTTGTAGAAAGTCGGAATGCCGTAGATGACTTCTCGAACTCCTAGAGGGTTTTCTCCTTCGTTTTCTAGCCTGCGGCTTCAACTTTATAATAATTTGCTTGATTATACTTGTTGGTAGATGAAGCTGGTTATGAAATATTATCCATTATCTAAAAAAGGTTATTCAAAGCCAGTTGGGCGACCTCAAAGGGGCCCAACAACTAAAGGTTTAACTAAATCCTAGTACTGAACAATTATAGAACCAAATATTTCCATCAATGTAATATTATTCGGTTGTCTTCTCGTGTGGGACTAGGGTCAATAAAAAGAGGAATAAGGGATAGAAACACCATAGCAGCATCCTGATTCCTAACTCCTGAGTATGACCTCTTGCTTCAGCTTTGTTCTTTTGGTCCAGAATGAATGAATATTTTGATATTTTCCTAGAAGCTCTCTCACGCTTCTTCTATTGTAGGATTGAGAGGCACCAGCTGGAATGCTCTTGTTATACTTGGGAATTGAAAAGCATGGAGCCTGGGGACGGCGATGATAGTTCAGAGGGCGATGTAGCCTCATCTAAAACCGGATAGTCACGAGCAGAGTTTATGCATCCCATGTACGCGCACCTGGTGTGCGTGTCTGTTTTGTTAGATCCAATTAGGTAGAACTTGTCCATCAACCCGTGCTCTCGCATGGGTTAAAATCTTAAGAAATACTAACTAATAAAACTTATATTAAATATTTTTCAAATTCTATTGTTCTGATATAATAGCTATATTAGGTACCCCATAGTCTATTCCGGTAATGATAATCTATCAATTATTGATTTATTTGTATTTTTTAGTAATATCTATTGTAATTGCATTGCACTTTTGTGTATCTCCAATATACATTTAGTTGATAATTTTCTTAAACTTTAATGGCTTTAGCTGCTATCTTTCTGTTGACAACATGAACCCAAAATTTAATTCCCCCTTAATTATATGCTTATTAATTGCTCACATACGGCGACTATTATTTACAATGGTGATTGTAGTGTATCGATCTATTTGATGGCATCAACGTTTTGGATATTTGTAAAAATTTCAGGATTTGTCTTTCTTATTTCTTGTGGTTTCGGGAGTAATAATTTGTATATAAATCTTTTTCCTAGCATGATATGAATTTGATGGAAACATAAACCTAAGTGTATAAACCCATATTTTATTCTTTTAGCTATATTTTAACTTTCAACATTTGATATAGTTGTTCTAATATTTTATACTTAGAAATTCAAATGGTTATATTGTATCATATATTCAAAATTTTCATTTTTTATTTTATTAAAATAATATCCAGGTCTAGACTAACATCTTAGTTCTTAAAATGGCAGAAATAGTCGTTATGACATGCACTATGGCATTCAAAATATGTTGAATTTCTTATATCATATTTATGTTTTTATTAGAAACAAACTACTAATATTCATATGATATATGTTTTAATGAAAACATCCAAAAATTTTTTCAAGATAACGACTTCCCAAATTGATTATCATGACTGTTAATATAAGTTAAAGTGAATTTTAAGTGTCATTACTATATGGTTTTTTCCACACTTGATAATAAGATAATTAAATAATTATTTATTCTAGACATATTTCCTTGGTCTACGGAATGGAACATAGGTCCATGCGTAGTTTCAACTTAATAGTTGCCGAAGTGTGTATTTCAAATTTTGGCACAAAATATGTTGTTATATATTTCTTTATATTATTTTTTATAATGCGTAGTATCTTTCATAATGTTAGAGGTACATAATTTTTAAAAATAGTTTGGGATTAGTTCAACTATCTTTTATATTGTGGAGGTTTGAGTTTTTTGACATATGCTTTATTGATAAGTTAATGGTTAATTGTCCTCTAACTTTTTTAGCATCAATAGCATGTAAACTCGATGTAACCCAATGATATTATTGCTAAATTGAAAAAAAAAAGAAAACATGTGATGGTTAATAAGCATTATAGCAATTTTTGAAATAATCCAAGGACATTAAAATTGAAATGAAATTATGCCTAATGGTTAATTATTAAGGATAGTATGATGACTTATTTGTTCACCACAATTAATATTTATCCCATACTATTGTGGTTGTAGCTTTGATGTTTCACACTTTGGAAAAATGTCACTTAAGTTTTACTAACCATTCCAAAATAGTAAAACCCAATGAGATTAATATTGGAACAAACAAATTATATTGAATGGTCAATAAGGGTTATATCAGGACTTATTTGTTCAAACTAATTTGAGGACATTAAAATTAAAATAGAAAATACTACCTAGTGGTGAATAATGGCATATCATGACTTATTTGTTGGCCACAAAGTAAGATTGCATTCCATACTATAATCACTCTTGCTTTAATTTCTTACAATTCTTTTTTCCTGTTGTGATCCCCACATAAAGTTTTACTTTAAAATTATTATGTCATAGAGAACAAATTAAATTTTAATATGGGTTCTAGCAAGCTGAACATAATACATCATATGTGAAAAAAAATAAAATTTTAATTATGAAATCTAGCAAGATGGCCATACCTTTAATTTCCTCTTGAAGTGCGATCAATGCCAACATTGATGTAGATGTCATGGACGCCGGACATCCTACCATCGTGGATTAAGTAGATTGCGGAAGCATTGACGAACACCCACTCACTCTTGTCCTTTCGTTCCCACGATGCTAGACACACCCACTTACAAGCTAGATGTGGGTGGACGTTGCATGGCCGGACGCTACTTCATCCATCCATATGCTCACGTGCTTGATGGAAATTTTCACCTTGTTTGGTAGTTGATAGATTCTTCTCGATACCAAGTTTTTAGGTATTTTTATTGACGGACGTGCAATTGGGTGAAATTACCTATGACAACGCCTCCCTTGAAGAGTAGTAAAAGCTTACTCATACCTCAAGGATATAAAACACCCAAGCTGTTGAGCAACCAAAGGCTTTGTAACTTGGACAAAAGTATAAGATTCATGGATGCATTACCTTGATGACTCGGATGATGTACACTCATTGCAAATCAAGCATTATTATATATCCTAAGGACAATCTCTAATCCTTCTATTTTACATCATGTTTGCATCAAATTCTGCCTGAAATAGAAAATATAAGCATAAGATAGTAAGAACACGTTATTTATAAAAATACTAATTTACAGATAGAGGAAGGGCACAATAAAATTTGTCATGGTTGGTCTTGTTGGGTTTTCTCAATCAAACCAAGCTCTTGATCGATTTGTGCCATTACCCATTTGGTGTGCCTTGCCCATCCTAGAGGTCGATGCAATGCATAGTGATGCAACCTTCAGATCAAGCATCTGAATTTCGGTAGTAGAATGGAATGCCTTTGAAAAATAAATAATGGAAGTTGTCTTGGATGAAGATTGAAGATATTCATTAGTGTGAGCCCAATTGATGGAAATCGACTCCTCTAGGCCTTCTAGGATGCCACCATGCAAAGATTTATGCAAATATATGCAGAATTTTCTCGGGTACAATACGATTGCAGAGATTGCCATTGCCTATGAGATTTCATCTGCCCAGTTTAAGAGGTCACAATGTGTGGCCTCCATGCGCAGGGATACTAATCGGCTGCTTCTGGCACATGAGACATGCATGCAAGTTAGTGTTGGGTGCGCTCTGATCGTATCTGTCTCTCAACATGTGCATGGTAAACGCCAGTAGGAGATCACTAATGTATTCGCAAGTTTTTCATGCGCACACCTAGCCACAAACCGACAGTTTTGCTTGCACCCACAACATCCATCTAAGCCTATATGGAATGCATGCCGAAAAAGAAACTGCATCGGTACAAACTCGTTGTGTTTCTCTTCTAATTGTGTTCAACCATTGGATGGAGTACAATTCGAAGGAGTAAAATTAAAGCAGCATGAAAAGCAATCAGAACAGGCAGCACCGTTCTCTGCGTCAGATGCAATGTCTATACGGAAGGTCACCTGCTACATATGTGCGGTGCTGACGACGACAGCTCCTTCATCTCCACGTCACCGCCCGACGGCATCATCTCGTTGACCCCAAGCCCTTCGTAACCATTAGTGTGGGACGGACTCAAGGGTTGACGTTGCATGACAACACGAGGAGCGACGTCAGGGCTGGGGCTTCAGCGGTGAGGAAGACATGTACGTTGCGCGGTTCGTAGTGTAGGGATCGGGATGGGGCTTCAGCAGTTCAGCAGCAAGGAAAACCATGGGTGCCCCGCGGCGGTAGCTAGCAAGGATCGGGGCTAGGCGGTAGGCACGGAAGGATTATCAACGACGGAACCCTACGCTGCTGTTTTTTTTTTTTTTTTGAACGCCGATGTTGTAGTTTAGATTAGATGGGTTCCACCTTTTCGGAAAACACGTAACACTTCAGAATTCAATCATTGCCGTACAAAAAGTATTTCTCTTTTTTTTTAGAAACGTTTTATTTATTATTTTTTCTCAAAAACGTTTTATTTAATATAATGGCATACTCCCTCTGTCCCTATATGTTTGTCTTTAGAAAACCGTGTTTCCCTCACAAACACGCTTCCCGAGCGACACACATAAAGGGACGGAGGGAGTAGGTGAAAGCACGGAAGGATTATCAACGACGGAACCCTACGCTGCTGAGGATTTACTTTTTTTTTTTTTTTTGAACGCCCATGTTGTAGTTTAGATTAGATGGGTTCCACCTTTTCGGGAAACACGTAACACTTCAGAATTGAATCATTGCCGTACAAAAGTATTTCTCTTTTTTTTTGAGAAACGTTTTATTTATTATTTTTTTGAAAAATGTTTTATTTAATATAATGGCGAGAGGTGGGTAATTTTGTACAAAGTTAAATAGATCCAATGGTTGTTGATGCGTAAGTTTTTTATTGATGGCCGGATGTTTCGATTAATGTGAGATTTTCTTAGAATTTATCTTTTTTTTCCTAGAGCGTTTGGTGAGGATTAACGTGGAGGCTCCAACGTTTTATTTAATATAATGGCAGAGGTGGGTAATTTTGTACAAAGTTAAATAGATCCAATGGTTGTTGATGCGTAAGTCTTTTTATTGATGGCGGATGTTTCGATTAATGTGAGATTTTCTTAGAATTTATCTTTTTTTCTAGAGCGTTTGGTGAGGATTAACGTGGAGCCTCCGTTGGAGCCTCCAATTAGTAATAGTAAGATGACCATCTAGCATCTTTCATCAACCCACACGATGCACCCATTGTCGTGTGGGTGGTTAGCCCGCCCTGAGTGATCACCCTTGAATGACAATACTAGAGAGAGAAACACGATGCCCCCAACCATAAAAAGTTTGACCATGAAAACTGTTTCTTGTGCTAGACTACGAATCTTTTTTTCAAAGCGTGCATTGACACGTCTTTGCATTAAGAGAAGCCAGAAATTACACATGATTTGCATGTAATCCATAGATTATTGACGAATCACACAAGTACAAACAGACAACAAGAAAGGCGGGGTGAACCCTCCATCTAAGCGAAAACCATGCAAAGAGTGTGAACACGATGGAATACTAGAATGAATGGATGAATATTACTCGAAAGTACGCGGTACATATAGCTGTGCCGAAGCACTATGGGCCACTAGTTACAGTCTTCATGCCTACATGGAAGGGGAGAGATCTTGTGGACTACGACCCATTACAAATGCTAAATATAGTCTAACATTCCCAACAATCGCAGCGGAGCACCGCAAACAATGAGACCGAGAAGAAGTTAAACCGACTCCCCCCACGGTCACAAGTTGGCACGGTGCGACGCTGCGATTGAGAGAAAAACCCGCGAGACTCATGCAAATGATAGCCCTTGGTGCCAATGTCGACGAGCCGAAAGTGAGGGCGCACAAGCCGCGGGCCGATGAGGCCGGGTTGAAGATGCCGCGGTCAACGAAGTTGTGGTCGGGTTGCCTTGTCGATGGAGCTGCAGCGCACGAGGGGCGCCATGGTGGTGACGGAGACTCGCCGAGGCGATCGTCGTGGGAGGAGGCGATGCCGGTCGCTATTTGTCCGGGCCGCCGTGGACGTAGAAGAAAGGCGACGACGCATCGGCGGCGCACGGGCGGAACGGGAGGGTCGATGCGAAGTCGATGCGATCAAGCGCCAGGCGCCGAGGCGGAGCTGGATTTGCCGGATCCAAGAACGCCTCGGACGAAGGCACGCAGCGTCGGTGTAGCCAATACCGAGCATACAAGGGAGAGGGCCCCAACCATGTGGTTGTTTGGGACGAAGAGAAGCGGTCGCGGTAGCGACGCATCGGGCGAGTGTGACTCAGCCGACGATGCGAGGGACGGCGAGCGATGCTCGGCGACGACGAGGTAGGCGGCAACTCGATGATTAAGACCCAATCAGCAAGATGAAGACCTTGTGCGGGACGGAGGCGGACACGACAAAGAAAGACAGACCAGCGATGACGAGAGACGCAGCCACGGCCGCCGATGCACGGGGGACGGCGGTGTAGATGCAACGGCGAAGTGGACACACGGTCGGGGGTGCCGTGGCTCGATGAGGCGACACAACAGCAGCCATGTTGCTCGGAGAAGAGGCACACAAAGACGAGGACGGACATCACGGAGCCCGGTGGATCGCGCACATCGGGTGATCGGACCGAGTGTGCTCGAGGTGAGAGCCGACGATGGGTGAAGTTGGCGAAGGCATCCCGATAGGTGGAGGCGACGACGAGTCGGTGGAAGACGATGTGCGCACACTACTACAGAATTCAACTTCCGTGGCGGGCATTTTCGATTTTCCGTGGCGGGCATAAGATCCGCCATGGAGCTAGGGTCACGGTTAATCGAACGATTAACCGCGGGCGGACTCCATGCCCGCCATGGAAAATCGATTAATCGCGTGGCGGACGTTTAACAAAACCGCCACGGTTAATAGATTAACCATGGCGGGCATCGTTACGTGCCCGCCACGGTTAATGTATTAACCATGGCGGTTTTTGTTAAAAGCCCGCCACGGTTAATTAATTCAGGATTAATAAAAAATAATTCAAAAATATTATAAAATTATAAATTATGATTTAAACCACATATTAAATAATAAAATAAGAGAATATTCACATAAATCTTAAACATGCATCATAATTTAACATTCAACTAACATGGACATTCAATTAAAGCACTTAGAGTTTAAAAGTGACCACCACACATCAGAATTTACAAAAACTCGATCGAACGATCGATTGCTCAATCACGTTTAGCTAGGTTACAACTCGGGCCATCCCACGTATAGTCCTTCATGTCTAGCTTATTTCTCCGGTCCCGTAATTCCCATAAGTCGTCGTTTTTCGGCAAGGTTGCTTTTAGGGTCGAAGAAATTGCCGGTAGGTAGCACAACGTCCTCAATGACGCCCCTACAGATGGCGCCAACCGGTTTCTTGAACGTCATGTCGCCCAAGCCTTTCGTCCAAAATTGTGGCGTGGTTTTCTTCGTCGGCCGCGCCACGTAGTACGGTACATGCCACTGCGGGATATGAACGCATGGTATAGAAACCACACAAGGTTCTTCGCCAAAAAGGTCGCTTACCGCGACCGCATGCACGATATATGTACCAGAAAATGGTTAGAATATTATGAGACCATTCAATATGGACGAGCAAACGAGAGTAATGCTGCATATACCTCGTAATCTCGCCTGATCTTCATTTGGTCCTTATGTTTTTCTTTGCGTATGCTCTGCCTCCGATCCAATGACTCGGGGTCTTTCAAGTAATCCTTGTAAGCCCTGTACGAAATCCCACAGTGTCATGACTTACAGAAGTTTGTGGTATGAAATAGTATACAAGTGTCGTGACTTATGTACCTGCGTAGGGCCTCTTCAAAATGTTTATAGAGGCCTTTTGGCGTATCATACAACGAGTCCAGCCTAAGGGCCGCTCCATCCTGAGGGAAGATTAGCCAAGTAATCCAGTGGCCAATGTGTGCTGTTGTTTCTATACCGGCCATGCTACACCATTTTATTTGATTAGAAATAGATTCCAAGTGTTCAAAAAATAAAAAGTATTGCTTTTGACTTACTTGATATGTTGGGCCGCAATGAGACAACCGGCCTCCGTTTTGATCTTCTTCATGCACTTACAGATGTAGTCTGCCATCTCTCTAACTTTTGCATTGGCCAATCTTTCATAGTGTTTATATTGTTCGGCCTTGCCCAGCTTCTTGAGCTCTTGGTTCCTCTGGCTCTCCATCCAGTAATGAGAAAAATCGACCACGTCTATATACATTTGGACATAGAAACACAATTGGCTCATTCTTCGTTCGGGCTATCAATGCTTGCATCCCGCAAGCACATGTGGTCACGTCATTATAGGATCGGAGAGCTAGAATTAGTGGTGTACGAGCGTAATGCATAAACAAACTCACGCAAAGCATAGAGGGTGACAATGGATTGGTCGAGGTCCTGGGCGCCCGTAGCAACCGCCACATTTCGTCGAAGCCTATTGGATTGCCAAACAACACGTCATCTTCATCTTTGAGGTTAGCAATATCCTCGAAAAGATCGGCATCCTCGGGCGACATGTCATCAACTACCGATTGTTCACCATCATCTCCACCCGCATTGTCTTCGGCATGTCTTCAAGCGGTTCATCTACGGTGATGTAATCACGATTATCAACTTGTTCTCGTCCTTCGTCCACCACCGTTGTTTTCGTCGTTTGCGGTCGACGGGGGTCCTCCAGATGAACCGCCGCGACACTCGGTTCTTTTTCACCATGATACTTCCACACGGTGTACCCTCGGCCCCTCGATGAAACCATACCACGCAAGTGCTCCACGGACGCCGTCATCCTTGTGTAAGAACATATGCTTGCACCGATAGCACGGGCACACCATTACTTCGAACCCCGACCGATTCGATGCTTTCACAAGAACGCGCGCATAAACTTCTTTCGCACATCATCAACGAAATCCAAACTCATCCTCGGCCTGTACATCCAATCCCTATTTGGCGCCATGACGGCCCTGCTCAAATTAATTAAACCAAAGCAAAGAGAGCGATCGATGATTAGAGATCGAAGTATCGATGATTAAAGTGGTAAAGAGGAATACGAGAGAGAGAGAGAGGGGGAGTAGAGAGAGGGAAAGAGAGCACGTACACTCAAATGAGAGGGAGAAAGAGGGGAGGAGAAAGAGGAGAGAGAGAGAGAGAGAGGGGAGGGAGAGAGAGGGGAGAGGAGAGAGGGGAGAGGAGCTAGCTTGAGAGGGAGAGATCAAAACTAGATCTCAAAAGAAAGGGAGAGAGAGAGGGGGAGAGAGAGGGAGAGAGAGAGAGAGGGGGTAGAGACATAAGCGGAGGGGGGGGGGGAGAGAGAGGGGGAAGAGAGAGAGCACAAACCACATTCAATTAGATCTCAAAGAGAGGGAGGACCATGCATAGGGAGAGAGAGGGAGAGAGGGAGAGAAAGAGGGAGGGAGAAAAGAGGGGAGAAAGAGGAGAAATACCCTAGCGGTGCCAAACTTCAATCAAACCTAGGGCAAAACCTCCCCCCCCAACCCCTAGAAATGGTGTTTTCTAGAGTTTCAAGCTCAAAACCCTAATAAATGGCGAAATCCCGTGGGGAAGAAGAAGGTTGGGGTTGTATTTATAGCCCAGCCTTTTTCCGTGGCGGGCATTGTAATAAAACCGCCACGGTTAATGGGGATTAACCGTGGCGGGCATTGTAATAAAACCGCCACGGTTAATGGGGATTAACCGTGGCGGTTTTATTACAATGCCCGCCACTGTTAATCGATTAACCGTGGCGGTTTTTCCCCTGGCCGGGGGGCTGCCAGGCCAACTATTTTCCGTGGCGGTTTTCTAAATGCCCGCCACGAAAAATAAAAACTAAACACCATCCAAGTTCAATTCTGTAGTAGTGGCACCAGCGACAAGGTTGGCGGCGCAGACGGCGTCCCCTAGGGCACCGTCCATGTCACCATGCGAACGATCGAAGGTACAAGCCCGGTGAAGTCAACGCCAATGTCGAAGTAGAGGCGAGTAGTCAGCAGACGGTGGGCGATGCAATCTTGATAGTGGGCGATGCCGCCTAGTTTTTCGAATCGGACCGGTGATCGAACCCGGCGCAGGCTGCCGGTTCAATGGTTCATTGGTCCAACCGTTTAGAACCGTTTGAACCGCCCGGTCCGATAAGAATGGACCGTTTTATCGAACCGGTCACAAATACTTTGAACCGGTGTGTATATATGATGATTTTTTTTTTGAGATTACACAGTACAACGCAGACGCTCAACACGCACGCACACTCACCCCTATGAACACACGTACACAAACCCTACCCCTATGAGCACCTTCGAAGGACTGAGCCGGCAAATCTTGAAGTTCGAAGTCACCACCGGCGCCTCGCTATCGACGGGGACGTCGCCTACCACTTAATGCACAGCGCGGAAAATCCTGAAAATAATTATATGCATTCTTCGCCTCATGTTCCGGTCATCTAAAACATGTATTAAGTAACCACTAAAAAAACAAGCATGACAAAATAATATATGAAGAACTTACGATTAGCAAAAAAAATGATTTAAATTGTAATTGAAATATTCACTATTACAACAATCTTAAATGCTAAAATAGAGTGCACTATTGTCAAGAGCTTGTTGAGATAATTAAAACGAATAACTATTTGTCCAATTTAGAGCTCTTATGAAATAGTTATCAAATTTTAAAAATAAAAAAGAAGCAATTAAAAAGTCAACAGACGCATGCAAACGTTTAAAGCCTCACATGGGCTTCACGCAACATCAACCAGCAGCCTGGCCCGCTGGCGGCAGGTGCTGCATGCAGCATGTGGCCATGCACGCACCCGCAGGCCCAATCACAGCTTGCCGACCGCGCTGCAGTTGCAGTCTTGCACGCCCCAGCAAGAACCTCTCCGGTTCACTATAAACCGGCGGTTCACCGGTTCCCTTAAAACCAGCCGGTTTGACCGGTTTTTTTCGGTCCAATTGCATGAGCGATCTTTTAAGTGAACCGGATCGGTGTAGGCTCTGGTTCGGTCTTTTACCGGTCGAACCGCCGGTCCGGTCGGTTCAAAAACTAGGCGATGCAGCGGTTGGCGCGGTGCTAAGAAAGAAAAGTGTCGAGCAGTTTTGCAAGCTAAATAAAGGATTGCACTAGAACCAAGCTAACTGGCTCGACCATGCAAACCATGCAAGCGATGCTAAACTTATGCTATAATAAGGAAAGCGGCAGGCACGGCGCTGGAGCAGCGAGTGGATGGGATCACGGGTGTAGCGGTGCGTGTTTTCGCCCTTTGGCGCGGGATCGCGCGGACTTGCAGGAGATCGCGGGGAAGCGGACGCGGCGCTGAAGCGAAGCTTAGCGGGCGAGACGGCGTCGGCGCGTGTGACTGAGCATGGATCGCGCGCCCCGCGGCGCCCAGTCGTCTTCGGATGAAGAGCTGATTTCCGCTCCGGCGAAAAGGATGCACCCGCGGCGTGCGGACGTTCTCCGCTGCGACGACTGGCCGCGAATATGAGCGCGCGGGACGGGCGCGCGGATGATAGGCGAAGAAGACGGCGGCTGCTTGTGAAGAAGCCTGCGGCGCCCGGACAAGGAGTCGGCGGTCGTGGCAGCAGCCGACGAACACCCGACTCGAGGAGCAGCACCGGGCACGGAGCCACCGCCACCGCATCCCGGGCGAGGGAGCCACCGCCCGCCCGCTGGTCCAAGAGGACGGATCGCGGGGCGAGGTTCGCCGCGCGGAGCCGGGAGACCGCCGGGTCGCGCCGCAAGGGCTCCGATCCGGCGAGGACGACGAAAGCGCTGCCCCCGGCGGAGATTAATCTCTCCCCGGGGGGCGCGGTGCGGAAGCGAGAGGAAAAAACTAATAACCTATGCTCGATTACCATGAAAACCATGCAAAGAGTGTGAACACGATGGAATACTAGAATGAATGGATGAATATTACTATGAATACGCAGGTACATATAGCAGTGCCGAAGCACTATGGGCCACTAGTTACAGTCTTCATACCTACATCGAAGGGGGAGAGATCTTGTGGCCTACAACCCATTACAAATGCTAAATATAGTCTAACACTAACAACCCCAAGAGTTGTTCCTATTACAAGCTAAAACTCAACATCCGGGTAACTAGCAGCGATCGGCCGAATACGACAACAACGGCAAAGCATCCGCTAGAACTCCGATGGCAAAGCATCCGTCCGGACCAACCTCGGCAAAGAAAGCATCGGCCGGAAAGACGAGAACCACTCGGCGGCAAACATCCACCGGAACGCGACCGTGACCTCGGCAAAGACGCCGCACACCGAAAAACGCAAGATCGCGGAAAGATACACGGCGCAAAGCATCCGCTGGAGACGCGACCGCGACCTCGGCAGCACGCTACAAGACCGGAAACGCAAGCTCGTAAAAGATACACGACCGCAAAGCATCCAGCGGAGACGGCCGTGACCTCGGCAGCACGCGCACACCGGAAACGCAAGCTCGTAAAAGATACATGGCGGCAAAGCATCCACCCAAGCAACGAAGAACACCTCAGCGGCAAAGCATCCGCCTGAAACAACCATGACTACAGCTACAACGAACACTAAGCTAGACACACCCAGGTGAGGAGAAACATAAAGCGCAAATAGGAGCAAATGAGGCGACCAAAGCTACCATGGTGGAGGAACGACAGCCATAGAGAATCTTCGTAAAACAATTGAAGAAGGGGGTGATGTAGAGACACGCCATCGCTGCTGGCCTTGGTGAAAAGGCAGGGCCTTCGCCCAAAATCCTCCGACGCCGATGACAGGAACATGACACTCGAAGATGACGCCTCCAAGAAGGGTGCGGCGCCAAAAGGCGTTGCCTTGGGAGAAGCGAGACGTCGCCATCCACGCCACCCCCACCACGGCGTTGATGATGAACCGCTAGAGAAACCGCCCACACCACTGTTGGTGTTTCTTACGCACACGAGAAATCCAAGCGCACGGAAATACCGTTGTAGCACTTTACCCGGTGGTAGCGTGGTATCATATTTTACACAAGGACGGTCGCGCGAGCTTTGCTTTTTTTCGGGTCCCTGTGTCAACCTAAGGCAAGGGTTTGTTTTCTAAGAGTAGCGAGGTATCTATAGGCTAAGTTTTCCAGGCAGTGATTTCTAAAGTCCGTTATCTACTCACTTCGGGCACCGGCCAATGCCCAACTGGGAAGCTTCCGGCAATTAGCTCTACGACACAGCCGAACGTGGGGGGATTTCAAGGGACGGACAAGGCTTGTCACGACCAAGCCGCCTACCCCCTCAACCGTGGGATGCACCGCAAAATATAGAAAACCCTTAGTCTAGACACCACGTCTACACTAGTGATTATTTACGGGCGTGTCGACAAGGCTTACCCGCCCCCGGGTCCTTCTACCGCAGCACCGCCCCAAAGGAATGACTATCAATCCCGCAAGTCTACAACGGCTAAGAAATATACAAAGGAAATTAAGTAGCTGCAAGATACTCACAAGACTCCTTACCAAAGTGTAAGCAGAGCTTGCGAGAGGTACAAGCCGGGCGGGTACCGACAAGTCCGTACTCCGTCCTCCTAGGAACCGCGGAACACCGAGAGGCGAACCGGCAACTCGGGTAGAAAGAACAAAGCTTATTTCTAGCTTTTCCCTCTCTCACTCTCTAGAATTAGAAGATAGAAGAAGAAGTAGAAGAAGAAGAACTAATTCTACTCTCTTGCACAAGTGGACTGGTTTCTCCTTTGAATTGTTATGTAGAGAGGTGAAGGAGGGAGCTATTTATACACAAGGGGAGGGGCCTACGTGCTAAAAAAACACCAAAACCGACCTAGGAAAACCTTCCAAATCCGCCAAACCGACCATCCAACGTCGGTAGTGTCCGTTTTGGAAGGTAACAAACCGCCTCCCGAAGCTGGGCCCGAGCCGCCTTAGCAGGTGCGGCCGCTTTGTGTGGTGCGCGCGCGCCCGCTGGGGGCCCTCGCTTCGCGGCGGCAGCTGGGCCTCCCTTTGCTGTGAAAAGTCGTGTGGTGGTCTTGGCCCGGCCTGGTTTTGACGTTTTGTCCCGATTCTTGTTTGGGCTTGCCATTTGCTTCATTGGGCCTTTTTCTATTTATTGGTTTTATTTCTTTTTCTTTGTATTTTTGGCCCAAAGTGATCATTCTTGAGTTGGTACCGCAAGTCCAAATAAACACCAAAACTTTGGAATATGTTAGTTGAAATCCCTATTTCTAGGTTGTTTTGGTGTTGTGTTGACGGTGTTTAAATTGCGGTTGGTTACCGTCAACAAACTCCCCACACTTAGCCCTTTACTCGTCCTCGAGTGAAGGCGAGGGCTAAAGTGGTTCAATCTCCAAGATGTAAGCTTGCATACAAGTTATTCCAAGCCTTACCGCCCCGTGAGCATTCATGGTGGCTACCAAACTATCTTAGAATAATTGAGCAATGGAACAAAGATGAACTTCCATCTTCTTGCTACTACTCATGCGCAAAGACTTGGTAAGTTTTTGAATTTTTGAAAGAAATAGCATTGCTCTTTATGGCATTGACTCTCACAAAATCACTCTTGTTTGAATTTTCCTCTCAAAGCACTCTTATTTGTATCACTCTCACTCATCCTATTTTGCAGGGTTTTTTGCGGATCTTTAAGTGGAGTGATGCATACGCATTCTGTATATATTGTCCGGTCAAGCTGGATCGTTGGAAAGAGGTGCCATACCCTTAGATCGAAATGTGCAAGAGTGTGTGGAAAATATTGATGATATATTTTTCTTTGTGGTTACTCCTTGACTCATGATCTCTCTCCTTTTTTTTTGTATGCTTTTGGAGAGATACAGGCTACTTTTTTTTTTTTTTTTTAGAGATGTGGGCTCTACTCGCCCTCGGACACATGTCCATTTTTCATCTCTTATTCTTTTTTTTTCTCGCAGCCTGTATCTTTCTCTCTGCATTTTCTTGATAACAGGAGATGATCACGGTATAAAGATTGGAGTATTTATTTGGTGGATGGTAAAGATGCATGTTGTGCGCAATTCTCATCGTGAGAACCGGCGTGTGTATGTGAGTGTACGTGTTTTTCGATCTTGGGAGTATGAGCCTCTCTCAACGCGGATCAACGGAACGACAAAACTCAATGCAAAAGAGGGAAGTAGCTATAGTGGATAATCATGTCATTATTCAGGGCTTTGGTAGGATTTGGCTAAGTCAAACCATGAGCATGCTTTATTTTAAATTTTCGAAGATAAAACCAAATCTTATTGCAAAAAGAGAGCAAGTGTCAAGTCATTCTACCATATCACAAAGATCAATTATTTAGATAAGCATGGGGTCCCTAAAGGATAGTTGCTCAACAAGGTATGGATTATGACGAGGACTAAAATGTATGCATGCCATGTATCAATTGGTAGACATAGAGATGGAGCTTGGTTTAGGTTTTAGCACTTAAAGAAAAGATAAGTCACAAGTCAACATTTTAATAAATTGCGTACCTTTGACTTGTGAGCCTCCCCCACACTTGTTTTTGTACCTATTTTTAATTTCCTTTTGCACAAGGACAAAAACAAGTGGAGACATACACAATAATATAATAACAAAACTTTATTGAATTTATAAATAATTCAAACTGGGGTGCACACTTTGAAGGAATTATAAAATGATTGGAAGGGAAATGCTTGAAAATTTAAACTAGTGCACGCCTATTTATTGATAAAGAGGTAGAGCTCTTAAGCAGGCTTTGCGTAGGGCGTGCTCTCATATTAGCTCTAGCGACCCTAGCTAGCTTAGTCTTGAAGTTTAGGCGAAAGAGTCTAGTTCTTTTCTCGATGTCCGCGTTCTCTAAGTCCGCCCCTTCTACCTCGTGGTTAAGGTTTTCACTAGCTTGTTTAGAGAGTTGACTCTAGCGTTTAAGGTTGCTAGTGAAGGGACCTTAGGAACCGTACTACTCTCAGCTGTGTTTAGCGATGGAGTACCCTCGGAACGGCTCTCGAAAACATTGGGAGCCTTCCTAGGTGTAGCACGGGGTACCCTCATAGGGCCCTCGCTACTCGAGCGACTTTCAACAACATTCGGGGCCTTTCTAGGATTCACCCGAGGGATACGAAGTGGAGCACTTGGAGATGTCGCTGGAGTAGGAGTTGGCTTCTTCATAAGCCCCTTCCCACGTCCCCCTGTGGGCATGTCGACACCGACAACGGTGTACGGGTAGCTGTAGTCGGAGGTGTGGAAGGAGGATGTCTCTGTTGATGTGGTACGGGCGCCAGCTGCTTCGGGCTCCTTCCTCTTGACGCCCAGGGTGCCCACCGTAGGACGAGGTGGGCGCCCAAGGATACTTTTGCGTGTCACGGATCTGCCCGTGGACACATAGCTGTTCCCTCCACTAGATGAGTGGCGTGGGGGGGGAGCACGGCAAGAGGGGCGGCGGTGAGTGAGCGAGCGAGTTGTAGAGGGTGATAGCATGGCTCGCCATTGCAACTGTTCTTGACTTAGAAGAAGAAGTATTGAGGAGAGGAGAAGAGCAAGAAGGAGTGGTATGAAGAATGGAGAGGAGGAGGGTGGATTTTATAGGACAAATTCTCCTCTCGGTTTCTAAGGTGGCGAAATCGGGCGGAGCAAACCTTACTATCAAGGGTTGTGAGAAAGGAGAAGGAGATGGGCGAAATCCCGGACCGGCGGGGTCGGCCAGTGGTGCGGGCGCACTCAGCGGTAAATGCAAGCACCACCAGTGTGTCCCCCCGGTCGGGGTTTTCGGCCACATCCGCTTTCCTTTTTCGAAAAGTTTTGAATCGGAGTTTGCCGCGCGAGAAACGCGTTTCCTTTCTTGCTGATCTCTAATTGATCCTCAAATTCAAATTTTGAAAATAGTTTATGCTTTGATTAATTTAGAAAGTAGATATCCTTTGTGTAGCAAATGACCAGCATACTTTTAGTGAAGTAAAAAAAAAAAATAACAAGGTAAATACTTTATTTAAAACAAAGTAAAAATTATATAGATATCTTTTATGTTTTATTATTACCTTATGTGTGTATATATATATATATATATATATATATATATATATATATATATATATATATATATATATATATATATATATATATTTTAGTTGTAACAATTTTAATCTATAAATATTTTTTTTATATATGCCGATCAACATAAATTAATTCTCAAAGCATAAATCTATTCTATCGAGCTCTTGGTTAAGATCGAGATCATGGCTCGAAGAAAAGCTTAAGGCGTTGACCGTTTACCTTTTGTATCTCACTGCGTCATCTTGATTGTGATCGCGCCATGTGGCGATGTGTTGATGACGGTGTACGGTCCTTTCCATTTGCTCCTCGCCTTCTCTTCGCCAAACAGTTTCACACGGGAGTTGAATAGGAGTACTTTATCTCCGTGGTGAATTCTTTGATCTTGATACGCCTGATCATGCCATCTTTTGGTGCGCTCTTTGTAGAGCTTTGCACTGTGGTACGCCTTTTCTCGCCATTCTTCTAGTTCAGAGATTTGTCTCTGACGGTTCTTCCCAGCGAGTCTGACGTCCATGTTTCACTTTTTGATGGCCCAATGAGCTCGATGCTCCAGTTCAACTGGTAAATGGCAGGTTTTGCCATAGACCAGCTGATAAGGTGACATGCCGATGGGGGCTTTGTAAGCTGTCCGATATGCCCAGAGAGCATCCGGTAGCTTATTTTTCCAGCCTTTCCCCATCTCGTTGACCGTCTTCTGCAGGATGTTTTTGATTTGTTTATTGGAGGTTTCGGCTTGCCCGCTGGTTTGCGGATGATAGGGGGTAGCAATATTGTGCAGAGTGCCAAGCTCCTTCAAGAATGCCTTGAATGATTTGTCCTAGAAATGCGATCCTCCATCACTGATCACCATGCGTGGCGTTCCGAAACGGGGGAAGATGATTTCGTGGAACATCTTGCGTGCGTGCTTGCCATCAGCAGCTCTGCATGGTAGTGCCTCTACCCACTTCGACACGTAGTCCACTGCCACCAGGATGTACTCGCAATCATGGGACTTCTGGAATGGCCCCATGTAATCAATGCCCCACACATCAAATATTTCTATTTGAAGGTTGTAGTGTAGGGGCATTGCGTCCACGAGCTGTGATGTTCCCCGTCTTTCGGCGGTTGTAGCATCTTCGATGAACTCTTTCGTGTCGTCGTACATCGTCGGCCGGAAGAACCGCGACCGCCAAATTTTGGCTTGTGTGTGGAATACTCCCAAATGCCCGGCGTAGGGAGATGCATGACATTTTCAATGATCCGCATTCCTTCCTCCCTTGGTACGCATCTTCTCAAAGAAGCCGTCCGCACACACCATATGGGTCATCCCATAGGTGCCGTCGCCGCTCTCCATTTGGAGTTTCCGCTTGTTCTCCCTGTGTGGTACATAACCCGCAACCATGTAATTCACAATGTTTGCGTACCATGGGTTGAAGTGCGACACCTTGAGTAGCATGTCGTCACGCGGTAATCGTTGATTGGTAACTCCGCATGTTAGTTACCCGCATACGCGACAAATGATTCGCAAGAATCGTATTTTCTACTCCCTTTTTATCTTTTATCTCTATGTCAAATTCTTGGAGTAGGAGAATCCAGCGGATCAAGCGAGGTTTCGCATCCTTTTTGGTAAGAAGATACTTAAGGGCGGCATGGTGCGTGTAGACAATTATTTTTGCGCCCACTAAGTAGGATCGAAACTTCTCGATAGCAAAGACTACTTTGCCGGGGAGTTTTTTTTCCGTTGTAGTGTAATTAAGCCGGGCTCCCGTCGAGTTTTGCTAGCATATGCGATGGCATGCTGCTTTTTGTCCTTGGTTTGGCCTAATACCGCACCAACAGCAGAAGTCGCTAGCATCGCACATGATTTCAAATGGCAACGACCAATCCGGGGTTGGATGATCGAGCCGAGATGAGTGCTTTTTTCGGGGTTTCAAAGCATGCAAGCACTCATCCGTGAAGTCAAAGGGTACGTCCTTGGCTAGCGTGGTGGTAATGGGGGTCTAGCGATTTGTGAAAAATCTTTTATAAATCTTCTATAAAACCCTGCGTGACCTAGGAAACTACGGATCCCTTTGACATTCCTTTGGGGTGGTAGCTTTTCAATAACGTCTATTTTGGCTTTGTCTACCTCTATCCCCCTTTCGGACACGAGGTGCCCGAGAACGATGCCTTCTCGGACCATAAAGTGGCACTTTTCCCGGTTAAGTACTAGGTCCTTTTCTTGGCATCTCGCAACACCGGTCTAGGTTCTTGAGACAACTCTCGAAAGTCTTACCATAGACGGAGAAATCGTCCATGAAGACTTCCATGATTTCTTCGATCATGCGAGAAGATAGACATCATGCACCGCTGAAAAGAAAGGTGCATTACACGGCCCAAATGACATTCTACGGTAGGCATAGGTTCCGTATGGGCATGTGAACGTGGTCTTGCTCGTCATCGGGGTGGATCGGGATCCGGTGGTAGCCAAAATACCCGTCAAGGGAAAGAAAAAAAGAATGTTTCGCTAACCGCTCCAACATTTCATCAATAAAGGGCAGCGGGAAGTGATATTTCTTTATTGCCTTGTTAAGTTTTCTATAATCAATACACATTCTCCACCCGTGACTTGCCTTTGTGGAATGAGTTCGTTTTTAGCGTTCTCAACGATCGTCATTCCTCCCTTTTTAGGGACCACTTGGACTGGGCTAACCCAATCACCGCGGTGGTACGGGATAGATAATCCCGGCGTGAAGAAGCTTGAGAACTTCCTTCTTCACGACCTCACGCATCGCATTATTGAGCCTTTCTTGGGGTTCGCATGATGGGGTTTGGAAGGGTCAATAGGTATGCGATGTGTGCGAGTGTTGGGCTTACCCCTTTTAGATCTTGAAGGGGAATACCCGAAGACCGATCTGTGTTTTTCTAAGACGGCTATTAGTTGGGTAGTTTCCTGGTCACTAAGCTTGTCACTTATGATGACGGGAGCTTGTGAATCGCCGTTTAGGAACACATAGCGAAGGCCTGGGGGTAGGGGTTTAAGCTCAAGCGGAGGCCGAGTTAGCTCTTCCTCTTTGGGAAGTTCTATGAGTTCCCCTCGAATCGTCCTCTTCTTCAATGAAGAATTGGGCGTCTTTTTCTAGGTCCGCTTTTAAGGGTTCTCATATAGCATAACTCCCATGACCTCCTCGGGCGTGTCATACTCAAGGAAGGGTTCTGTTACCGAGTTTTTAGCTCGAGTAACTGGGATGGAAAACTTTTTCTTCCCGAGTTTGACATCTAAATCCCCGGATGTTGATAGATCAAGAATCTTCTCCAAGGGATGCCCGATCAGGATGTCGAAGTCTTGGATATGAAAATCCAGAGACAGCTTGACATTCCTGTATAGGAAGATTTGTTCATGTATAACCTCACGGCTTTCAAGGGTGGTGCGTGGCGCTATGCGCAAGGTCCGTGTTGTGGGGGTCCTAACAGCTTCCTCTTCACAAGCTTGTGCGAAGGTTTTGGACATTATGTTTATTCCCACAGCAGGGTTATACATGACTTCCACCACGTTTCCCTGATAATCGCATTGGATTGGTGTAGAGGGGCCAATTATCCGAATTTCTTCGAAAGAAGGTCCTTCCTCCCGCAACCATTTCGTGCTCATTATAGCTGTTAGCTCCTTAATAGACTCTCGGAGAAAGATTTTATCCAGGGGGTTGTTCAGGGCAAGCCGGGACAGATGGTTTCTTCCATTGTTCGTACTTCGAGGTATCACCGAATTGATCAGTAAAGTCAACCTCGAAGAACGGGAGATCCGTGCATGCGGCCTCCTTTGGTTCTGGTTCAGGCGAGGGTCTCTCTAAAGATGTTTCGAGGTTCGGCAAGAGCCGAAGAGACTTCCTCCGGTTTTTCGCTGGGTTCTACTCGGATGGGTTCTAGCGGAGGAGTATTCTCAAGAATACGGTTTAGGAGAGCTTCTCCTTCCGCTGTGGTTTTATGTGCAAACGACCCTCCGGCAGCTAAATCAAGCAGCAGGGCAGTTGCCCTGTCCAATCCTAGCCAGAAATGCTGTAAAAGCACGTGGTTTGGTATGGACAGTGTCCGGGGCCGATCGTAAGCGTGGTAAACCGGTCCCGTGCTGCACCTAAGGTTTCACCCTCTCTTTGTTGGAAGTTGAGTATCTCTTGTCGCAGGGCCGCGATTCCGGATAAAGGGTAGAACGCTACGCAGAATCTATTTCGCAGTTCTTCCCATTCTCCGTTTACCAACCCTACGTTATGGGCGTACCATTGAGTCGCCCTCTCAGTGAAAGAGAACGGAAACAACTTCCACCTCAACGTGTCATGTGTCATGCCCGCAATAGTCGCACCCACGAGCTGCTCAAACTCCCGTAAGTGATGATAGGGGTTTTCATAATCCGAGCCCGAAAAGGCTCCGGCCTGAACCATGGCTATAAAGCCGAGGCGAGCTCATACCGAAGGCTGTGATTGGCTTCGCAGATTGGCATGGTTCTACGAGCTCGCCCTTAGGAGCGGACAGGATTTTTAGGGTAGGTTGCTCCATGAGTACCAGGGACTCTTTTTGGTATTTTTTTGTTTAAAAGGATACTACCAGTCACACAGGTTGACTAGGCTTGAATTATAACTACGACAACCGTCCCAAGCAACGG
This sequence comes from Hyparrhenia diplandra, assembly GCA_015847255.1. Taxonomy (NCBI): domain Eukaryota; kingdom Viridiplantae; phylum Streptophyta; class Magnoliopsida; order Poales; family Poaceae; genus Hyparrhenia; species Hyparrhenia diplandra. Next base: position 101,463 of record JADLZK010002602.1, read on the forward strand.
CGTTTTAAATGCTTGTTGGTGTTTCTTACGCACACAGAGAAATCCGCAAGCGCACGGAAATACCGTTGTAGCACTTCACCCGGTGGTAAGCAGGGTATCGTATTTTACACAAGGACGGTCGCGCAGCTTGCTTTTCCGGTCTGTGTCAACCTAAGGCAAGGGTTTGTTTTCTAAGAGTAGCGAGGTATCTATAGGCTAAGTTTTCCAGGCAGTGATTTCTAAAGTCCGTTATCTACTCACTTCGGGCACCGGCCAACGCCCAACTGGGAAGCTTCCGGCAATTAGCTCTACGACACAGCCGAACGTGGGGGGATTTCAAGGGACGGACAAGGCTTGTCACGACCAAGCCGCCTACCCCCTCAACCGTGGGATGCACCGCAAAAGATAGAAAACCCTTAGTCTAGACACCACGTCTACACTAGTGATTATTACTCTGGCGTGTCGACAAGGCTTACCCGTCCCCGGGGTCCTTCTACCAGAGCACCGCCCCAAAGGAACGACTATCAATCCCGCAAGTCTACAACGGCTAAGAAATATACGAAGGAAATTAAGTAGCTGCAAGATAATCACAAGACTCCTTACCAAAGTGTAAGCGGCTTGCAGAGGTACAAGCCGGGCGGGTACCGACAAGTCAAGCACTCCGTCCTCCTAAGAACCGCTGAACACCGAGAGGCGAACCGGCAACTCCGGGTAGAAAGAACAAAGCTTCTTTCTAGCTTTTCCCTCTCGCTCTCTAGAATTAGAAGATAGAAGAAGTAGAAGAAGAAGAACTAATTCTACTCTCTTGCACAAGTGGACTGGTTTCTCCTTTGAATTGTTATGTAGAGAGGTGAAGGAGGGAGCTATTTATACATAAGGGGAGGGGCCTAAGTGCTAAAAACACCAAAACCGACCTAGGAAAACCTTCCAAATCCGCCAAACCGACCATCCAACGTCGGTAGTGTCCGTTTTGGAAGGTAACAAACCGCCTCCCCGGCTGGGCCCGAGCCGCCTTAGCTTCGGGTGCGGCCCCCACCAGGTGGTGCGCGCGCACCTGGCTGGGGGCCCGCCTAGCTCGCGGCCGGCGGGCTGGGCCTCCTTTCTTTGTGAAAAGTCGTGTGGTGGTCTTGGCCCGGCCTGGTTTTGACGTTTTGTCCCGATTCTTGTTTGGGCTTGCCATTTGCTTCTTTGGGCCTTTTTCTATTTATTGGTTTTATTTCTTTTTCTTTGTATTTTTGGCCCAAAGTGATCATTCTTGAGTTGGTACTGCAAGTCCAAATAAACACCAAAACTTTGGAATATGTTAGTTGAAATCCCTATTTCTAGGTTGTTTTGGTGTTATGTTGACGGTGTTTAAATTGCGCTTGGTTACCGTCAACAACCACCACGCTGCGGGCGGCAATGCATATTGCCACGCCACCCAAACCGCCACTACCCCCCGCGACACACGCCCGAAGCCGCGCGCCCAGCGCCATCCCGGGCTGGCCCACCCGAGAGGAAGGACAAAACTCCGTGAGGAGTCTAGCCACGCGGGGCCACAACCCCTGCACCGGGCGCCCGCCCGTGTTCGGGAGTTCAAGGCCGGACGCCGAGGAGCATGGCCGCGGCCAGCCCAGACACCGTGGGTGGGGAGGGAAGCCGGCCAGCAGATCCAAGGCCCGGCGCGGATGCGGCCGCACGTTGTCGGGCCCGGTCGCCGGGGGCCACCCGCCATGGCAGACCACCGGCCGCCGCGCCGAGCCGGGAGGCGAGGAGGAGGTAGGCCGACGGCAGATCTAGGGGCCTAGGGCCCGGATCTAGCCGACCACCACCCGCCCCGGCCACCGGGGCCGCCAAGCACCGTCGGGGGGGAGGTTGAGGATGGAGGGGAAGTTGGGTGGGAAGAGGGTGGGAGGCGGTGGCACCCCTTGTTGAGGGTGCGCGGCATGGGCCACCGCCGCCACCGGAGGGAGGGCGGCGGCGACGGCCGGAGGGGGTCGTGGAGGGGGGACCGGCGGTGGTGGTACTGCCCCCGAGTCGCTCGGCGGGGGTGGGGGGGGGGGCTCGGGAGCCGAAGGGGGACAAGTTTGAATCCACTCTTTTACATCGTGATAGTCCTGCACTGCGAATCTGATTCATCTTCCAAGATATATATGTTTGAAAGAAACTTAACACTCTGTTGTTTGGATTGGATGTATTCTAACAAGTGTAAGGTTGTAATAGGTTTTGATTGCCACCAAATTAATGGTTCTGGTTGATCATTTTTTTTTCAGAAAAATAGGACTAAGAAACATCAAACATGGCCACCTAGTCACCTCAACTTCTAACTGGGCTGGGCTGCAAGATGAATTATAAAAACATGCATGCTTTCGCGATCCAGGGCTAGGTGGGTGATCTCATCAGGAGCCAACTAATGGTGTTAACACAGTCCAAATACTTACGTAATATGAAACCAAACATTTACATTAGTGTGGTATTATTTTGCTATCTTTTCTTGGGCAAACTGGGGATCCATAAAAGAACAATGAGGGTGAATAAATAAACATCATACCCTGTCGATCCTCGAGACTTCAATCCCATATATACATAAACTTGACAGAATGTTCACTTTTTTTTTTTTTTTTTTTTTTTTTTTTGCGAAAAGACAGAATGTTCACTGTCAGCTTTGAAATTCTCGGCGAGTGTACAGGATGAAACGCAATAGCTAGCTCAATATGGCATGAAGTCCTATCTGCATTCACGATTGTACTCAGAGGAAGCACTTAAATCACTCGATATACATGTTGTACAAACCTTCTGTCAGGTTTCAGATCCAAGAGTTTTCGGCAATTGAGAATGAGAGCTTTTTTTAGAAAAGGAATTGAGAATGAGAGCTTCAAAGGTCGTGCCTACATTTGTGCACGGAATTGAATTGAGAACCTCCAATCCCAAGGTAACAATTGTACATAAGAGCCATGACAATTTTGCTTCCTGACAATTGTCTGAATTTGAGTGGATGGTACACTCGGTGCAGTGTTTGTATGCGCATAATCTTGCAGAACTGATTAGGCTAGATATGTGTTTTCCATCAATCAAATAGTATTTGCTTGCATAGTTTCTTGATTGTCGGGCGGATCTAGAAACACCATCCCAAGGGAGGCTAATTAGTTATTTTTGCATGGATTGGCTATAGAAGGGGCTATTTTTAGCTGAAAGTTAAAAATTTATATGGTTAGAAAAGAGTTGCATGGAGGAAATTTGAGCTCCGCCCCGGGCTACAGCCCCCAGCCCGGGCGTGCATCTGCCCTATGTTGATGTAATTAAGCTTGTTTCTGGCAACGTGTGAGAAACTGTGGATGAGCCGCCAAGGCTGGTGAGCAAGTTTGAATTTCAGAACTGAAGAAGCAGCGGGAGCGGTTGGTGCCGAGGAGATGGTGCTCACGGCGCGCCGACCGACAAGCAGTTACATTTATCTCTCATGTATCCTGTTTTATTTCATTTTTTGTGAGTTACAGTGTGTAAACCGTGTTGGTATATAATGCCGGATGTTAGAGGAGCGATTTAGTGCTTGGAGTTGGTTGTAAACTCATTTGTACTCAGTTGTTTGCAAAAGAGAAAAGGGGCGCTGTCACCCTGGCGATTCGCCGTCTTGTCCCATCGTGTTCTTGCCAGTTCTTGAGTTCTAGGTTTAGCCAGTTCGATCAAAGTGTTGTGATTGTGATCATTGTCCAACAAGCTATCAGGTTGAAACTTCGGCAGATTTAATTGGTTGGCCCAACAGTTCTTTTCGTGTAAGAAAGGTTTATAGTAAAAGAAAGATAAAAACGTTAGGACTTCTTGTGAATGTGCATGTTCAGCGATCGCCATCTGTTAGCCAAAACTTCACTTAAAGTTTAGTTAAAAATAACTCAATGAACTTGGCCTATAATTAAGCACAAGTTCTGCTTACACGATCTCCTGAAGATGTATGGACCAGAATTGATTTAACATTTATTTACTGTGTCTGGCACATTTTCAACGGATGGTTTGTTGGTGACTCAATCATACAAGTAGTAAGTGTGTGGAATCAAGTTGTACCTCTTCTCTCCAACCATAGTATATATAAAGCAGCAGGGAATGGACCAGAAAACCAGTGTTTCTCTCGCTGCCCAAGTGATGTTGCTATCAAAATTGTGTATAGGCGTAGGAAGCATCTGGAGCACCGGCATTACTACATTGTCAGATCGAAGTTAGACAACATTGTTATGTGGTGCAAATCACCACACCTTGGAGCTTTGGCTAGCTTCATTTTTTTTCGAAATCACGCATGTACGTGTATTGCTTTAAGGGATTGGCTAGCTTCAGATGGCACCGAATAGGCATTATCAGCATCAAGAGTGCAAGAAACTCTTCCAGATAAGCCCAAAAGGGTTGAAAGCAACACGACTCCCAAATTGCACGTCATAGGCTCTCTCTCTCTCTCTCTCTCTTTTGGAGGAAGTCATAGGCTCTATATTGTGCCGGTGACCAGGAGAACAAATAAACTGTCATTCTTACGTAATGGTCTATACTATACTAGGCATGTAGTTATACACATCTGCGTCTTGAATCATACACTCGAGATGAAGAACATAGGAGTACGCACTGTGAATTTGAGATTTGAGGCAGTGGTTCGGCTGGTTCTTGGCTTTCTGTGATTTGGGAGAAGAAGCGACGGAGATGTATGGGTGAACTTGGTTCTAGTGCTTGGAGCCTTGGATTGAGGTAAACTGCACTGAGTTAATCTCTTACTCCACATGGACTCTGAATTTTCACAGTATACTTCACAATGAGTCAATGTACCTAACACTAGGATCACCAATGCATGAGTATGGTTACTATCTATGGAAAGAGTACATGGTCAAGGTGGTTACATGAGAGTGGAAAATGTCTATTGTCTAACATGGTTCTTGAAACACACATATTCCGCAGGACACATTGTAACAAGAGCAAGGCCGCTACCTAGTTTTTGAGTGTGCCACCAAGGCACAAAACTAAATGGTTCTGGTTAGTTAATTTAAAAAAGAGGGCAAGGGCATCCCCAACAAGTCGATTTGAGGCGGCGATTTGACTGCTGACTAGGCTCGAGAACTGACGTGGAGGAGAGAGGAGGATGAAAAAAAAAAAAGAGGGACTTGGAAACATGGCCCACCTTCACGGTCGCCTCAACTTCTAACTGGGTGGGATGCTAGAAAAATAGGGGGAAAAAAAGGAGCCGACTGACCAATAGAAATTTTGAAAAAGGTAGCCCAATGAACCTGACCTAACAAGGCGCCAGTTCTGTACTTTGTTTGCAGGACCTCCAGAGGATCGTTAGTTACTACCTGACTATATATCAATGGATTGTTAGTTGGTGAGTCATTCATATGACTGGTAAGTGCTTGACTAAATGTTTCAATGAATTGTTTTGGTATCTCCACTCTAACCTGAGTATAAAACAGCAAGGAATGGAGCAGAGAGCCAGTAGCGTTTCTGGCCACCCAAAAGTTATCTTGCTATGGAAATTGCATATAGGAGCAGGAGGCATCAAGAACACCTATATTACAATTCTGTAGATTCATAGGACTGACGCAAAATCTGAGATGGATAGTTTTTTTTTACCTTGGTGCTAGCACCCCAGTTCATAGCGAGTGCTAAAGGTCAGCTATGTTTAAAAGCTGTCAGGCAGCCAGATGCGTGCACCAGGACAGTGGAGATGCTCATTACGTGGAGAATCACTCAAGTTTGTTCTAATTAAAAGGAGTAATTCTTGTAAAGAGACCCTTTTCACTGATTGAGTGCTAAATACATTTCCAACTGAAAATTAGATTGCATCATTGCATCTCAAAAAAAATACGAATGTTCACTGTGAGCTATGAAATTCTCGGTAGTGTACAGGATGAAGTGTAAAGGACTCAGATCCAGAGGTTTATGTGCAATTGAGAAGTGAGAACTTCAATTCAAGGTCGTGCTAGCTTTGTGCACGTAAATGGATTGAGATTTGAGAACCTCCAGTTCCTGCATGTCAAGGTGGCAATTTTTTTTTTTTTTTTTTTTGGGAAGAATCTGGAGGGACAAGGTCAGATTGGTATGACAATTTTGCTACAAGCCTTATTCTGGTCCTCGTGATGGAGACGGACCCACTCAAATAATGGGAGCGATTCAGGGACAGGTGTAATACTATGACCTCATCACCGCCCAACTAAAGGCGTCAACAGAGTCCAAGTACTAAACAGTAATGCAACCAAATATTTCCATCAATGTGATATTGTGTTGTCGATTCGTGGTGTGTGGGAGGTGCCCATAAAAGAGCAAAGAAGAGAACATACACTAGAGAGAGAGAGAGAGAGAGAGAGAGTTTCCCCACCAAATTTTCATTTCAAGCAAAAGTTTCAGTTACCTGGATCATACAGGAAGGAGAGTTACAGGATATGAGATAGTTTCGCAAGCTATTTAACCTGTTCACATCATGATCGAAGTTAACTGCATCAGGGCACCTGCCTTACTACTCTGTCAGATCTAAGTTACACAGAGGTAAAAAGTGGCGCCATCAGTTTTACTACCTGGTTGTGATCCTTTGCAATGGCGATGGATCCACTCAAACCTATCAAGAGATGTCAATAACCATCACCGTCTTCTTAGGCCATTAGAGAGGGGGAGCCATGGACAACAGAGTCAGGACTCAGTGCAAGAAACAGCATACTGATCTTCCTGACTAGCCCAAAAGGATTCGAAGCAACGCGACTCCCAAATTGCAAGTACCAGTAAAATTCAAAGAAGAAACAAACTGTCATTATTTATACATACTGTTGTATTGTATACAATAGGCACTAACAAGTGGACCCAATGAAAATGAAAATAATGTGTTAACACAAGTGATCCGGTTTGTGTACTGCCCACTTGTTAATTAGCTAGAGAAGTAGAGCTGTAAAACATTGGTCATGAAAATTGTCTCTTGTGCTGAAAGGCAAATCTGATTCATCTACCAAGATATGTTTGAAAGAATCTTAACGCTCTGTTGTTTGGATGCATTCTAACAAGAGAAAATCTGTAATAGGTTTGATTGCCACCAATTTAATGGTTCTGGTTGGTAAATTTTTCAAAAAAAAAAACTTGGAAACATAGTCGTCTCAACTTCTAACTGGGCGGGGCTGCAACAAAAATGGTAAAAACATGCATGTTTTCGCAATGCAATTCTGGGCCAAAAGGGCAATCTCATCAGGAGCCCAACTTAAGGTGTTAACATAGTCCAAGTATTTACACAGTAATGGAACCAAACATCTACATCAATGTAATATTATTGTGCTGTTTTTTCTTGGGCAAACATGGGGGATCCATAAAAGAGCAATGAGGGAGAATAAATAAACACCAGACCAAGCATATCCTGAGCATGAGCTCTTGCTTTAGCTAGCTTCGCTCTTTTGGTCAAGATAGATGAATATTTTCAGTACTTTCCTAGAGGCTCCTCAACTCTTTTACTATGGTTCTGTCAAAAAAAAAACTCTTTTACTATGGTAGGCTTGCGAGGCGCAAGGAATGCTCTTGGGACAAAGAAGGCTCGTTGGGCATGGAGCTTGTGGGAATGAAGATGCTTCGACAGCCAAGTGTAATGTTAGTCTAATTTGTGTGGGGACATGTGCAACTTTATGGTCTACATGGCTTTGTAGAAATGATGTGATTTTTGACAAAAGAAGATTATACTCTTATTTGCAGGTTATTTTCAGGGCAACTTATTGGACTCATTTGGAACATTCTGCAAAAGGAGAGCAACAGATCACCTTTGAAATGGGCATGTCGAACATTGGAAACTTTAGCCGTGCAGATCTTCGCCAAGCATGGGTGGTTGTCTTTTAAAAGAATTAATGCTTAGATAGGCGCTCGCTTGCTTGGTTTCACTTTTTTATAAGCTTTGAGTTTGAAACTGTAATAAGAATTGGTTGTGTGCAAACCTCTTGCAGAGACCGAATCCAAATTCCTTTTTGTAAAAAAAGTGTAATGTTAGTATGTGGACGACCACGTGGCTTTATATAAAACTGGGTAATCAGGGGCAAAGTTTACGCTTGACATATGTGTCTATCTGGCATGTGCATCTGTTTTGTTTGATCAAATTTGGTAGAATGAACCATCTTTCATCCTTTATTAACCTGGAACCAAACCAAACAAAGTGACTAGAAATTGAATTTGAGTCGATGGTACACTCCATGCAGTGTAGTTGTATGCACATAATCTTGCTGAACTGATTTCGCTGAATAACTATGTTGAACCAATCAAATTAAATAAGTACATGCTTGCACACAGTTTCAAGATCAACTTCGGTTAGCTTAGAACTTAATTTACTTATTGGTTAAAGAAAAATAGCCAATGAACCTGACCTAACAAGGAGAAGCTGTGCTTCCAGGACCTCCAGAGGTGTGTGCTGGTACTGGAATTGATTTAGCAGTTACTACCTGACTTTATTTCAATGGATTCTTAGTTGGTGAGTTATTCATATGACTGGTAAGTGCCTGACTATATTTCAATGAACTATTTCGGTATCTCTAGTCTAACCTGTGTAGAAAACAGCAAGGAATGGAGCCGAAAGTCAGTAGAGTTTCTGGCTGCCCTAGTGATGTTGCTATGGATGGAAATTGTGTATAGGAGTAGGAGGCATCAGGAACACCTGCGTTACGAATCTGTAGAGTGAAAGCAAGATCAAGGGAGGACTGGTGTCAATCAGACACAGAACTCCAGTTCATAGCGAAGCTGTCAGGCAGCCAGATGGAGATGCTCATTACGTGGTGAATCACTCAAGCTTGTCCAAATTAAAAGGACAAATTCTTGTAAATGTACCTTTATCACTGGATTGTGTGTTCTCAATGCATTTCCAACTAAAAATTAGATTGCATCGTTGCATCTCTCTCAGAGGAAATAAAAACGAACCAACATATGGACAAATGTGTGACAGGCTTTGAGGCATAATGTTGGATCTGTTCCAACATATATATGCATGATAATTTCTGCAAAAAAATATATGCATGATAACAAACCCATCATAACCCTTATCACCATCAGACCTGTCGAACCTCGAGAGTTCAATCCCATACAAACTTCACAGAATGTTCACCTCAGCTATGAAATTATCAGTAGTGTACGGGATAAAAGTGCAGTAGCTAGCTCAATGGTATGAAGTCCTAGCTGCACTCACAACTGTACTGATGTTCTCACAGGAAGGAATTGAACTACTACATACACATGTACTACACCAATTATGTAAGGTAAATCTGATTCATCTTCCAAGATATGCTTGAAACAATCTTAACGCTCTATTGTATGGATGCATTCTAACAAGAGTAAATTTGTGATTGCCACCAACTTAATGGTTCTGGTTGGTCAATTTTTACAAAAAAAGAAGGACTTGGAAACATCAAACATGGCCAACTTCATTGTCGTCTCAACTTCTAACTGGGCTGGGCTGCAAGAAAAATGTTAAAAACATGGGGGTCCATAAAAGAGCAATGAGGGGGTCCATAAAAGAGCAATGAGAGGGAGAATAAATAAACACCAGACCAAGCATCTTGAGCATGTGCTCTTGCTTTAGCTTCCTTCTTTTGGTTTCAAGATAGATGAATGTTTCGATATTTCCCTAGAGGCTTCTCCACTTTGCTATGGCTTGGGAGGCGCCAGGAATGCCCTTGGCACAAAGAAGCTATTGGGCATGGAGTTTGTGGGAATGAAGTTGCTCCGACAGGGAAATGTAATGTTAGTCTGTGGAGGTTGTTAGGATCTATTCGATCACTAACTGATAACTAGACTGGATTGGAAGGTTGACATAGAATTCGGGGTAGGTTTAGCAGGAATTGGAGGATTTGGAACCAGAGCGAATAGCAGAGACGACGAAGAGGAATGTTTATTCAGTTAGATTTTTTTTTTTTTTGAGAATAGTTTATTCAGTTAGGTAACGGTTTCAGAATACAAATCTTCGATGCCTTCGCGGCCACTCCACCGGCAGCGTTTATACTCCTACGCGGCCGGTGGCCCAACAACGAAGTAAAAGAATCATCAGGCCCATGGGCCAACTCAACAATACGCTTGAACCTATACTTCCTGCTCGCTGTCGCCTGTTGTCTCCTGTTGTCGTAATCCCTTCAGATACTTGACAGATGCATGACCACGTGGCTTTGTCTAATACTGGGTAGTCAGGGGCAAAATTTATGCTTGACATATGTATGTGTCCATCTGGCTTGCGCATCTGTTTTGTTTGATCCAATTTGGTAATACTTTAACCATCTTGCATTCTTTATTTAACCTGAAACCAAACCAAACAAAGTGACTAAAAATTTACTCACATGCACTTCTTTGTCTGAATTTGAGTGGATGGTCCACTCCATCAGTGTAGTGTTGTATGCACACAATCTTGCTGGACTAATTACGCTGATTAACTTTTTTTGCTACATGCTTGCAAACAATTTCCAGATCACTTTCGATTGGACAGAATTGAATTTACATATTGGTTAGAAAAAAATAGCATAACGAGCCTGACCTAACAAGGCACCAGTTGTGCTTGTAGGACCTCCAGAGGTGTCTGCTGGTACTGGAATTGATTTAGCAGTTACTACCTGACTATGTTTCAATGGATTGTTAGTTGGTGAGTCATTCATATGACTGGTAATTTCGGACTATATTTCAATGAATTATTTCGGTATCTCTAGTCCTATATATTTCAATGAATTGTTTCGGTATCTCTAGTCTAACGACTCTAACCTCAGTATAAACAGCAAGGAAAGGAGCAGAAAGCTAGTAGAGTTTCTGGCTGCCCAAGTGATGTTGCTATGGATGGAAATTATGTATAGGAGTAGGAGGCATCAAGAACACCTGCATTACGACTCTGCCAGGTCTCAGCTAGACACAAGCATGGACTGACGCTAAAACAGATTGCTAGCCAGAGATTGCGCCAAATTGTAGGAAAGCCGGAGCAGTGCACCGTCTCTGGGCGATTTGCCGTCACGCGATGTATCAAGATATAGGCAGCCAAATGCGTGCTGCAGGACAAAGGAGATGAAGGTCAGGTTTCAGATGAAGCACTTAAACCAATCCATACACATCTAGTATAGCTATTCTGTTAGGTTTCAGATCCAGAGAAAACAGCAATTGAGAAGTGAAAACTTCAATTCAAGGTCGTGAAAGCTTTGTGCACGTAAATGAATTGAGATTTGAGAACCTTCAGTCCCGGCATGTCAAGGGTGGCAATTGTACATAAGGGCGATGACAATTTGCTACCTGATTGCAGTCCTCCGTGATAGTGATGGATTTACTCAAGCCTATCAAGACACGCCAATGACCATCACCGTCTTCTTCTGGAGGAGTAGCCATGGACATCAGCATCAGGAGCGCAAGAAACAACATACTGGTCTTTTTTGTGCCAATATAAAAATAAAGAAAAAGAAATAAACTGTCATTGTTTCTACATATCATTCTATATATACTCTAGGCACTAACAAGTGCAGCCAATGAAAATATTGCGTTAATACGACGTGATCAGGCTTGTCTACTGCCCACCACTTGTCAGCTAGACTGTAAAAATTTTGGTCATGAAAATTGTCTCTGGTGTGCACAGCTGATCTGATTCATCATCTTCCAAGATATGTTTGAAAGAAATGATCTGTGAGTTGTTTTGGATGCACACTAACCAGTTCAATACCTAAGCAGCGCCTGCGTTCTGAACTGCCACTGGATATTTTTGGATGACAGCTAGCTGCCTATTTTCTGAATGAATTACCAGACAACAGTTCTTTTCATGAAAGAAAGGTTTATAATAAAAGAAAGATAAAAAACGTTAAACTTCTTGTGAACATGCATGTTCTGCGATCACCTTCTGTTAGCCAGAACTTCACTTAAATTTTAGTTTAAAAAAAATAGCTCAATGAACATGGCCTATAATTTGACACAACTTCTGCTTACACGATCTCTCAAAGATGTATGGACCAGAATTGATTTAACATTTATTTATTGTCTGGTTCATTTTCAATGGATGGTTTGTTGGTGACTCATTCATACAAGTTGTAAGTGCGTGGAATCAAATTGTACCTCCTCTCTCTAACCAGTGTATATATAATGCAGCAGGGAATGGAGCAGAAAATCAGTGTTTCTCTGGCTGCCCAAGTGATGTTGCTATCCAAATTGTGTCTAGAAGTAGGAAGCATCAGGAGCACCTGCATTACTACATTCTCAGATCAAAGTTAGACAATGGTACGAAATCGTGTATAGGAATGAATGCTTGCTGTGATCTTGCTAAGTCCTGCTTGCTCCTCCAGTGATCTTGCTGTAGAAATTGTGTATAGGAGTAGGAAGTATCAGGAGCACCAGACCGAAGTTAGACAATGTGAAGATGTGGTGCCAAATCACATACACCCCCACGCCACTCCTTGGAAGTTTGGCTAGCTTCAGATGGCGCCGAATGGGCATTACGGAGTGCAAGAAACTCTTCCAGATAAGCCCAAAAGGGTTGAAAGCAACGTGGCTCCCAAATTGCACGTCATAGGCCTCTGCCATTCTTATGTATAGGTGTAATTATGCACATCTGCGTCTTGAATCATACAGTCGAGATGAAGAAGCAGAGCACGCACTGAGGACTTGTTTGGTTTGTATCCTGGATTATTTTTTAAAGATTATGAACACGTGTGAAATACTAGAATGAATGTTTGGATTATTGAAATCACAAATACAAATAGAGCTACTACTAGCCGCACCCATACCGCACATGGTTGGGAACACATACCGACCATATACACCACACATCTTAAACTAACATGCAAGCCACACATTCTCTAACAATTTTGGCTGGCCTGGTAGCTTGCCTGACCCACGTTCGGTTGGAGCCCTGAAAATGTTCATGCACCAGGCAAGCGCGGCCTCAGCCAGGCCACCAAAAACGAGTGCCGGGTTGCCTATACGGTGTACTAGTTGGTTGGAATCTGTGTAGATTTTGTTTTTTCATATATATATCTTTTGATTCGTTTTCGTGGCGGGCACTTCTTTTGCCTGTCACGGTTAATACTCGACTAACCGTGGCGGCCACTTTTTCATTTACATGACATGCAAATGTGTCCGGCACGGAAAATCAATTTCGCAATATAAAAACGCCCACCACGGTAAATATCTATTAACCGTGGTGGGCATCCTAACGTGCCCGCCAAGGTAAATCAATTTTCCGTGGTGGGGCACCTTTAAAAGCCTGTCACGTATAAGCAGAGGCCCATGGCGAGGCCCGATAACCATGGTTCATATAAATCGGCGACTTAGGTTTCTCGGCCCACTATCTCAGCCCCCACCTCCTCACGTGTAGCTGCACGCCCCGCTCCTCCTCACTTCCCCTCCCCACACGCCATACCCAACCCTCCCTCCCCACGCTGTCGTCCCCAACCGCCGTCGCGGGCACGACGCGGCTCCTTCCCCTCCCCTCCCACCGCCGGGCTCCCCTCCTCTCCCCGGGTCGCACCGGGCGTGAGGTGCTCCCCTCCTCTCCCCATGGCACCGGTCATCTCCAGCCGTCATCGCCGAGGACGTCCGCCACGCGGGCGCAATGCGCCAGATCTGGCTCGGCGAGGCGGCGGCGCGATGACGGCAGCGTGGGGGCAACGACGGAGCGGCGCCCTCTCCTCGGCGGATCTCCTCCGTGCCCGCAGAGCCTCGGAACGACGATGGTGGAGATCCGGCGGCCACTGTGCATCGTCTCCGCACCCGGCACCTCCCTTTTCTCCTCTCCATCTCGCTTACCTTCTCTTCCCAAGCCAGATCTAGCGGCGGTTGGCCTCTTTGACGGCAAATGGGCGACGATCCGTAAGGTGGAGGAAAAGCGAGCTCCATGGCAGCGGATTTGGGCTGCGCTAGGCAATCTCCAGCGGCTCATCGGCTCTCTGCTCCCATGACATGGATCCGCTCCTCCCGGTGGTGGCGGTGCTGTCCTAGATGGGCTCGGCGGGCTCATGGATGGGCTTAGCGGGCCTATCTAGGGTTTTTTTTGAACTATTTACCGTGGCGGGCATCCTAATGTGTCCGCCACGGTTAATCCTTTTTTTATCGCGGGCGGGCGTTCTTTCGCCGCCACGGGAGGGTCGCGATTTAACGTGACATTAGCCGGGTGATGGGCTAAATTGCCCCGCCATGCAAAATCTGAAATGTCCGTCACATAAAAGATTTTCGTTACTAGTGCTTGCTGATTTCTTGGTTTTGGGATATTCGTGGCAGTTGATTACGGACTAGTATTAGTTATCATATGCACACGGATTTATATGCAACCATGCACACTTCTAACTGGGTCATAGGATCGATCCAAGGGTTAGGTAATTTTACACTTAACTCCCCGCTCTAATCACAATTTTGCAAATCCCTCCTCCCACCTCCCCCAATGGTTATCACCTCGTGCCCCTTGGATCTACATCCCGTGGCCCATTAGAAGTGTGCATGGTTGCATATAAGTCCGGTGTGCACTAGATATGTTCTCTAGTTGCCAAGCTGTCCAAACGCACTTCTATTCATTCCTTAATTAACCATGTGTATGCATTATTAGTTATTAATAATTTATTGAATTTATTTATTGTTATTATTTTCAAAATGCATTTATTTATATTAATATCTTACTCCCTCTGTCTCAAAAAAAAAATATAAATCTCGCTCCCGTGGAGTCAAACAATTTCAAATTTGACCAAATTTATACAAAATAGTAGTAATATTTATGTCATAATATAAGTATCTTTAGATTAATCATGTAATATATTTCTATACTACATCTACTCAGAGATACAAAAGTTAGTAACTTTTTCTATAATTTGGTCAAAATTAAAATGGTTTGACTTCTCGAGAAACGAGATTTACATCTTTTGAGACGGAGGGAGTATTGTTTACTTCCACATCCCAAAATAAGTACATATATATTTACCGTTCACAACCATTAAAGTTTTATAAAGAAAAATGTTTTCTTTTTTATTAAACTTCTTAGACATATTTGTTTCTTTTTCCCAAAGCCATGTGTAAAAATATATATATTTTTTATTATTTCATCCCTCTTTTGATCATGTTCACGTTTAAATTAGCAGTGTGTGCATTGTACTTATAATTATCTTTATTCGTTGTGATGTTTTTAAATAGCTTGAAATCTATTAATTAACTTTATTTGTAAGTTCAAATATATTTAATTGGAAAAATATGGATGGCTTTATTTATTTACTTATATTGTTTATACCTCAAAATGTAACCGTGTATGTTTAAATATGGTATTACACCTTTTTTTATTAGACTTTAAATGTGGTGTTGTATCTTTTATTAGCCGCACAGATGTCCAACCAAACGAATTATCTTCTAACTTGCCCGGCCTAGTAGATTCCATCAAATTTCCAAGCAACTTCGGGTAAGTACCCAAGCTTCCATCCAAATAGGCCATGAGAATCTGAGATTTGAGGCCGTAGTTCGGCTGGTTTAGAAGAAGAAACGACAGTGATGTATTGGAGAACAGAGAACTTGGTTGAGGTGCAGGCGTGCAGCTGCATGCCCTACGAGGAGCAGAAAGAGAGATGGTGTTCTGTACTTCTGTGCAGCGCCTTCATATGGACTTAACATCCTCGATGTAAACTGCACAAACCTAATCTCTTACTCCACATGTATATTCTGAATTTCACAGTATACTTCACATGTCACACACTCCACAAACTGATAAGCAGCTATGGTTCTTGAACTCGCTTGTATTTTGCAGGACGCATTGTAACAAGAGCAAGGCCATAATAGTTTTTGAGTGTGTGCCACGAACTAATAAACGGTTCTAGTTGGTTAAAAAAGTTTTAAAAAAAAAAAAAGAGGGACTTGGAAACATTACCCACCTTCACAGTTGCCTCACCTTCTAAGTGGGTTGGGCTGCCAGAAAAATGGTCAAAACATGCTTCTGACTGGGCTGGGCTGCCAGAAAAATGGTCAAAACATGCATGTTTTCGCAATTCAATTCTGGCCCAGTGGGCGACCTCATCAGGAGCCCAACAAAAAATAGCCCAACGAACCTGACATAGCAAGGCACCAGTTGTGTACTTTCCCTCAAAAAAAAAAAAATAGTTGTGTACTTGTGTTTGCAGGACCTCCAATTGATTTAGCAGTTACTACCTGACTATATATATTTATGAATTGTTAGTTGGTGAGTATTCATATGACTGGCAAGTGCTTGACTATATATTTCAATGAATTGTTGTGGTATCTCTAGTCTAAAACAGCAAGGAATATAATGGAGTAGAAATCCTGTAGTGTTTCCGGCCGCTCAAGTGATGATGTTGCTATGGAAATTGTGTATAGGAGCAGGAGGCATCAAGAACACCTACATTACACCAAATCGGAGAGGGATAGTGCAGAAAATCCGTAGCAGTATGGTATCTCAGCGTCATGCATCGGTTTCTGCCCACAGATGCAGAGGTTTCTGTGCACTCAGGACTCAGATCCAGAGGTTTATGTGCAATTGAGAAGTGAGAACTTCAATTCAAGGTCGTGCACGGCATGTCAAGGTGGCAAATTGTACATTAGGGCATGACAATTTTGCTACCTTTTTGTGGTCCACGTGATGGAGACGGATCCACTCAATCCTATGGAGACACGCCAATGACCATCACCGTCTTCTTGGGCCATTAGAGAGGAGGAGACATGGACATCAGCGTCAGGGGTGCAAAGAAACAACATACTGGTCTTCCTGATAAGCCCAAAAGGGTTGAAAGGAACGTGACTCCTAAATTGCACGACCTAAGCTCTTTCTTGTGCCAATAAAATTAAAAGGAGAAGAACAAACTGTCATTATTCTTACATATCGTTCTGTATACATTATAGGCACTAACAAGTGGAGCCAATGAAAATATTGCGTTAACACGACGCAATCAGGCTTGCTGAAATGTCTACTTCCCACCACTTGTCAGCTTGAACTGTACAAATTTTGGCCATGAAAATTGTCTCTTGTGCTGCACACAACAGATCTGATTCATCTTCCAAGATATGTTTGAAAGAAATGCTATGTGAGTTGTTTGGATGCACACTAACCAGTTCAATACCTAAGCAGCACCTGTGCTCATCCAGCACATTCTAAACTTTCAATGGATATTTTTGGATGATAGCTAGCTGCCTATTTTCTGAATGAATTACCTACTGAATTCTTTTCTGGTGGTGTCAGTTAATCCAAAAATGCCGAGCTAAATTGAATTACGTGGCGCCTAATATCAGTCATCTATCTTGTGGCGTCTCTCAATTGCCATTGGATATTTTTTGGTAGATGCCATTTGCGAGTGCTGACTTTGGAGCAATTAGAGGAGGGTTTGAGGGGCAAGAGTGGAAGCAAAGAGTCGCTGTTGGTTGATGTCGTTGCCAAGAATCTATTGAAGACTTTAGTGGCCACCTTTTGCGGTGCCTCTAGTTGTTTTTTCCCCACTCCCCAGATGAATTCAGCACGTGAGCTTCTAGATGTTGCTTGCCAGCTGATCCAGCCTCTTGTGAATTATGATGGCCACATCATTGCTTGCACCAGCTCTCCTTATCTCTCAGGATTGTATTGTATTGTACCATAATATCATTCTTTATTTCTGCATACAGTAAGAAATATAAATCATCGGTACAGATAGAGCTATGGCCAGATGCAGTGGACTGAATCTGATCTGATTTAATACTCATCATCTGAACCTGTCCATATGTCCTTTAGATGCAGCAAGCATGTGAGTAATGAAGATGGAATGGTGGTGGTTGCAAGATCCAGCAAAAAAAGGATTGGAGGGAGGTGTGGGTGGTTAAAGTTCATGTCAACTTTATAAGGTTCAGACTTGCAAAGGAGGATTCTGAAAACTGGTGGATGCAGCATATTCAGTGATGTTTGAACTTTGAAGTCTTCTCCGTCCCATGATCATGCATACATGGTTTGCTTTTTGTGTGTGTGAGCGTGCGTGCGCGTGTGTCGATTCTCGTACCACTGAAATGTTATCTGGTTCATTTCCACTTGTGGCACTGTCAAAACCAAAGGATCATGAATGTGGGTAAATTTTCTTCCACGACACGCAATATATTCTGCTAGCGTCAATATAGCACTATCAAGGGATATATTGCTACTAAATCTTTCAAAAAAGGATATGTAGATAGTTTAGCACGCAGCTGCTTTCAAACCCATGTGGATCCTAGGAGGATTTCACAAACTGGTGGCCATGGAATGTGGTAGCTACAAAACGCTTAGAGTCTTTGAGAGATCACAGTCGTACGTGGCCATCATGTTGATGGTGAAGATCAAGGAGGCACTATATTATTGCTGATTGCTGTTTGTTGAGTGTACATGCTTTCGTTTACCTGTTCTTCCTTGATTCTCTCATGTTTCTCCTAATCCCTTTGACCTGGGGGCTTAGGCTTCCCTTGTTAATTAATTGATATAAACGCCAGATCCTACCTGTTTACATTTTTATATATAATACAAAGATATATGGCTGTCTTGGCGCTTGGCATCAGCAATTGATTATTCAGTTTATACTCAAGAATCTGACTTAACAGGAGCTTACATAATAACAATATATATATTAGTGTTCAACAGCTGAAGGCCTGAAGTCTACTAGTGGCTTTGGATGGACCCTGAAGGGACAGTGTGAATAATAATCCTCTCAAATTATTGACTGGCCAGGTAGACAAAGTACCTTCAATTGGGAGGAGAAACTCTGAAAAGGACATGGAGCCTAAAGGGACAGTGATACTGACACCCGTTGTTGGCAGTTGCTGAGGCCACCACCACCCACCAGTTGCCTCCACACCAGGCCAATACAATGCACCACGCATCACCATTCACCTCAGCATCTTACTCAGATGTGCTCATGTATTTTATTCTTCCTTCAAAAAACAACAGGTTTTTTGTCTGACGTAGTTTTGTCCTGAACAAATCTGTCCATTCCTTGGTGATACTATTAACATCACAATGATTTCCTACCATTTAGCCTCAAACATATTCAGCACCATATGTCACTTCAAAAATTTTTTTTAAAAAAAAAGGATCTGTTTATTTTTTACTGTAATAATTGTCCTAGATCAGTCGTATAGTCACCAAGATCCGCTGACCCAATAACAGATGCAAATCCTTTTAGTAAAACACAATCCTTTAGTCACCAAGGTCCGCTCATGTCATGTAAATGAAGTTAACATCCACGACTCTGATGATGTTCGCGCCCTTGTCATGCCCTAGATGATTCTGCATGAATTCTATAAAGCTATTGTCGTCGATCAATTTTCCTGGATTAAAAATCTCTGATCTTCCTTTTATTCAACTCATATCTTGCTAGTATTTTTTCATAGTCCATATCCATGTAGCCTTTGGTTCTTTGGAGAGCTCGATATTTGCTCGTTATCCAAAAATCTCTCACAAAATTTCCACTCCTTATACCTCAAAAAAAAAAAGTCCAAATGTTTAGTCCTCATGTAAATTTAAATTTTGAATCATCTTGTACCATAATTGCATATCCATAGTTAGTCTTTTGCCCTAAAACATCATTGATTCCTCGCAATGCTAGGGCGGCCCGTGCACTATAGTATTTTTTTCATTCCAAACTCCAATGACATTCATGTTATTGTTCTTGTTTCATTTTATATTATTATAAATTTACTATTTATTAATTGTTTTTGTATGGACACTTTGATTTAATCTAATACATTAGATCATTATAAGGATTTTTTTTCCCTAATTATTGAAGAATTCTTGGCAAACACAATGGCTCCGTTATTTTAAAAATATTTGTCTTAATATGTTATTATTGGCATTGCGCTGACTTTTGTTATGTTGTATTATTACCTCAATTCTCTTTTTATAAGGCGCTCACGCGTATCAATTCAAACTTTAAAATCTTTTACCAATAATATGATGACTAAAAATTAATTATTATAAGATAAATTTGATATAGTTATATCAGAAATATAGTATCCAATTACATAAATTTATGTACAAATAGTGTAAAATAAAAAGTAGATCGTTAAAGTGTGTAGCTTATGAGACCGTTGTCAAGTTATTCTTTATAAGAGGTCGGGAATGGAGGGAGCAACAGATAATTTATCAGTCATTAATTCTAGCTTTTTATTGTACTTCCCTACATAGCTTTTTGCTAAGCACCAGTTTTGTATATCT
>JADLZK010002603.1:0-88673 GCA_015847255.1 Hyparrhenia diplandra
CCCATAACACCAACTTAGTGGGTGAACTTTCGGCCAATTTTTCGACCTGGTCTTGGGTCCTGTAGCAAGAAAACTATCTGATCTTCCGGCACGGCATCTGGCCTGGTCTTGGGTCCTCTAGCACCCAGTAGAGGCAGAGTGAACTTTAAAAGTTCTAACAAAGGCCGGGCGAATTAGAGCAACTCCAACAGTTTTTGTAGTTTTGCCAATTGTCCTTGTTTGCCAACTCTCAACTCTCTAGATACCAAGTAAAAAGAAGGTCTTCTTCAATAGTTTGGCAATTTTGGTTTTGCAAATAGAAAAGTGACCGAGAGGGAATGATGGTAGTTACTTGGGTTACGTCTTGGAGGACACCACTCGTGAGACTTGGCTAAATATAGTGTTCAACAAGGGCCATACAAAAGCGCCATGCATGCCAAATGCAAAGCTTCTAACTGGCAAATATCGCCAAAAGCGCTACCCAATTGCAAAACTCACTAAAATGCTAAACGATTTACCAAGCTATTTGGAGCATCATTTTAGAGCTTTTTGGCAAAAATATAAATGCCAAACTCATTTGCATAACTGTTGGAGATGCTTAGAGCAAAACACAGAGTGCAACAACGCAGTGCATGCTATTTTATCCATGGTTTGCCCTTGCCCATAAACTTCAGAGCTTAGAGGCCTAACCGCAGAAAATTGTTAAACTAGGGGTCTCAAACTGAGAAAAAACGAAAACTAATGTAGTGTAACCAACGCGGCAACAGCCATCCTAGCAAAACAATGAAATACAAATCCAACAATCATATACTCTCTCTCCATTCTAAATTATAATTTAATTTGATTTATCATAAGTCAATAATTTTTTAACTTTAACTAAGTTTATAGAAAATATATATATCGCGGGAAACATCTAGAACATCAAAATTGTTTCATTAGTCTTGTTCACACCAATATATTTTTTGATACAATTTTTTTAGATGGCAACACGTTCTTCTAAAATATATAGACAAAATTTAGATAAGTTTTATTCAGTATAAATCTGAAGTAAACTGTAAATTTAAACAGTATACAATATATAGTCTGATTTCATTATATTCCTGCACTGATGCTGTCACGAAATCGAACCGGCACCGAGGGACTCCACACGTGCATGTTTTGGTCCATTTCTAGCGCTAGTATCGTCACAGCTGGGCGTTTGTTAGCATGCACCGAATACTGAAAGCACGCACCAACACACATAGGCTACACCAACCTACGACTACGACTGATGCAGAAGAACTGGCAGGTCAGAATCTTTTAGTTTGTTGCCGCTAGCTAGAGCTACAAACTGTTGTGTCCGTGTCCAAAACAAAACACCCGGAAATGGACCCGGCCTATCATCGAAAGAGATCGGTGCCGATTGCCGCAGCGCTGGGAAAGTGAGAATTCCTTATCACCCTCATCCATCAGGTGTAGCCTGATCAGCTCTTCTTTTTAAGCAGCTCGATCCAGTGTACAAATCGATCCGAGTGATACAGTTCGTTTCTGTGTTGGACGGTTCATTTGCTATCTTCAATGCTAGTGGGCCAAGTTATTAGGACCGGACGGACATCGAACGGTGAGCTCTTCGGTTCAATGGTTATTTGGTCCTGCCGTTAAGAACCGGTTGAACCCCCGGTCCTGATTGTTTTTGGACCGGATGTATTTGACTATCTCTTTGCCGGCTCGCGTGAGCTCCCTTTCGCTTCTCCTGTTCTCTCTCGTAAACTCAGTAGGTATAATTCATATGAACACGGACACATGAGCAGAGTTCAAGATTTGGCGTCACTGGATAGCTGATGACGTTAATGACTTTTTAGGTGTCATAATATAATATGTATAGAGAGATAGAGATCTGATCTGGATAAAATATAGATGTTGATATAAATATAATTGGAAAAAGTCTACATCACCCGGGACCTTTGCTCATGTGTCTAATTCACCCGCGAACTATAAAACCATGTATCTACCACCTAAACTTCTTCAAACCAGTTATTTAACCCCCCAGGTGGTTTTGACTCCGGTTTTGTTGAGCTGGCAGTTCACGCTATAGTTCGCCTTCACATATTGACGCAGCTTCGCCACCGCAGCCATGCCGGCGCCGCTAGCCTATCGCCACGACCCCTCTATCTCAATATCTCCCGGCATGACCAGCTCATTTGCCATCTCTGGAGAGCCATTGCCGGCGCGTTGTCACCCCACCTGCATAATTGCACGGCCATCCCTCGAGCGTCGTCTCCGAGCTCCCTCGAGTGCACCGAGGTCGAGCAGGCTGTGATCGCTACACTTGCCAGGCATAGTAGGTGCTTCGATTCGGCGCCTTCATCATCGTCCTCTGTGAACTGCGCGGCGTGCGGCGTTGCCTGCAAAATGCTGGGCGCCGGCTCTCGACCAGTTGCGCCTCGTGTTGATCATGGACCTCCGTACGCTATTGTTGGGCTTCCGCGGAGAGCCCTGGGCCTGAGTTATGGCGTTTGGCCTTCATACCGAAGCTCAAAGCTTGCTTCCTTACGTCATGTACACACATGACCGATAGGTTCATTTCATGCACAGCCTGCTTCATCGTCTCCGTTAATAGAAGACATAAACGCCAGAGCAATTTGCAGGTTCCTTCTCTATCTTCTTGCCTCTCTATATGCATGCACGCGCGTACAGTAAAGCTTTCATTTTTGCTGGAATGCAATGCCACTCAGCTGAGCGGCCGCGCAGCCTAACGAAGTGGACCAAATTTGCTTTGCTGCAGCTAGGTCCTTTTGCATGCATGCACAGGTGGGCCCCGCGCGGTCAACATGCATGTGCCTCACAATGTCTTTTTGCCTGAAGATTCTTGCCTCGCGTCCCTTCCTCACAACGAACTCCGCAGGCACCTCCGAACTCCGTTAGGCTTTTTTTTGCTGTACGTCAGTGCTGTACATACTGGACTTATTTTTGTGCTTAGTTTGTAGAGCTTTTAATTTTTGTTAAATTCTACTTATAGCCTTTTTTAAAAATTGTCTGATTGCAGTCTTCACAGTCTTTTATATGCTTTAATTTAAAGCGAGATTGAATTTGTACATGCATACAATCTTTGAAATTTTGAGTTCAGATTAGGATCGGATCGTCTCACAAACATAAATTTTTTATGCACGTGGTACATTCCTGCTGGATTTTTTAAAAAGGCAGATATAGATATACCATGTTTGTACATCATATCCTTAGTGTCCACAAAAAAATTGCGAGCCTCGTTTTTTGCAAAATACAGCAGGTGTGCTATATGATGTCC
Source organism: Hyparrhenia diplandra (assembly GCA_015847255.1). Taxonomy (NCBI): domain Eukaryota; kingdom Viridiplantae; phylum Streptophyta; class Magnoliopsida; order Poales; family Poaceae; genus Hyparrhenia; species Hyparrhenia diplandra. Next base: position 3,263 of record JADLZK010002603.1, read on the forward strand.
GCAACTCTTAGTTAAATAGTTATTACACTTCAGTCAGCTTAAATGCATTAGTTAATGGCGTCTTGAATACATTTTGGATACTCCCCAACGTTTCCATCCATTTTGATGGGCGAAAGTGCGGGTTGACCTATACGGAGCTGCATTGCTTCCTGCAAAAAACCTTTTCAGCATTACGTTTTTTCTTTTTTTTTGCGATGCATTACTATTCTATTTCCTAAGCACCTTAGTAAGATATCCTTGTTAGTATGTCTCCGTCAGAAGTATCTTGCAAACCACATTGTGTACATACATTTGCAAACCACATTAGTTAATGGCGCCCACACTGTTGAGGTTTTACTTCCCACATCTGTTTCAAAGGATATCTGCGGTGGGTTCTCCCTATTCTATTTCATAGCACCTTAGTAAAGTATCCTTGTTAGTATGGCTGCTTATTTTCATCGTGAGCTGAATCCTTGACTTCGCCCGTCATTGCTGCGGGCCGGAAATCGGATCTAGTGTTAAAACTGAACGGAAGGGGTTAAGGGAGTACATTCATTCTACGGCGAGTGTAGGAATACATAGATGTAAGTAGGAAGGAAAATGGGCGGCCGGGTGGAGGGAGGAAGAGACATAGATGGAGGGGCAGGCGGACTGACCACCGGCGGTGGCGTCGGCAGAGATAGGAGTTAAGGTTAGGTGAGGGCCGGGAGACCTTGATGCAGGAGATTTCAATGGGGAGGTACACCTTGATGCGGGAGCGATTAAGGTAAAAAGGGAGGTAAAGTTTGATATGGAGAGATGGGGGGGCACTGACCGGCGGCGATGGCGTCGGCGGCAGTGGTTGAGGGAGATTGAAATCTGGCCGGGGAGACCGGTACGGTAGGTGGCCGACTTCAGGAATTGTATGTTTGAAAAACTGGATGGGAGTCGCAAAAAAAGATGCGAACAATGACAATGCTGAGGCGCGAGGCAGTCGTTATCAGGCGGTTGCGAGGCCAGACAATATGGAGTGTTGACCAGACCTGGGCCCACAAAGTCAAAGTATTATTTTGCATGCATGCAAACATGGCCCTACAGCTGCATGCAAAGATTCTCAACCACACATATAAGCTGCGCGGCCGCTCAGGTGAGCAGAAATTCCGCTCTGGCTTCATTTGCTTCTTTTTTTTTTTTTTCTAGATATTTTTGCCTGGACGCCATGAACAGATTATATACACATTGATACACGCACACACCGGAGCCGCCATGGACGTTGCCCCTTTCTTGCCCTGCTCTCTTTGCGTCGCCCTGCCCCGACGACCAACCAGCCAACCGCATTTTGGGCCCAAGCGCCACTGGCGGCAGCCTACATCTCGGTTGCAACCTGTTGGCTTTGCTGTCGACGTCGGATCTTAGGCGTTAGGCCGTTGCCCCCTTTTGCTCCGATCCTCCCTCTCTGTCGTTTCGTTTCCTGTAGGGCATGGGGCCAAACATCAACGTGTCTTCGAGCCGGCCAGCTTGGACTACCCATCAACAAACCCGGCATCTTAAACCACTACTGGGGGTCAAATAACCCGGTTTAGAAGTTTGGGGTGTAGGATATATGGTTTATAGTTCGGGAGTGTAAATTAGACATAGGAAGCCAAGGTGAGGGGGTGATGTGGACTTTCAAATATAATTGGTTGTACGAAAGCCATGCAGCGGTGGTTGAATCATAAAGAGTTGCTAGAAGTGAGAACCCGTTCAGATATGAAAATAACAATTTCAAGCTAAAAAGCTGTGCAAGATGATCCGTTAAATTTGTTATTTTTTATCTCATGAAGCGAAGTCGAGTTTGACAAGATATTTTACATGATGGGTGTATCATATCATTTTATATGTGTCATTTTTTACATGCAGATTAAGGCGATATTTTTTGGCGTGGTTTGCACCACAGATTTTCATGGAAGGTTGTGGTTTCCACGGATATGTTCCCTTCACCAAATAGATTTTTACACTATTGTGTGCTATTTCATAATGCAATAAGTGCAATAAGCAAAAAAAAAAAAAAAAAACTATTGTGTGCTATAATCAGCAGAAAACCAAAAGGAGGGGGCCAACTCTACGCAAAATAACCCTGTCACAGCCTCGTCATTTTCGTCTTCATCCGGGCGGCCTATGTGTACAGTACACTACAAATGCACGTTCAGTATGACATCACATCGTTTATCAGTTCTCGTCACCCATCCAAACGGTCTAACAAGTACGTATCTTAATTTTGTGTAGAGCTCCTGATGATTAGAAAAGAAAATATCATTATAATTAGAAATTTAGAAAGAAAAAGAATAGGGGCAAATGCTTGCTGCCAAGCCTTTGACCAAACCTGACGCCTGACGTCCATGCCAGGCTCAGCCTTCGTCCTCACTCACTCACGCTCGGCGGCACGTAGTACGTGTGTAAACGCCGCCCTCGTCACGCGAATGACACGCAGCGGCGGCACGGCACGTTACCGGCGCGACGAGACCACGTCGCGTCATGAGAAAGTGGGGCGCGCCGCGCCGACGTACACAACCAGCCAACGGGTAAAGCGCGCGGCCGGAACCGACGTGTCAAAAAGCCGCCATGCACGGACACGCACAGCCACACTCACACGCATGTACGCGCCGGCCGGCCGGTGCATCCGACGGCGGCGAACTCGCGGTCGATCGGCGGCCAAAACACAGCATCCATCCGTTACTCCGCGAGATTTCACGAATTTACGTGATCGGCCACGGCCGTCTGTAGCGATCTCACTCACACGGAAAACCACGCCGGTGGCCGGGTGCCCGGGTGGGTCTGGCGTGCGTGCGTGGGCGTCGTGTCCGGGCGGTCGTCGCTCCGATCCCTCGCACGCCGTCCTATCCTATCCGACGTGACCCGACGCGCGCGCGCGCGGGCATCGCCCCCATGCGTCGCTCGCTGCCGCTTGCCGTCGGGCGTCCCAAGCCAAGCCGTGCCCGTAAGCGCCGTGGTGCGCCACAGCATCCATCGCCCGCGACGGCCACCGGTTTGTCCTGGCACATGGACCGAGAAAGGCGATCGAGCGATCGATACGACCGGTCCCATTCCTCAGCAGCGCGACTGCTGGCTCGTGAGCCGCGGGCCGTCGAGTCCGATGCACGGAAACGGAGGCAAGCGCAGACGGCAGCTAGGCGCGCCGCGTGCCCAGACAATGTTCGGAGCTCGTCGCGTGGGCACGCACGGATTGAGCACGAAGGCGAGGAGGCCCCAGGCCCGGAAGCGGAAGGAAAGCATCGCGTACGTTCCGACTGGAGAGCGCGGCCGTGAGGTGACTGATGATCATGCGGGTGCTGATGTTGAGACGCTTGACCACAGAAGTACAGAACCACAGGGGGCTGGACAAAATCTGGGCTCCTTGTACCCCCGTGTCTCTCACCCCGGCTGCGGTTGACCTGCAGGCATTTATATTTATTTTTCATTAGAAAGAAAATCCTTACAAATGGCTATTTCTCTATTGTGTTATTGTGTCCTATGTTGCACTGTCTCTCGATGGTCTCTCAATCCATCTGTAAGGAACTGCATATGAAACATACGAACCATTTTTAAGTCCTATTTCATATGCAATGTGATCTTCAATTGAGAAGAGAACAGAGAGATTAGAGGAAGGAATTGCTTAAGAACAAAGATGGTTCTTGGCAAGGGGGAGGGACAATGGCAGCAGGGGTCTACGCCTACGCCTGGCCCATTGTGTGGAGGACGGCGGCACAGAGAGAGAAGGATAAAGGTAAGAAGTTTATATTTCTTCTTAACAGAAAGGATACATTTCCTCTTTTATTTATTGTGAGGATTCAACTTGACTTGGTGTAAAATAATCCTAACTTTTTACTCTTCTTAATTCTGATGAATCTAGGTGGGACGTGTAGCGCTATAGTCCTTGAGGGTACCATTCATGTGGGGCAATATTGGGCTTGTCTTGGGCCCGACACCTCCATCGCATATCGCGGATGGATTGGAACTTGATAGATAAAGGTTGATGTACTTACCTTTTTCGATCTGTTTTATGTATTTTTTCCATTTCTTGTTGTAAAATATCATCAATACTACCCTTTCCCTCAAAAAAAAAAAAAAAAAAAGAAAGAAGAAGAAGAGGTCAGCTCCAACTTTGTAAACCCAAACCTAGCAAAGAACTCGCCTCATTTGCGCACCTACTTAACCCTATAGCGCACAATGGCTCAAGCGTCGATGGAGAGACATACTAAAATTGAAATGTGTAGTTCAAGGATGTATCTCGAGGCATGGGTGATACTGATTGGTCTTTGGGAGGATAACATTCAACATTAGACTTTTTTTATTCTAAATCCCCCTAATCTCTACTCCTATGCCCACGATAAAAAAGCTTTCACTCAAGGCATATCCGGCTATAGTGCAATTCTTTGGATCTATTCAGGTTGCCAATGTGCAGAATGACATTCAATGAGTTCCTTATCTTCAAGGATGATTTAGAATCTCTTAGAAACAGAGAAGAGAATGATGAAACTGATGTCGGATATATAATTGGAATGGCGGTCTATATAGCTCTAGAGACAATATTATAGGTGACACTTTGAAATATGGCACCGCCTCTTCCTTTCTGTTGGATTTGGAAATCGAGTGCATGCCGAAAATCAAATTCTTTGCTTGGCTTTTTTGGTTGATAGACTTAAGACATAAGATTTCTTTGAGGAGAAGACACAAACACCTTTAGGAAGGATATCACTGTGTCTTATGTCATGAGCAGGTAGATGAAACCTCAATGCACTTGTTTTTCTAAATGTACTTCAAGCACAACTAGATGGTTTGTTGCTGGTATACAATGGAACTTGCAAGAGGATGTCTATCATATGTTAATTCAACGGCGATTAAATTTGTTGGACCCTATACTTTATGGATTTATTTATGATTTAGTGTCTGGTGCATATGGAAAGAGAGAAATGGTCTCATTTTTAATCGTAAAGTCCTATCACTGGAAAAGTGGAAGCAACTCTTCAAGAGTGAAGTTAAACTTCATGTTTTCATATTACATAGTGTCAAACTTATGTTTATAATGAATTGGATCAATATGTTGTAATTTATTTCCACCTGCTCAAGGGACACACACCGGCCTTTTTTTTTCTTCTTTTCCTTCTTTAGGTGATCCTTAGGTAAGTTTTCTTTTGATCCTCTGTTAACAACCAGCTAACATTAGTAACTTTCAACTTATGTTCTAAATATATTCGTTGGGGAGCAAGCTCCACAGTTTTCTTAAAAAAAAAGTCTCATCAGGTGCGCGTAGAGTCCGCGGTTCTTCGGGGGGGGGCATTTGGTTGTCCCAAATTATTTCAGGTAGGACATTTTACACTAGGACCCTAGACTTCTCACACATCGTGCAACATTGTTTACTACTATTTGTACGAGTCTATAGCCTTGCAACTAGACCTAGATAAAATTTTATGTGTTCATCCTAGTCCTTCAAGATGGACATAGGAGCTCGAAAAATCTGGCCATGCTCGGGGCCGTGAGGATCTCTTGGCGAAAGTCGGGCACCTCTATAGCTTACACGGCTAGAGGTCACCGGCATGATGCCGATCCATCAAGGTTCTACCGCACGGCGATGAATCCGAGCCTAGGGAGATGGTGATCGTATCAAAGAGTCGATGATGGCGGAGGAAGGCAGCGCACTAAGACTTTGTAGTGCGGCACCTGCATAGGAGGGAGAGAAGGGGGCGAGTGCATATATGAGGCTTAGGCGGGGGAAAACGTGAGCATTTTGCCAATTGCGGACTCCTAGTCGCGTTTTTGTCCAACACCTCTGGGCTTAATCCAATCGCAAACGCTGGTTTTTCTTTGTCCGCGTTGTCGCGACATGTTTGGCGGATTATCTTAATTCTCCCGGTCGCAACATGCATTTAAGCGAAACAAACATGGCCTATGCCACATACGACTTCAGATCCGAACTGAGCCAACGATCACGAATAGCAAGCATGAACACATCAGGAAAAATAAATCTGGTGTAACGACACGTAAAAAAGGAAAGAAAGGAATTGGACGCAGTGTTCACTCAATTAGCTCGCGAACGACCGCCAACATGAAATTTGGCTAGCAACCAAAAGGCCCATTAGAATCTAAACTTTGAGACTTCTTTTCTATAACTACGCCTTTGAATGTTTTTGGTTTATATAATGGTACCATTTTGTATGCCATAGTTTTCTAAACTACATCATCCTCGTATTTTTCCTTTTTTTATTTTACAAACCACTTAGTTGTGACAAACTTTTCTCTATCATATAAAATAGTCATTAATTAATCGCATCTATACTTTATTAAAGAAATCAGATCAGATTTCAAGTAAAATTAGATTAGGCAGCTTATGTAGGGAAAATTTAATGTAATTAAAATATGCAATTTCGTCAGAGCCACAAAACTGTGACGTCTTTTTGCTATTGCTATAGTTCAGTTACTTGTAGCTGCATATTTATTTTGCTTCCCTAGCTTGTATCAGCAATTTTCGTAGCCATTAAGTTTGTAGACGTCCTTGGTGTGCTATTTTTCTCAAAGACCCAAAAAAAGGCCAAAAAGAAGCTCACGTCCCACGCTTCTCACACCCGCTCGCGCGCTGCCCCGCGCTACTTATCCCGGACTCGTCACCGATCTGGTCCCTGGACACCATACCACCTCCCTCCTGGTCTCCTCGTACGCCGGCGAAGAGATCCTTCCTCGCCAGCGCGGCGGGGGGCCATGGGCCGGCGTAGGTTCCAGCTCGCCAACATGATGCCCAACTCCTGGTTCTACAAGCTCCGCGACATGCGCCGCCCGCGGAGTCATCCTCCTGCCGTTGCCAGCGGCGAGGCCGGGAGCGCGATGCTACCGTCGTCATCGCCGCCGCCGCTGCAGAGAGGGCAAGGTCCGCCACGAGGCCTGTGTCCCCGAGGCGCGGGTCCGTGGCGCTCCCGCACAGGACGTCGTACTATTACCCCACCCGGGACCGGGAGCTCCCGGCGCCAGAGCCGAGGGACGCTGCCACGGAGGAGGACCGGCATCGGCCCCGGCAGCTCCTCCCCTGCAGCAGCAGTCGCCGTCCAGCTGCTCCAGGAGGCGGCAAAGGGTGGGCGCCGTCAGGGTTGGGCGCGGGCTGGAGGCGAAGGCTCTGGCTGGCGCGCACGACGCTCACCAGAGCCGGCGCCGGGACATGTACGTCGGGCGCGACGGCAGCAGCGACGAGAACGACGACGTCGACGGGGTCCGGAGGCCGGCGGTGATTGCGCCATCGGATTACAGCTTGGGCGGCAAGTTGATCGCGTCAGAGACGGACATCGTCATCGACCTCTGCTCCGAGGGCACCGCCGAGCGGGTGCTCCGGCCGATCGTGACCAGGCCGGCGATGAGGGAGGTCGTCCGGTGCGAGGTGAAGGACAGGCACGTCGTCGACATGATGCCGGCAGGCGGCAGCTCTGCCGCGGAGCAGGGGAGCAAGTCCCACCCGAGGAGGCCGTCCGTGTCCACGGGGCGCCGCCTCAGGACGCGCGTCAACAGCCCGCGGCTGGCGTCCACCACTACCACCAGGTCCAGGAAGAGCAGCAGCAAGTCGACAACCCCGGGGGCGTCTCCGCGTAAGACGACGACACGAGCACCGCCGCCGCCGGCTCTCGCGGAGAGCTTCGCGGTGGTGAAGTCGTCGGCCGACCCGAGGCGAGACTTCCGCGAGTCGATGGAGGAGATGATCGCGGAGCAAGGCATCCGCGACGCCACCGACCTAGAGGACCTCCTGGCCTGCTACCTCGCGCTCAACGCCGCCGAGCACCACAACCTCATCGTGGAGGTGTTCGAGGAGATCTGGGCCAGCCTCGCCGTCGCCGGAGCTGACCCATGAAACAGAAACAACGGCCGGGAGTGAGCTGAGGTCATCGATCCATCATTCGTCGTCGTCCTCCCGCTGCATGCCTTGCCTACACTACTGCATGCTCGATCAGTGCATTCATTTCCAGTTCCGGCAGCGGATTATTAACTAGCTTTAGCCTTTAGTTCCTTGACTTTTTGTTGATGGTTGCAATGACAAAACACCACAAGAGAACTCGACAAAGAAGAAAAGGAAGACATCTTGGTTCCATCTGCCAAAGTTTTTGGTTCTTTACTTGCTCGGTGATCGTGTGATTCTTCTCCTCCCTGGCTGGGATCGCGTGCGTGGTGCTCGCTGCTTTCTTGAGCGTTACTAGCGTGAACAGTAGCTAGTACAAGGGCCGGGTTGCGTCTGCACTCTGCACTGCACTGGACACATCATATCATATATAGTACTCTAGTGCAGATTTACAGTTAACTCTGCGATCTGAAATTAAATCCAGGTGAATCCAGCCGAATCGTAGAGTACAGTGCCAGCTTAAACTGGAGATTAGGGTTGCCTAGCCTACGATATCTAGGAGACCGTACTGGCATATAGAAGCACCCGGCCGTCCAGTTCTGTAGTATAGTAGATCTGTGGGCGAATGTTTGTTGCATCCCTACCTAACCTTGGCTAGATAGATTTTCAACGTGTCGCGCTTGGTGACCCGGAGACAAAAACAACGCCCGTATGCAGTGCGCCCACGCCACACTGGAAGCAATGGCATATATACGCTCGCCAAAATACTATACATACAGTCCAGTGCAATATAGCGTGAATCTTGTGGGTGATGATGAGTGTGTACGTCGTAGAGTTTTACTCTGTGTTCTTGTACATTGGACAGTAGCGTATCCATGTGGTCTCTGTTTTGTCTGCGCCGTAGAGAAGCGCCACCGGCATATACTGTAGTACATTAGCAGGTCCTGGTTATGACACAGTTGACTCTTGAGGCGATCATCGGCATCTTCTTTGGTCCTTACAGGCCATAAACTGTGCATACAGCTGCATATATGTAGGAGTAACAGTAAGGCCTGTTTGGTTTTTTGAGACCACGCCGTTGCGTGTTTTTCATTAAGCAGAATAAAGTTCAAACAACAAGATACAGCGGTAACCAAACAGTTACCGAAGCGACACCTAGCAACTACTGGATCCAAATGCAGGGATTACATTTTGATAAATTTGCGACAAAAACAACCGGACGCCGCACGCAGGGTTAGGCGACCTCCTCGGCCAGCCCTCGGTGTTGAGGTCCGTGAGTGGAGATGTCGAACGCCCCATTGAGAAGGATCTCAAACGGCGCCGCTTAGCCGGCGGCATTCCCCCCTAAAGACTTCCCCGACCTTGTCCTCGATGGCGCACGGAGCCTCACCCGCCTCCACTTCCACGCCCAACTTCCGGCAAGAGATTTCGAGCCCGCAGAGTCGCATTACCCGGGCCGCGTCGCGCGACGCGACCCGGGCCGGCGAGGGTGTGGGTAGAGGTCGAGGCGCGACGACGCAGCGCGGTCCCGACTTGAGGAGTGGCGTGGCCGGGCCGCAGACACACACCCGATCCTCAATCTTTGCAAAGACGGACCTCGGCTGCGAGGGGCGTCAACCACGCCATCGCATAAAGATGAGGGCGGCTCCAGTGAATAGCCAGCGAGTCGACCGTCATCGGATGGCGGCCGCTGCCGTCTTCGCCCGCGCAACGTAACCGCGAACAGAGGCAACGACGCAGTACCCCTCGTCCCTCGCGGCCATCATCGGCCGGACACGTATGCCACGGCAACGGCGGGGGTGAGCTGATCCATGCGTGACGGCGCCGAGGGGTCCGCCACCCCCGGACCGCCACGGAAGGTGGGCGAACGCCCGGGGAGGCGCGAGCTCATCAAGCATCGGTCCACTCTATCCCGGAGGCCCCACGACCTCCGGCGGCACAATTGTGAGCGGCGGAGGCACGGCCGCCGCCGGGGCCCATCCAGCACATCTCCGGGCCGCCGGGCAGCCCGGCCGAAGGCTTCTCCCAAGGCGGCGGTGGTGTAGGTGACGCTGGTGGGCCTGGATCGCCCGCTGCAGGCCGCCACCGCCGTGGCCGCCCGATCCAGCCGGCTGGAGGCTCGGGAGGAGCTCACGCGCATGCGAGGCCGCGGCCGCGCGGTCGTGGGCCGTGGTAGTCGGACCTCGCGGCGCTAGCAGCGCGCACGATGCCCCTCGCAGCGGCCAGATAGTAGCAACGCGACGAGAGGTGCGTAACGCACCCGACATGCCCGTTGGAGAGGCAATTGAAGCAACGGGCCGACCAGTCCGACGGGACGGCCGCTGGGGCGGCCGACGGCGGTTGGAGACCGCGCGACCGCCGCTGCGGGAGGACCTCCCGCTAGCCGTGACGGTCCGGGGGGAGAGGCGCGCGGTGGGGCCCCGGGGCCGGAGGTGGGCGGACGCGCCTCGGCGCCAAGCGACCGCACCGCGCCGCGGACCTAGGGCGTTGGTGGACGAGACGCCGCTGACCGGGCCTCGGGGCCACGATCGCTTCGCGCACCGTCCCGAACAAGGACGGCCGAAGGCGCCCGGCTGCCGCTGGCGACGACGCCATGGTTCTTCATCTTGCGCGTCACGGCGCGGGCGGCCGCCCCGCCGGCTTCTTCTTCTTCGGCGCCATCACGCCGGACGAGGGGGGATGGCGGGAGCACCAATGTCGGACCGGAAGCCACGCCCGTGGTGGCTCGACGGCCCAACCATCGACGCAAGGTGGCCCGGTGGCGGCGACAAGACCGGGTCCGCAGAGCGCCAGAGACGGCGGACGAGGGAAGCGAGGATGACCTAAGACCCCATGGCCGGTACCGGGCGGTGGAGGGTGCGAAGGTAGCGGCGGGGATTGGCTCTCAAGCTCGTCGTCTGAGCGCCGACATCGGATATCACCCGGCTCCCCCTTGGTCCCGCCGATAGAAGAGGGGAAGAAGGGGTGAGCCTCGACGAGAGGCACGCCCCTGCGTCGGGCATCATCGACATCGCGGAACCTCGCCCACTTCGACCGTGACGAGCTAGCCGGCGGGCGCGGGTGTTGCCGCCAAGGCCCCCAACCGCATGTCGCCCGTCGCCGTTGCCAGGCGGCAGGGTGCCACGCATCGACGCCGGCGGCGTGGACACCAAGGTCGGGTCGCGGCGACACCACCCGTGGCGGCGACGCGCCACCACTGGTTGCGGGCGAGGTCGGCGGGCGCGCAAGCAAATGACCGCCCACCTCCTCGAAACGTCGCGGTGACCAGCGGCAAGAACATCCACATCGAGACATCGACGACGAGCCTCCATCGACCGGCAAAGAAATGGACGCCACGACAAGACGGGGAGCGGGGAGAGAGAGGCGACGACGAGCGGGGCGGTGGCACGGCCCGGACGGGCGAGCCGAGCGACAAGGTCGTGGTGCCCACCACGGGCGGCCCTAACGGCCCGGGTGGGGGCGGAGTCCGGCGCTGGCGGCCCGGTGCCGCGCCCGAAGCCGCCGACGCGGCAGCCACGGGCGGGCGGGGGCATGCCGACGCGGGTCGCGACGAAGCGGGCCGGAGGTCGCCGGACGCGCCGACGCCCGAACCCCGGGGAGCAGGAGGTGGGGGGCGCGGAGCTCCGCCCGCCCCGGAGTGCCCACCGGCGGAGGCGGCGAGCAGAGGTGCCTCGCGGCACGCCCCGGCGGAGTGCTCGACGAGGGATGTTGGAGCTCCTCCCCGCCGGCCCCATGGATGGATAGATCGGGGGGCGACCGGATCTCGAGCGCCCTGAGGGGATGGGGAGGTCGCTAGGGAGGAGTACGGTGGCGGGTCGGGCGCGCCCGCCGCCACGGACGGAAAGCAACGGCCGGGAGGGTTGGGAGGCATTCGAGCGCAGCTACACACTACAAATGTTAATTGTTCCCGCACCTTCAGCCGACCAGTAAGGCCTGTTTGGTACAACTTCTTGTGATTCTCTCAAACATTAGCTAAGCGTCTGTTTGATCTAGTTCTTATTTTCAGATTCTATGTAGTGAACATTAGAATGCATTATTGATAAAAAGTTAAGGGGTGTTTGGATCTTTTTTTTTTCGAAAGCGTCCATTGTGGGCGTGCTTCATTAAGAGAAATTAGAGTATCATTACATCCACCTTGACTCTTTTGGATCTTATTCTCAAAGTGATTACTTCCTTTGCATAGTGAAAACCTCCAAATATTAGGTTTGGGGTAGATAGTTGGATTTTAGAATCTCATTTTAGATCAACTGTTTGAATCTCTTTCTAATTTTCCTTAATAGATCCCAACATGCCGTAATGTAGCAGCACATTTTGTCGGAACTCCTTTTTTTTTTTTTTTTTCCATTTTTTCGTGAAATATGCCTTGAGCATCATGAATTTTAAGGCTTCTTCGACTTTGGTTGGTTACTATAGCATAGAGCCGGAGCTAGAAAGAGCATTATAGCCAAAGAGACCTGGACCCTACAAGCGATAGAGCGATCATACCTTGATATAAAGCGATAGACTGTGGCGGATCCAGGGGGCGGGCTGCCCGGGCTGCAGCCCCACAGGAGGTTGATTTTTTTATGAAAATTATTGATTTTTTTATGGAAATTATTGTAGCGTAGGCATTAATTTATCATTAAATCTCTTGACTTTAGTTAAGTCTTCATTAATTAGCCCTCCCTGAGACCCCTATCCTGTCCCCATACTTTCTTTTGTGTCCAAGGCATGGGGTGCTGCCATTCGAATTGTGATACAAATTCTGCATATGATTGGGGCAAACTCTCCACTGGAAGAAGATGAGTTACAACCAGCTGGTAGACTCTGCACAGGAAAAAGCGGCACGAACCAGACAAACAAATTCACAGTCCCACGGAGGCGATTCGGACACGGTCACACTGATCGAACAGCTTGTACGGACTCCCCCTCGTGGTTCCTTGTCCCGTGCGTTTGGGCGTTTGGCTGGGGGCTGCCCGAGTCAACACACACGTGTACGTGCAAGCGGCAGCTGCACAAGTAGCGAGAAAAGCCAGGCCCTCTGTAAATCCTCTGTAAAAGAATTCAGGCGACTGGTGGCGAAGAACACACGCTGGTAGACTCTGCACAGGAAAAAGCGGCACGAACCAGGGCTGTGTTTGGAGCCCAAAGTTTGGGCAAAAAATTTGGGAAGACGTCACATCAAAGATCAGAAGACGCGTTTCGTTTGTTAGTGGTAAATATTATCCTACCATGACGTAATTAGCCAAAAGATTCGATACGTGAAAGTACATCTAAACTGCACGTAATTGGGTTATTTTTTTTACCTACATTTGATCGCCCCTACGACGTGTCTGACGGCATTTTGATGTGATGGAGAATCTTCTTTGCATGGTGAAATTTTAGGAATTTGGGGAACTAAACACAGCCCAGACAAACAAATTCACAGTCCCACAGAGGCGATTCGGACTGACACTGTCACACTGATCGAACAGCTTGTACGGACCTTCCCCTCGTGGTTCCTGCTAAACCCTTGTCCCGTGCGTTTGGGCGTTTGGCTGGGGGCTGCCCGAGTCAACACACACAGTCAACACACACGTGTACGTGCAAGCCGCAGCTGCACAAGTAGCGAGAAAAGCCAGGCCAGGCCAGGCCCTCCGTCAATCTGTGATCACTCAGAGTCAGAGCGCCCGCCGGTGCTGTGTGCGCAGGACAGAGGCGGTGCTGTGTCCGCAGGCCAGAGGCCGCTAGCGGCCGGCGAAGCTTCGGTCGAGCCACCGGTCACTCTGCAATGACAGACTGTCCTGAGCCAGCGGTCACTTCTGGACCCAGGGCGGCAGCCGGCAGGGCCGTCGGTCGTCGCATGGCGGTGATGAGGTCCATTGCCGGTCAAGCTGAGAGACCTGAGAGGCTACCAGGGACAAGGACGGGCTCTCTCTCGGTGACATGGCGTGGCCACTTGCAGCCGAGCCTACTGCTCTCTCCGTCCCAAAATAAACGACGTTTTCGCTTCCCGGTAAAACATACGGAAGCAATTATATACTAAAATACGATTAATATTTATATTACATAATTAGTATCATTGGAAAGATCTTTTGATCTAGTTTTTTAACAAATTTATTTGGAGATTTAAATCTTCTACGTATTTTCTACAAATCGAGTCAAACTTCGTAAGACTAAAACCCAAAACGTCGTTTATTTTGGGACGGAGGGGAAAGTACGTCCGGGTAGGTGACATGTCATGTCACTCGTGCGTGCGTGCGTGGTGGCTGGCGCCGCCCGTACGTGCGGCCGTGGCGGCAGCCACCGAGTCTGCTCTGCTCCGGGCGTACGTGTGCGTGGATACGGACACGGACACCAGCGCAGCGCAGCGCACGGACCGATCCTCGCGAAAGAGACCGCAGGTTGTGTCGCGGATACGGGTTGCTTTCTTCGCGTCTCGTGTAGTTGTAGCACAGCGCCGCGCAGCGAAGTGCGAGGCCAAATGTAGATAGAGGTGTATAAACCAGCGGCATGCAGTAGGGAGCTTGCAAGAAAAACCCCAAGTCCATCTGAAGACGGCGAAGGCGTCGACGAGAAACCGACCAGCTGATAAACAATGAGACAATAATGCCAGATTCGGGTAGAGAGGGAGAAAGGGAAAGAGACAATGAAGATAATTTCGGCAGTGATTGCACAGTGGAAAGGGCTCCTACCAACCCAAGTCAATTCCGTCAATTCCTTGCTTGGAGTCTTGGACAGCGGAAATGAAAGCAACAGACAAAGACCAGATCAAGCAGGCAGATGCGGCTCATGATTGCAAAACACCACACGGTTTGGGGCGGGGACCCGAGCCGAGCCGAGCCTCTCTTCTTTGGCCCGGTCCGCCCGCCGGTCCCAACCGATTGCCTCGGGCCGGCTCCGCCTCGGGCCTTCACGCCGCGTTTGCTAGCTTTCGGGCTTCGCTGCGCGACGAGCCGTCGAGCGCCCCACCCGCCCCACATACCCCCATGCGGCCGCCCCACGGGCCACGGCCTTTTTTTTTTTTGCTCTTTCTCCTCTTGCCTCATTGCTCTCTTCGTCCCCTACTGCCGATCTTCTTACCACGCCGGCGGCCGCGAGCGGTTGGTAAGCCTTACCTACTAGTACTGCCTAGGGCCAAGACCGAGGGATCGGATCGGCGTGACGGGTGCAGCCACAGTGGAAGGCGGCGCAACGATACAAGAGCTACCTACACAGGACGTCCAACGCAGCGACTGCTGCTGATGCTGTTGCATGCTGTGGAGCTTGCATGTACGTAAATTGTTAAATTTGAGCAGGTGGGTACCAAACGATATAGGATGTTGAGCCCGGTTTTTTATCAAAAGTCCTGGCTGACTCCTTCGTGCAGGTACACCATGCATTTCAAGAGAATATTGAAGTGGCTTCTTCATCCATCCAAAAGACTGCAATATAGGCAATGCAGACAATGCTAAAAATACAAACACTTAACCCTCCACCAGACACAAATTTCTTCTCTGGCAAGTCCACCAGATGGAGTTCATTCCCAGGAACCACATCGGCATGATGAGTTCAGGCTGGGCTTGCCACCTGCCAATCATGCTCAGTGGGGCTAAATGTTACACTGATGCTTCCTTAGCTCCGGGCAAAGCAAATGGATTCAGCTGGGTTGGGGATTTTATCCTTGACCCGGTGCATAATCACAAGTTCTTCATCGCAGCTCAGATCAGGCAAAGCAGTACGACACTCGTGGCTGAGGCTGCAGCCCTAGTCTTGGTGGCTGCCATCACCAAGCTGCTTGATATAAATGAAATCTCATTCCGATAATCAGGTTCTTGCCAAATTCTTCAATTGACTCGCCGCCTCACTGGGAAATCAAGCCTTTACTCAAAAAGTTTCTTAACAGATATCAAGCAGGAGTCGAAGTCTGAAGAGTGTGAGGAATCTAAACATAACGGCTCACTCTTTAGCCAGCCAGGCTTTAAGGAGTGCTGATGAAGATCATAGCCTGTACCAATTTAAGTCAAATGGAACTAGGTGCCCGCTGCTCGACACTACAATCTATATACAGCAAGGAGCTAGAAACGGATGAAGTCACACCGGCTACCCGATTGTTCGTAAACTAAGGCCATGGACCATGTTAGCCTCACTTAACTCCAAACCTAACTGTGTCAGCGACAGAAATTGCCAGTGTCATTAACATTATAATGAAAAACAAAAGACAATACAAAAGTTAAGCAAGTGTTTGGCTATAAAACCATCCAAACTACAAAATGGACAGGTTTAGAGGCTGACTCACAATACATTGACTTCCACATAAATGGATAAGTTTACAAACCGACTGATATAATAATATATTAGGCCCTGTTTGGATGTCCGGTAAATAGGCCAAAACACCTGTAAATTACAGACCTCAGAATTTTTCCTACCCAGGTTGAATTTCATTGTTTGGATGAACGGTGAGCCTAGTTATTTTACAATCGGTTTGGCCCAAAACCGGTGTAAAAATCGGTGGCCACCTGAAGTCTGAGAAAAAAAAAATACGGCATCTATCGGCCTCTCCTCTGTCATCTCGTCGACGAAGCCGCGTGAGGCGCAGGCGGAGCAGACAGAGTGGGGGCGCTCCTCCCTCACTGTCCTCAGCAAGGACGCCGGCCCCGAGCACGCCGACGGAGGCCAGCCACCAATAGCGCGAGGGGCACATCTCCCCACGATGTTCCCCCGAGGACGCCCGGAGTGGGTCGTCGCCTCGAAGAACGCCGGGGACGTCCGCCGCGCCATTGCCCGAGCACATCCTGGCGGAGAGCCGCCCGGGCTCGGCAAATCCGGGGTGGGAAACGCCGGATACGAACCCGGAGACCGTGGATCCAGCCCGCCATCGGCCGTCTTGCTCACGCTCAATTCCATCGGCCAAGATGCAGAGCTCAAGATTGGGGAGGAGAGGGGGGAAACAGAGGGGTCGCTGCTGCGGGGAGGCCATTTGGTCGCCACAGCTGTCCGCCACCGAGGAGGAGCAGCGGCGACGGCCGGAGGGCCGGCGTGGAGGGAGTCCGCCGGCGGCAACTACGGTGCGGTGCATCACAAATCGAGGAATGCTGCTACAGCTGAAGATGCTCATGGAGGTCATCTTCGTCGATGCAGCCCGACGCCCCGCAAGCACCGGCCGTTGTGGGGCGAAGATAATGGCTGGCGCGAGGACCGACAACGAGGGGGCGACGGCGCCACGAACTCTGAGCTCTTCAGTGCGGGATCGAGGTAGGAGTGCCGGTCAGAGGCGGCGGATGGCTCGACGCGTCGACGATGACCTGAAGCGTGGCGGCGCAGGAGCCGTTGCTGAGCTCCAGGAAGGCGAAGGAGCCCTTCCCCTGCTCCCGGCCCGTCCGGACCCACCCCCGACCACGACGCTGTCCCCGGCACGCGCGGTGCCTGCGGCAAGGACGTCACGGATGCGGGTGCGCGCGGTGGCAGGCTCAAGGTCGTCGCAGAGGGAAGCCGCGGCCATTGCCGCCGCGGCGGCGTCGGCAGCCCCGGTCAGCAGCAGCGGATGGCTCGACGCCACCTTTTGACAAACGTATATGGAGTATTTTACAACCGGATAATTTATCACCTGTGTTCTTGTGCACATGAGAATACAATTGTAAACAATTTACAACCGTATATATTACTTCCAAACAGGGCCTTAGGGGTATTTGGTTCAATACCCTGTTCGTGTGCCGTGCATTAAAAAGACGTTTAGTTCAGCTTGCAGGTGGGGCAGCCAGTTTTTCCTAGTGCAAAAGCACCAGTGTGCGCAGCTGTTTTTTACACAATGGATGACAGGCCGTATCTATTGAAGATAACGTTAGGCAATCATGTCTAAAATCCAAATATGATAAATCCAACTTCCAATCAAATTGCAGACCTCACAACCACAAGCTATGTGCCAATAATTGCACACCCACCATATCTACAAATCAGGAAGCTATACAAAAGTACGAACAAAGGTGGCCATCATAGGTGGTCTTAGAATCAAACAAATAAAATCAACTGAGAAATCATGGAAACCACTGCCGTTCAAGTGAGAATTATAACTCAATGCAAATATTCAAATGATATTCATTCTTAGCAAACGTTCACATTCAGACTTTTGACAAAAGTACCATTAACATAGCAACTTCACACAACCATGAGTTGAAAACTCAGAAACTGAATAGGCCAGAAGACTTCACACAGTCGAAAGGCTAAACCTATGGGCGAGCAGCAACTGGTGCTGGAGCTGGAGCAGCACCAGCAGGACCAGGACCAGGGCGGGGGCCTCCCTGTCCACCAGCCGGCCTATCCTCCTGAACAAAACACAATGCAACATAATCATATTAGCCACCACAAAAATCAAATTGAAGGAGAACAGGAAAAACACAAGGATACAAAGAACACACAGCATACACTCCTTGAAAAGCATATACAGCAGTCTAAATTGCAAGTAACAGGACAAATTATGGTCTAATGATTCAGCAAAGTTTGCACAAAAGCACAGTATTTGACAAGGTAGTATATATGAATAAAACACAGTTAACATTTCACATTCTTAATTGATCAGCTTTTAATATGTAGGTAATAGCTAACAAAGTGAGCAAAATGGTAGTAACTATTGGGACCTGTTCATCCCACAGGCACTGTTACGGCCATAGGGGCAACGTATTAGTCCCAAACATATGATATTTCAAACAAGTCATGCTCAAGCAGGCAAGCAGAGCAAATATAGCATTAAACATTTTCCATTCTTAATGACCAGCTAAAAATTACAGCCATCAGCTGATAAAGTGAAAAATGGAGTAAATGTTGGGACCTGTTCATCCCACAGGCACAGCATAACAGCCTTAGGGGCAACGTAGAAGTCCCAGATACATGACATGTCAGGCCAGGAAGGAAGTAAAAGTGGTTAACTAGCAATTGTGTTACATCTTAAGTACCAAAAAAACAGCGCCAAGTGATACACAAGCAGCGATGGAGACATGGAATACATCCATGTCTGAAATTTCCCATCCTTAATGATCAGCTGAAAACAAAATATCAACTGACAAAGTGTATAAATGGTTGTACATGTCAGGGACCTGTTCATCCTGCAAGGCACTATCGACTTGCCAGCAGGGCAGACAAAGTCCCAAACAATATGTTCGTACTCTATGTGAAACACCACGCTCTATGGTACAGAATTGGGAATGGTGATCCTACTACTACCATTGCTTGCAAAGATTACTTAAGTAGGCACAAAACCAATTTCGTCAACTAAGGATAGATGATTCTATTTTCACACATCCTATTTAAAAATGATCAGATATTGGAAAATGAGCACAAAACCAATCAGATGATCAGGTCAACTAAGGACAGCAGATTCTATTCACGGATATCCTATTTAAAATGATTAGAAAATAACATATGGTAAACAGCTGAAAGGCAAACTAATGAAATATAACTGAAGGCAGTTGGCCATTAAGACAGGGCTATCAGGACATCACGAGATCGGTGTATCTTACAGGTACTAAATCAGAACAGTATTTGTCATCAGGAAACAAATCAGAACAGTATATGCTATCAGGACACAATCAGAAGTATGTCCATCAGAGGAACTGGAATCAATTAAAAGGCCCGTCATAGAGGAGATAAACTAATCAGCAAGTAGACTCTCATTAGACAGGCTCTATTAAGAACACAAACATGTATTGACATATCTGTTTTCAAACACATAGTCCACAGGATATTCAATATAAACGCTAGATCAGTGAGCGAAGCATACCCTGCGTCTGAAGCGCTCCGGTGGCTTGCGGTCCCTGCGCTTCTCACGGGATCGGACGCGGACGATGTGAGCGTGGATCGCGCACGAGACACAGTGGTGTACCTTGGCGTACAGCTTCGGGAGGACGTACCCTGAGCCACAGACCATGTTTACCCTCGTCAAATTAAAAGTCGCATAAAAGATTTACTGAAGAAACAGATCTGGACGAATAGAGGGATTTACCATCATGGACGCACGCTTCCTGGACGTCCCTGATGGCCGCCTGCTCCACGATGTTCCTCACCTGAAACCTCTTGATCGCCTTGTCCTGTGACGGGCATCAAAAAGGAAAGTGGAAACCACGTACGAATCAGAAAATTTCATCACAGGGGCAAATGAAGAGAAAAGGCAAGGCAACTGCGGAGGCCTCTACGCACCTTGGGGCAGCACTTGGCGCAGTTAGAGCAGCGGATGTACTTGACGTGACCGCGGCCATGCTTGTTGCGGCCGCCGTTGCGGCGCTTGAAGGTCTGCGGAGAGAGAGCAGGGAGTGAAGCGAATTAGATTGGAGATGTACATGCAAAGGGAGGAAGATCGAGCTTGATGCTTGGGACTCACCATGGCGGCGGCGCGAGGTCGAGTTCTGAATCCCCACTAGGGTTCCGCGAGGTGAGGGAGGAATGTTTTATAGGCAGCGGGTCGGTGGTGGAATTGTACTGGGCCGTTTATGGGCCCAGTCATAGTCGAAAGGAAAAGAATGTTGGCCCGGCCAAATTGTATCTCTTCGAAGACAACCCAATCCCAAAATATCCAGAAAAAAAATACTGGGCCGTTTGTTGTTGAACGAATGAAATAGGGAAAGCCCACTTTCCTCCCCCAACTATCACCAAAGTTCACTTTTTTCCCTCAACTCAAAAACCCAAATTGCCCCCCAACTTTCCAAACCATGCAAATTACCTCCCTCAGCCGGTTTTGAAGGCGATTTTGCTACAGTAACCACGGTTTGCTACAGTGACAGCGGGTTTGTTGTAGTAACAGTAACTTTGCCTTTTTCTTTTTAAAAAAAATCAGGTTGAATCTTTGAAAAATCATAGTAAATCATAGAAAAATCATAAAATAAAAATCTAATTTTGTTAGACTCCACATGATTAGATCTACACATTGAATACATAATATGATATGCTTTAGTATAAAGTTTTTGCTACGAAGGTTTTATCTTATTTATTTATTTATTTGTTGAATCTTTGAAAAATCATAGTAAATCGTAGAAAAATCATAAAATAGAAAATTCAATTTTGTTAGACTCCACATGAGTAGATCTACACATTGAACATATAATATGGTATGCTTTAATCCAACAAAATAATTATAGAAGTTTGACGCTACGAATTATTTCAATTAATTACACAAAAGCATAGATCTAAAGCTACAACAAAAATTTTGTACTAAAGCATACCATATTATATATTCACTGTGTAGACATACGCATGTGGAGTCTAACAAAATTAGATTTTCTATTTTATGATTTTTCTATGATTTACTATGATTTTTTAAAGAATTAGCCAAATAAATATAAAAGAAAAAGACAAAACATTCGTAGCAAAAAACTTTGTACTAAAGCATATCATATTATATAGTCACTGTGTAGATCTAATCATGTGGAGTCCAACAAAAATTGATTTTTTATTTTATGATTTTTTCTGTGATTTATCTGATTTTTCAAAGATTCAACCGAATTTTAAAAAAAAGAAAAGGCAAAGTTACTGTTACTGCAGCAAACCCGCTGGTACTGTAGCAAACCGCGGTTACTGTAGCAAATCCGGCTTCAAAACCACTCGAGGGAGGTAATTTGCATGGTTTGGAAAGTTGAGGGAGGCGATTTGACCCGGTTTTTGAGTTGAGGGAGGAAAAGTGAACTTTGGTGATAGTTGGGGGGGAGGGAATGTGGACTTTTTCCAATGAAATAATTGGAAGTTCTAAATTGGTTTCATCACATTTTGTGTTGCTTTTCTACAGCTAGAACACTTCTTTTTTTTTTTTTTGCGAGGATTCTACAGCTAGAACACTTGTTGAGCACATTATTTTTCTCATTGTCTTAGCTTTCGATTAGATTTTCATTGCAAGATTTGTGATTCTCTTGCTAGACTTTGGACAAGCATGGTTTAAGCCCTTTTTTTTTTTAACTGTTTCACCATGGTATCACAGTTATTCTCGACAAAGGTTATGTTTTCTTACATACTCCCTCCGTCCAAGAGTCTTCGTCGTATTAGCAAAAAACTTTTTTTCAGAAAATCTCCGTCGTCTTAGTTTGGGACCACGCGCATGCATCGTTCGGAGTAGCCCGCAATCAATGCTTGGCCGTTTTTGCGTCGCCTGGACTACCCCTCCGTTCCCTTCCGTTAGAGTCTCACACCGCTGCATGCCTTCAATGATTATGTTTAGTGCACTAACGGCGCTGCTTTACTTGGGCAAACTAATGGACGGTGAGCATTAAAATGATGGGGGCGATTAAATGAAAATTGGCACTACATGCTACTCGTTACTACGCTTCTTGGTCATCGCACCCAAGCCAAATACGATGGAGACTCTTGGGCCGGAGGGAGTATCTTTTAAGCCTTCTGCCTCTTCCTTAGCTCTTCTTCTTCTTCTTCTCTTTTTTTTGATATGATCGTCATAACTCTCTACAAGTACATGCTCAATAAAAAAATATTTAGGATGCGTTTGGCACCATGGAACCATTCCGACTCAACCTCACCAGCAAATGATCAGTATTTACGGAAACCGAGAGAAACAACTCTGCCTTTTTGTGTGCTACGCAGGTGAATCGATAGAAACGTAGTTTTACACGTTTTTTTTTGGTTCCGTCTCGCATTCTTTCTTTGTGGTTTTGCAAAGAATTAAGTGCAACAAATTTAAGCTTATTTATTTAAGTTGCTTCTCTTCCAAAAAAAAACAGTTTTTTAAATGTATTTTTGTTTATATAGTTTATTAAAACGAGAAATAGCATTTGCGGAACCAGAATCTGACTTTAGCATAGCAAACCCTAAAAAGAAAATACACACATTTGTACCGGCTTTTCTCACACCGCCGCACTTAAACCCTAACCAAAATCACCACGGCACCACCTCCAATATATACACGCGCCCCAACAAACCATCGTCCTCTTTCGCCCCACCGCGCGCCCATGTCGCTCGACGGCGTTTTCTCCACGGTCGAGGCCCTCGCGCGGCTATTAGCCCGCTGCCCGGCGCTCCACTCCGACCCGCGCCTCCACGTGCTCGCCTCGTCGCCGGCCGCCGCGTTCGCCGAGCTACTGCTGCACCCGCACTACACCATACCCGTGCTCGGCTACTTCCTCCCGGTTGCGCCGGCCCTGATCAACCAGGCTGTCGCGCTGCTCCGCGCTAGACTGCACTCGTGGAATGATGACGCTGCTCACCTGGAGGATGAGGCCGGGGAGGGGACGTCCGCGTCGTTGAATTCTACCTCTCCAGGCGTAGGTACCTGCGGCTGCACGAGATAGCGTGCCTCGCGCTAGCGCGCGCCCTCGACCTCGCACCCTACTTGCTCAGGTGAAGTGATTAGTGGCCCGCTCCTAGGCACTTCTGTACTTGTTTGCACTCCCAATTCGTCACCACTGAATTTTGGAGCAGAGCAATTGACCTATTCCTTAGGGCGTCCAAGAATGGTAATAGCCAAGTCTTTTTCACGTAGTCGTCGGACGTGGAGGTGAGAGACAACAACAAACACTATTTTATATTCTTGGACCCACATGCTCCTCTCACATATTGTTGGACCATGTGAAATAGTCTATCTATTTGCATGTAGCTAGTGACTACTCTCTCTCCTACTTTCTTTTTCCTTGCATCGCCACATCTAGATAGCCAAAATATTAACCATTGGGGACGGCCTTAGACTGTACTTGCCATTTGGCCGGGTAGGCGCCAAATTGACTACAATTATTAGGTTTCTGTGTGACAATGAGCAGATAGTAAACAATTAAGCCTTGCTTTCTGTAGAATGTTTAATTTAGTTTAATGGACTGAGCCATGAAATGTTGCCACCTCCAAAACCGCTGTGTTCAATTTGAATAGTTTCATGCGACATGCATGCAACATAATTTGAAATATAGGCATATTTTAGTTTACCAGTTGCACATATTGGGGAAAACAATTAGTTGGTGTTATTTGGACTGTCTATCAAGTCTGTATTACGAATCCTGTTTGCCAGGGAGTGCTAATTTTGCTCTTCAACGTTTGTGAATCTGGCCTCCTGTGGAATCCATATGTCGGGTAATGATCTGGGTGGACAGGAGTCCAAACCTAGTATAAATTTTTTGACTCAAATGCAAATGCCGCAGTTTGCACAGATGCAAGTATCTCTCAGGTGGAACTAAAATATTTGCTGATTTAATTGAGCTTGCACGCTCAACTCAGTGGGCTAGAAGACATGGAACCATTATCAGGATTAGTAGTTACATATGCCAAAATTTACATGCACGTTTCAATTATCAGGAAATTTACGTGTGCCTGCTTTGCTAATGAACCATGGCACACATTGGTTTGGAGCTTTATATAGTGTATTATGATCAATTGTTACTCCAGACGCTTAAGAGGTAAGCTCGTCTGTAGTGAAGTCTTACTACAGATGCGTCTTGTTTGTATCACAGACGGTTGTATATGGACACACGTTTGTAATATATCCTTATCACAGACGAGCATGGGCGCATCTGTGATACTTTTTTTACATAGTGTCTTAACTAATTGGATTTTTGTGCAAATAATGGCATGTAAACAAATATTATATTTATGTTGTGCAACTAGCTTACCACTATTATTTCTGGCAGACCTGTTTTGAACTACTTTAAGTTTTCTCCACCACCATTCCAAAGGCTTCTATGTGCAAGTTTCCCATCACAAGTTACTTCCAAGGTACTTATTGACATGTGTCAAATGCATGTCTGCCTTACCTCTCATCTCCACTATTTTTTTGGAAACACAATGGCAGGAGCTCTCCTTTTCATTTAAGTTAGGAAACTCATCTTCACTATATGACCTGCATAGCTGCTTTTCAGCTTCTCACTACACCTTTGACTCTACATGTGATTTTACCTGTTGGATTTGAGTTGTACTCAGACTGTACTTAAATGGTTTACATCTTGATTGATACAGTTTTGCTTTCAGGAACTGCATTTGTTTCTTAATGCTGCACAAGTATCTCGCCGGTTTCTAGAATTGGAACCCAGAATATTTTGTGAACAATGGGATTGGTCTTGCTTTTTAGACCTTGCACATAGTACCGCTGACTATAGTTTAGTTGACTCCTCACTTGGATTGGACTTGAAATGGTGCACGATACATATTCTTATGGTGGTTTTAAAAGCAAGCGGTATGACTATTGAAAGTTTTGGTCTGCGAGCAGATGAAGCATTTAAATGTAGTCTGAGGTTTCTTCTTGCTTCCCTTTCTCTTGCTATTGTTTCTTTTGTTTGGAGACTGGAGAGCATCATGGTATTCTGGTAACAACCTATTGTGCTTTTTAGGTGGAAGGAGTTTTGCATGGACACCTCCTTAGAGAAAGCCTCTTTTATATCGTCAGAATGACAATAGAAATTCGAGAAGTAGTATAGATGGTCTCATCATGCCTGAATGTTTGTTGGATTGGCCAGATGTTGCAACAGGAGGAAATTATAGCATTGGAAGGTATGAGCATTTCACCTTTATTTTCCACTGTTCCTGTTTCTCACTGCATTTGTGTTGCTTACACTTATCTGTGATTGTTTTATCTGTCAGGCCGTTTGTGCTTACTGCTACTTTAAGAAAGAGTTACGAGGTAGCTTTTGATGGCAGTTGGCCACAAGTTGCCTGTACTTCTCTATGGGCCTGTTGGTGCTGGAAAAACTGCACTTATTCACAAGTTGTCTGAAACAGTTGGAAATCGAGGTATTTATGATGTATGTTTATGAAGATCTATTCAAGTTAAAAAGTGTCTGAAGGGTGTCCAACTGATGGATATGGTTTGATTCCGTCCCATAAAGAACGCACCTCACATTTTTTGACGTGTTAAACTTCTAAAATTTGATGACCAGATTTTTATAGAAAATAGTATCAACATTTGTATCTTTTAAATCTTTTAATATGAAAATATAATCCATTATTAATCTTAAGTTACTTAGTACACGTCATAAATTTTGGGGAGAAGGTGTATCCTGGCAAGTACTTTAATCCAAAAATTTTTATTCAAAAAAAAGGATATTTCCAAATTGTAAAACGTTTGGCTTTTCTAGATACATTGCTTTAAATAGACTAGACATAGTGTACATGTAAGTGCATAGCAAAAGCTATGTATCGAGAAAAGCCAAAGGGTCTTATAATTTGGAATGAAAGGGAGTAGTTTTTTTTTGTATATATTTGGTCAAACTTTAAAAATTTTGATTTCTCAAAAAAGCGAGATGTGCATTCTTTATTGGGATGGAACGGGTATATGCTTACTGAGCCACATACTTAATTGTGTGAAAGGAGTATGCATAGGAACAAAAAGATCTGTTGAGGACCGAGCGTAGCTCGGCTGGCTTGTTCCCAGTGGTTGGAGCAGCCGGTCCTGGGTCCGAATCTTGAATCCAGGGGCCTCACCTCGGGATTTATTCCCCGTTTTCATCTGTAGTGTGAGTGTGGGTGGTGTGGGCATGTGTTCGTGCATGTACAAGATACTACAGTTGTACCCATATGAGAGGCTTCAAAAAAAAGGAACAATAAGTTCTGTTGTATCGTACTATCGTGTTTATCTGTTGGTGATATACGCCGGATGTTGTTACTGGTTCCAGAACTGAATTTTGCTTCTTCATATTCCAGAATCCATAGGCACACGCAAAGGGTTATTTATTTATTTAATTTAAGTATGTGCATGTACATCACATTTTCTGTTTATTTCTAACATTTGATAAATTATTTAGTCAAAGGCGCCCAATGGTTGGAACCTTTCGCAAAAATCTAGAAAAATCATGATTCCATAGTTCTGTTTCATCTTTATCCAATACAAAATTGCTGCTTATTGAAGCTTTTTTTTTTGAAACGTGTATCTCATCCCTGATGATGGCATGACACTGTTGATCTTCTATAAATATTTATCCATCTTGTTAATCTTCTATATATTTAAGCAAAGTGCATTTGCAGTACTTTTTATCCACATGGATGAGAAAATGGATGGTAGGACCTTATTAGGAAGTTACGTTTGAACAGAGAAACCTGGTGAATTCAAGTGGGCTCCTGGTTTGCTTACACAGGTCTGTATAGGAGAGTACTGTTCTTCATATAATCCTGGGGTAGTTTCTTTTTCCTCCTAGCATATTAATATCTTTCATCCTATGCCGAGCAGGCCATTGTCAAAGGGTTTTGGATTGTGTTTGAAGACATAGACAAGGCACCTAGCTATGTGCAGTCAATCTTACTACCTTTATTGGAAGGTTCAAATACCTTTTCAGTTGGCTATGCAGAGGTAAGACTTGCCTTCTGATTTCTGACAATACTCGAAGTTGATTACTTTTGAAGTTACTCTGTGTGCGCGCACACACGCAAAATGCTAAAACCCTGTTGTAGATTCATGAGTGCCACTGTAATAGAGGAATAAGTCACTATCGTCTCATGTAGGCCATTGAAGTTGCTGAGAGTTTCCAATTCTTTGCTACCATCACTACATCAAAGAATGATGTTTCCCATGATCCAGGTTTGTCAGTTGGTTGAAATTATATATGATGTTATAATATACTGTAGTGCGCACTACAGAATTTTTCTTAGTTTATACTTGAGTAAAATTCACGGGCGGACCTTAAACTTGCACGGGTATCTCACCTGGGTCCCTGTACTCCTAAATCAGAGATTTAGCTCCCTAATCTCAATTAGGGTCACATCAGAGGTCCAAATGCACCCGAACCCGCTAGAGATGTTGACGTGGCACTGCCAGCGTGGAAGGGTTTGCCACCGATGCGGTGCAATTTTGCAAAGGAGCCCTTGCCCACTCCATTTAGTTTCCTGGGCGGTCGGGGGACGCTTCGTTTTCCTCGTCGTGGGGGAGAGGGAAGGCAAACAGTCTCCTGGCGGTGGCGGCTTTGATCCAAGGCGACGGAGATTGAAGGGCAGGCGACGGCGATCGAGCAAAGCAACTGGACGAGTAAGGGTGGCGGCTACTTCGTCGGCCGCAACCAACGACGATGGTGGCATATTTGCGGCGGCGAGGGGATGCGGCACCATTGTATGGTGAGTGAATCAAGATCGTATCTCCAGGATTTTTGCTTTCTAGGTCAAAATCGATTTGCAGTTTCATGTCCTTGATTGGTTTCCATCTGGTAGTTACTTTATCTCTGGTTCGATGTTGTAGTTAGGGTTAAAATTTCTTGTTGATGAATGTGTACAGGTGCTGGTAGTGAGGAGTTTACGGTTGAGGTTCATCATGGGGGTTTTTTTGTTGGTCATGGTCACTTGCGGTCATATGTCAATGGTAAAGTCTCTTGGTTTGATCATGTTGAGACAGACACATGGTCTCCTTTGTGGCTAGATCAGTTTGTAGTGGATCTTGGATACTTGATGACTGGCAGCTTGAAGATGTTTTGGTTGTTACCTGGGAAGACTCTGGCTGATGGGCTTAGATTAGTTTCTTCTGATTCTGACACCAATGCGATGGCATCAGTTGTTGATAGGGTGAAGAATTTGGTAATCTATTTTGACCATGAAGATAGTTTAGTCACTTTGGAATGGGATGATGTGATTGCAAATCCAAATTGCAGATTTACCTAAGGTTATCACCCTAAGAAAGTGAATTTTATTCCAAAGAAAGATGGTGAGAAGTTGCCAAGTTTCTACTCCAATTTGGAAACCAAAGCAATGAGGCACAAGGGATTTGCAGATGACATAAGTGAAAGTGGGAAAGACTGATAGTGATGAGGATTATGAAGACTTTTCTAGACAAAGTGACTATGAATGGAGTGATGGTGATGATGACTTGTTTGCAGATTTTGTTGATGCAGATGTAGATGATCAGGGGACTGCCAAAAGGGGAAAGAAGGCTAAAGGTTGCAGATTAAGACAAAATTTGGTGGCCAATTGTTGACAGCAGTGGGAGTTGATCCAAATGATTGTATTTACCCCATTGCAATGGCTGTAGTTGAAGTGGAGTCCCTAGCGACATGGAAGTGGTTTCTACAAACACTTGTCAATGATCTTGGCATTGACAATACAAGTCCATGGACTATAATGACTGACAAACAAAAGGTGATAATACCACTTATTCATAATACCTGTTCATACTTGTTACTTTCTGATTAATGACTGACACTTGTTACTTGTTGTTGTCACTTCACAGGGATTAATTCCAGCTGTCCAGCAGGTTTTTCCAGACTCAGAGCATAGATTTTGTGTCAGACACTTGTATTCAAATTTTCAGATGCATTTCAAAGGAGATACTCTGAAAGACCAATTATGGGCTTGTGCAAGATCTTCTTCAGAGCAACAGTGGAATAGAGAGATGGAGAAGATGAAGGTGCTTGACAAGAAGGCTTATGAGTGGCTTGAGAAGATGCCACCTCATACATGGGTAAGGGCTTTCTTCTCTGAATACCCAAAATGTGATATATTGTTGAACAACAGCTGTGAGGTTTTCAACAAGTATATCTTAGATGCTAGAGAGATGCCCATTTTGAGTATGTTTGAGAAGATTAGATGTCAACTGATGACCAGATATTACACCAAGCAGAAAGAGTTGGAACAAATGCAAGGACCTGTTTGCCCAAAGATTAGGAAAAAATTGTTAAAAAATTCTGAATATGCAAACTTGTGCTATGCATTGCCGCCGGGACAAAATGTCTTTCGTGTGCAAATCAAGGGATTATCAATATAGAGTGGACATCACGGCTAAAAACGTGATTGTAGGAGATGGAATTTGACAGGGATTCCTTGCCATCATGCTATTTCTTGTGCGAGACATGAAAGAATCCATTGAGTGCATGCTTCGCCATCATGCTACTCAGTTGATGCCTTTGGGAAGGCATATGGTTTTAACATTTGGCCCCTCAGAGATCCAACCCTATGGGAAAAAGTGGATGGGATAGAGGTAAAGCCTCCGGTTTATGAGAAAAGGTTGGTCGACCGCCAAGTCCGTAAGGAAGCAACCATTTGAAGTGCAAGGGAAAAATGGGCCAAAGTTGAGTAAGCATGGGGTGCGTATGACTTGCGGCCACCGTAAAGGACCCGACCACAACTCAAAAGGTTGCCGGCTAAAGAAGGATGGTATAACCTCTGCAGTTTGCAAAAAAATTGGTGGCAAAGCGGAAGAAAGAAGACAACAACGAGCTTGAGCCACAAATTGATGAACATGTGCAAATTGATGCTACAAATGTCATCACCGGTGTAATGATCTTCAAGAGGTATCGTAAATTGGTTGTGTCACTTTGTGAAATTCATATGTTTCCAATTTCTTATGCAGGAAATCATACCTACAAAGTACTAGTTCTCGTTAATGTCTCAACTCGATTGGTACAACTATGTTAACTCGGATGATGGCAAGAGGTAGCTCATTTGAATACTTGTGTAGCCGAAACTCGAAAAACCCGTGGATCGAATACTTGTGACTGAAAATTTGCTTGTATTTGTGTAGGTATCCCAGCCAAAGCATGCTATCTCAACCAATAGGGCCACCGCCGGACCCCAATTTATTGTGGACAACATACCAAAAGCAGCCTTCCGCTGCACTTACAACCAGTACCAAGAAAGGAAAGGCCACCTTTGCGCAAAGAAGAGAAAGATGGCCAACATTGAAGTGCAAGATGGTGCTACATCAAGCAAGAAGAGTGGAACAACAAGAGGCAAGAAGAAGGCTGCAAAGATCATCGCAAACCGAACTTTCTTTGTAGTTGAAGTCATGTTTCTTGTGAAGTTTTGGTCATGCTCATGTTAAAGCATGTTTATTGTGAAGTTTAGTCATGCTCATGTTAAAGCATGCTCTTTGTGAATTACGTGGTGTCGAACTTAAAAAGTCAAGTGTAGTCATGGTCGTGTAGTCATGGCTGTTTTAAACGCACGATTTGTGGATTTTTGTCGTGCTAGTTTCAAAATGAATGAATCTGCAAAGGCAAGTTATGCCCGCTTGGTTTGAACATATTTTGTCCGAGTCATATATCATCAAAATTTATCGTTTTGCCAAGCAAAGATTAAGAATCAAGTTACATGCCATTTTCTCATTTCACATGTCACAACTTGCCGCCAATCCTTTGAAACCCCCTAAAAAAATTCTGGACCTATCTACAAAATTAAGCCCCTAAACCCGGGCGTCAATTCGATTCCATGCAGCCCCCCCTCCACGCCGGGCAGCCACGCCGACAACCATTGCGGGTTCAGACCCATTAGGACCTGTGATGTGACCGTAATTGAGATTAGGGAGCTAAATCTCCGATTTAGGAGTACAGGGACCCGTGTGAGACACCCGTGCAAGTTTAAGGTCCGCCCGTGAATTTTACTCTTTTATACTTGTAGCGGTGTACTAAAAATTTGATAAGCAACAAGCATGACCAGGAATGTTTGTTCAAGGTCTGCCCACACAGGAGCAGCTCTATATTTCCACAATCTCGCAATTTCCCTTGAGGAGCAAAATATTGGCATCTGCCAATTCATGTCATCTGTTTGCTCCTTTGACAGGGAAACTCACATCTAGTACATTGTGGAGAAAAGTGATGGTGGGAGAGCCTAGTCAGAGTGACATGGTTAATATAATTAAAGGATGCTACCCAAGCTTGGAGCCCATCTCTTCCAAACTCATAGGTAGATGGAACATACTTGTATCTTTTTCTACCTCCAGTCACTTCTAGATAATCTTTCAGACAGCAAAATTAAAATGCTTTCTAGTCAAATTTGCTGCCTGAAACATCATGTATATTTGACCAGAGCTCAGAGGGAATAACTAATCTCTTAGATTCGTCAAAAAATAAATAAATAATCTCTTGTATGGCATGTAGATACCTTTGAAAAGGTCAACTCTCTTGGATCTTATCAGTTTGGTGGCCTCAACTTAGGAGGAGGTTTATCTGATCGTGTTCTGCACAGATTTTCGTTAAGGTGTGCAGCTCATAATTCTTGCAGCAGATTGCCTGCCATCAATCTGTGATAATGGGTACTTATATTTATCATACTTCGTAGGGACCTGCTCAAGTGGTGCAAGAGAATATTAGGGACCGATCTCAACTTTGAGGACCCCAGATTTGCATCTAATGGATTGAAATTAATTTATCATGAGGTTTGTTGCTTTCTCTTCCTTCTAAATGTAGCATGTTTTGGGCTGTGCATGTTGTTTAATAGATATCTTCTATAAAAAAATGCAATGTCATTCTAGGAATATCTCATCATATTATGACATGATCTAGCTGTCAAAGTTGCATCTTGCAAGCCATAGTGAGTGAAACTGACAACTGCGGCGTTAATGTTTGAAAGCTGCTTTCACGGTATTGGTGCTATTCTGCCTTTTGGAATATACTATGTTCCATATATACTTCACTTCAACTTTATCCTAAGTCAAACTTCTCTAGCTGCTAGAGAAATTTGACTTAGAACAAAAACTAAAGCGAACTACTATTTGGAGCAGAGGGACTACCACTTGATGATGCGAACTGCTGTCATGACCCTTCATGTTCAAGCTTGGGCTTATGGATTACTGTACTTCGTACACACTACAGAAATACAAATGCCCTGTTATTGTTGGAGTTTTTTTTTTTTTTTTTTTTTTTTGAAACAAAGGCAGGAGCTGCCGCTCAATTAAGAAGAATGAATATTATGTACAAAGGCACCCGAAGGGCTAACCACCCCACGCAACACGACTCAGCATGTCATGGGCATGGGGGCGCCATAGGGCGCGGTCAACATGCTGACCATGCAACCCGCACCAGTAGGAAAGGCAAGGAGCAATCGGCTCCAGGAATAGGAGGAAAGGAAAGGCAGGGAATAATCAGCACCATGCAAAGGCCACACCTATTCTAGAACTACGGTCACCATGCATGCTGATCGGATGAGTGGCTAGAAGGAGGCGTTGATGAGGTGTGCGGCAAAGAGGAAAGAAGAGCTGGTCTTGGCCTTAGATTCGGGATCATTTAGCCCCTAGCTGTCTCGGCGAATGGCCTATATATCTTTGTAATCAGGATGTTGAGAGGCAAGCAATGAATTATCAAACCAATCTCTCTATCCTAATGACTCTCAAGCGCCTAGGGCTGCTACCCTAGAATCAAGCCTGCGGTAGAGGGGTATAATCTCACGAGGAGAAGACACTATCGTCATGGATCCTAGGTTCATGACACGGCACAAACACGACACAATCGACATGGGTCATCGTTGCCGAGCATGGAAGCCAAGCCGCCAACGGCTCCGGCCTCCCATGGCGGGCCACCCACTAGCCACCCCCGACCGTGTCCGAAGCTAATGGCCGCCGCGGTCATCGTTGCCAAGCTCAAACCAAAGAGTAGTTCCGACTTCCAACTGCGAACCCTCGCATTCCATCGAAGCGAAGCCACGACAAGCTCAAACCGAAGAGCAGCTCTCATTACATCGAAGTGAAGCCACGACAATGCTCCAAATGCGACGCCTTCAGGAAGGAAGCGGCGCTGATGGCGCCACCACCGCATGTCCAACATGGACTGAGTTTTCATCGTTGAAATACATGCTAAAGGGAAAACACGGTGCCCTCAACAGGGAACCGGTGCCTAATGGCGTCGCTGTCGCCACGACTTTCGCCAAGAACCCTCTAGCACAAACGTCGGGTCGCGAAACCTGACCCCTTAACCTTCACTGCCATCGCTGCTGTCCCGCCACCCCCCACGGGAAGCCTCATCGAGGGGCATCGATGAGCCGGCCGCACGCGGTAAGTCGCGACCGCCGCGTCGGCAGCCACCCCTCCGACCCGGTCCCGCAGAGCCAAAGCGACTTCACGCTTGCGTCACGCGCCACGGACCATCATCGCGGCGATTGCACCGCCGGTTCGGTTTCGCCGACAACGCCGCCAACAGCCACAGACATGCCCTCACCATCACGGGTGCCGCCCCCATGTCCTGGGACCCTTACGCTAGGCTCCAAACCCGGCAACCCCTGCCGCCGGTGCCTCCTCCTCCTAGTCACCCGAGCGCGCCTTCGGTGGTGCCATGGACACAACCAGCACCTCGAGAGGCCAAGTCGCCGCCATAGCAGCCAAAGTCGGCCACCGCCGCCGCAGCCAGGGTCACGAGGGGCGGGGGGAGCAGGCAGAGAAGAGATGTGACAGAACCTCCTAATTACGGGCCCACCCGCACTGTCATTGTCCCAAAGACCTCTCGGCAAAGTGCGGATGCATCCAATAACTTAAGAAGCCCTGTTTGATAACTCATACCTGGGATCAACAAAGGAGTAGCTACAACATTACAACATTTGTTACAAAAATATAGATCGAGTGCGGAAGAATAATAACATTAATTTTACAAAATGTGAGTAAGTTACATTTGAGTAAACTTAACTTAATTTGCGGAAGCTAGGTAGAACTAGAAGACACCGGATCATGTCGAGCCCACCGACATAATCTTGGTTAAACAAAGACGAGTCAAGACACGCAACAAGGGTTAACAAACCCCGAAGTACGGGAGTACTCAACAAGACTTACCCGACCAAGAAAAGAGGAGAAGACTCGGGAATGCCGGTCTTAGGAGTCAAGGTAAGGCTTTAGCAAGAATCAAGGACTCTTTTTTGCGAGAAAAGCTTATTATAAGAGAATCCTTACTTTTAATATTTTTAATTCAGATTAGTAGCTCATATACTCTAGGTTATCCTATTCTAGAGCAAACATATTTTTCTTATTTCAACTCTCTTTCCTCAAAAACATATTCCATCATTTACTACGATGAAGGTCGTGGGAATCGGGTCCCTTCTCCGAGAAGCAACGGCGATTCATGAATCGATTATAATCCCAATGGGGGATCCCTAACCACACGACATATGTAGCACTTAAGCTTGCATATATCAACCTTCTTTCAGATTTGTCCAAAACGGAAACGAGGCCTGCGCCACCGAGAGCACAAAGACTCCACCTCCCTACGCCGCCCTAATGACGTTTGACCAAGAGGGTGGGTACACGCTTACCCCGCCATCTCTCCACTCCCGGTGCGTGGTTGCCATTCCCGATTTGGCTCCACCGAGATCCGGCTTACCGGAGTATGTGGCTAGTTAGGGTCGACTGACCTGGGGTGATCGCAATCGGCGTGCCATTGACCAAAAAGGTCTCAGCGCAATATGCGCTCAAAACGCCCCGATTTCACTCGGGCCAAACAATGGACGGTCCTTAAACGACCAACACGGGACAAGCACGACTAGGTATCCCACCGGCTTTCAACCTACGCCCCCGTCCGATCTCAAATTCATCACTACTTCTCTTTCTTTTTCCGAAAACAGTACCATCTTCTCAAATAAAACATTTTGATGAAAAAGCTTAATTAATTAAGCAGGGCTAAGTATCACTAAGCATTTTCGAAATGAAACAAAGGTTATCAAGGATGGTATTGAAATAAACAAGGATGGGAATGCAAAGAATTAGGTTATCACTCAACTCCTAATTACTTAATGCAACATAGCATAGACATAAGTGATATAAAATTTTTAAAACATCAAGGAAGGGTTTAATGAAACCGGGGCTTGCCTGTGTTGCAGGGAAAAGTTAGATTCCTTAACGAGATCACCCGAGTCATACTTGACCTCGATATCACTGGTGGATGGATCTTCTTCGAAGCCCGACCATCATGAACCATCTCACTCTCGTATACTCTACACGTAGATGATAATGCATGCTTTAGCATGATGAAGTATAAATATGATGCTTGATGGATGCATGAAATGATAAACACTTGAGTACAACTTTCCTTCACGATAAAGTTGCAACCCAACAAAACCAACTTGTTGAACTACTCTACAAGATATCATCACCATTGCCTAAGGAGTTCTCAAGGACCATTTGATTATGATATGATCCAAGATTCACAAAACAACCCAAAAGTCACACAAAAACCTAAATTATTTGACACTAAACAAATTATAAACCACATGAAATAATAGAGCATGAAAAAGAAAATAATTTAAACATTTCAAAACGACTCCAAACTTTTTATACAAGAAGGACACATCATAAAACAGTACCAAATAAATTTTCATGATTTTTGAATAAATATTTTATTTTCTAAAAATCATGGAAGATGCATTTTTCAATTAAACTTTGTATTTTTAAATCATGCAAAAACTACTCAAAATCAAAGTTTCAAATTTTTCATGGATTCATATACTCATAAGAAGCTTCTACAAAAATTTTTTCAGAATTTAAGGAGCTATTTTCAAATTTCTATGAATATTGAAAGAATCAGCACTATTCATGATAAAGGAAATTGATAAATCAAATTCTAAAACAAAACCGATCACCGGACCGGTTTCAGCCCAACATTGCATGTGGCCTGGTACTCAGGCGCCCAGCCTTTGCTGATTCTTGGGTCGGCCAGCTTCCGACCCTCCCGGGCCGACCCGCGGCGGCAAAGGGCGGTTGATTGGCCGGCGAGCTCGCCGGCGGTGAGGTCTCCGGCGACGCGGCTTGGCTCTACGTGATCCCCGACCCGCGGACCTCATGGCACCCTTTAAAACCGAGACCTAGGGGCACGGCGGCAACCATACCGATGGCCATGCGGCACGGGCGGGCGGACGGCGGAACCCACAATCGGGCTTTCCCCGTCGACGGCGAGGACACGCATGATGGGCACCATCGGCGAACCCGGAAAGCCCTCGCTTAATCGAGCTCTAAACGATTTTCACACGGACGCTGCTACGCGCGCGGCAGAGCGGCAACGCGGAGCTCGCTTAAGGTCGGGCTCCGGCCGGGCAATACGATGCACGAAATGACAAACCGAAGACATGGTCATGACCAGATCTCACCGCTGCCTTCTGGCTCACGTTGGTTTGGACGAGTCGAGGCGAGGTGGACCGACGACGGTGACAGCTGGCTACGGCGGGCATGGGCCACCGGTGGCAAGGTCGACGCCCATGAGTTGGGATGACAACTGGAAACGGACAAGCCGATCATGAGCACGACGCCAAGGCGATGCAAAAGCATTAGACGGTTTTCCCTGCAGCCGACGAACCGGCTAGCGACTGTGAGGTGGAGCGGCGGCGGTTCCCGCCTACTGTGGAGAAGACGACGCCACGCGGACGCTTCCGGGCGAAACGAGGAGGCGCGAGTGGGTTCAGGAGGTGCGCAAGGGAGTTACGAGGCTGGTGGCTAGATGGAATGGCGAGAGGATGTTCGACGGTGACGCACGGCTGGCGGGCGGTGGAGGTGGTTCGGGCGGCGGTTTTTTTTTAAAAGAAGAAAAACGGCGACGACGACCGATTTATAAAGGAAAGAGAGAGATGGTGAGGCGGCTGAGGCATTCGCGAAGCCGGCCAGCTGCTCAGCACGCACGAAGACGCCGGAATCGGGCGAGAACGCCACGGCGGCGCGGCCGGCAGGCCCAAGATGGGCGTGAGCAGAGGTTTCCTGTGCGACATCGTAGCCCCAACCCTAACTTACTGAATTTGATCAAATTCACCCAAAAATTTGAACTGAACTCGAAAAACTCCAAAAAGTGACTTAGCCTAATTTTTCAAGATCTACAATTTTCACAATTGGAAGATTTTCAAATTCGGCCTCTAAATATGACTTTTTGAAATGGGGTCAAAAAAGGGACAAATTTGAATTCAAAATTATTTTCAAATTTATTCAAAAACTTCAAAAACTTTGTACACCTCTTTTGTACATCAAAACAAGATCTACAACTTGGCTTTTGGAAATTTTTGCAAATTTTGCTTAGATTTTGAATTATGGAAAAGGGGGTAAAAGAGAGAATGGAATTAGGTTTTCGGTTCAATTCAAACTTGAATTTGATTCAAATTTCAGATTCCCAACCTATACTATCAAACCATCATCCAACCACACACTTAGGATCAAAAACATAAATTTAACATTTAATCACTCTAAAATTCTTAAGCACAAACATTTCTCTAAAAAAAATATAAACTTATTTTAATTTGATGCATTTCAAATTTTCTAATCATGCATGCTTTGCAATGATCATGATGACATGGCATGTTTCAGTAATAGTAACACCAGGGGTGTTACAAGAGAGTGCCGCCCCCAGCGCCCGCACGAACCCCGGCCACCACCGTTGTGACCGGGCCGCCGGCCACCGCGTCGCCCGGCCATGGACGGGGCCGGATCGGCCGCCGGCCACCGGATCCGCGGCACCTTCGTGACGATGGAGGAGGGGAGGAACTAGGACCATGGAGGAGGAAGCCCCCGCTGCCATCCCCTTTGCGCCGCACGACACCGACCGGGCGCGGCCACGGCCCGCAACGCTTCCCCGACGAAGCCCCACACGGCTTCCGCGCGGGGTGAGGACCGCCGACCGTGCCCGCAGCCACGCCGCCGAATCGTGAGAAGATGCCCCGCCAGCAGACATCCCGGCGAAGTCGCACGGCCTGCCCGGGCCGCTGCTCCCGCAGCGGCGCGGGCCGGGAAGGGAAGGAGGTGGGGTGCGACAGGATGGGCTAGGGGAGCCGCCCGACGCGGGACGTCTTGTGAAGGTTTTTCATTGTTGGAGTTAATTTTGAATTTTCATGGTTTCAATGCGGCCAACGCCTCAGCTGTTTTAAATAATTTTGCATTTGAAAATTTATTCAGAGTTTTGCTGTCATTTATAAATAGTACCACCTGTAAATGTTAAACGGCCTATATAAACTTACACTGTTCTGAAAACATGGGAGAATTTACATGTGCTATCTTATTATTATCATTGTGGAATAAAACACCTGGTCTTCCAGGCATCTCAAGCACCTTTGTCTTTTTTTGTTTTTGTTATTAAATTCTAGGCTGTTGATATTTTCGCTGCCTCATTATCATCTCCGGAGAAAAAATTATATGCAGCAGGAGAAATTGCTAGAATATTTGGTGTTCCGTACAGAGGAGAAACAGTGCAGCCTACCGAAAAGCCCATCATCCAGGCATGTGTATATTCATTTCTTATCTTAAAATATGTCATGCTTTGAATTTTCATATGTTCAACCATTCTTAATTTACAGGCCCGAGATACGGAATTGCAAGTTGGTAGAGTTACATTGCCATGCTCCGACAAACCCGTAAATAATCATTGGTTTATACTCCATACATCTCTTTGTCAAGCTTTCATTTGTTTGCTAACTCCTGGCTTCAAATATGTAGGCATTAATCCAGAAAGGGCCTTTTGCTGATATTCAGTGTGCATTAGAAATTCTTGAAAGAGTTGCATGTTCTATAAAATTCAATGAGCCCATTCTTCTTGTTGGTGAAACTGGTACCGGGAAGACTACTACTGTGTAGAATCTTGCTGCCTGGCTTAAACAACCGTTGACTGTGGCGGTATGTTAGATCAGTAACATAAAGAATTCTAAGCTGGGACAACTACATATTTGCATCTGTAAAATTTATTGTTGTCACTGAGTTGCATATGTATAAATATAACTGCCACAATTTTCTACCCCTCTACCATGTTAGAGCCTGGACCATCTCTACTATCACCACCACCACAGAAATTCGGGCATAACAACATGTTTTATATATAATGTCTCAACTGGAAAATGCTCGTCTTCTAAATATTTGGAAGCGTCATATGTTGATAGTTCTTGTTTCTATGCCATCATAACTGTGTTTGTGTTTACCAGTTGTTTCGTGCATTGTCGGACCTCTTTCTGAATGTCAAACATAGAAAGTCCAGAACATGCTGTGTCAAAAAAGTCTGACTTTAAACTTCAAAAAAAAAAAAAAAAAAAAAAAAAGTCTGACTTTTCATTTATAATCTAAAATGTTGTTTTATTTATATTTCAGAACTTAAGCCGGCAAAGTGATATTTCTGATCTCTTCGGGGATTTGAGCCTACAGATGCTTGGTCAATTTGTTTTCCTCTTTATATGGAGTTCAAGTGTCTTTTTAATCGGAGTTTTTCTTCAAAGGTGTGTCTACTGCTTGGTTCTCATATTGTGATCCTACACTAAGACATACCCACCCTCACTCTAATTCTGTCTTGATGTTAATTTACCTTATTGTTCACTTATTCAGGACAATGAACGTATTCTACAGCATTGTGCTGAGTGTGTAATGAAAAGAATTGGATAAAACTATTACGCACTTTGGCAAGATGTGTTGAGAGGGCTCAGAAGCGCTAATTGAAGGGATTTCTAAGTCTTCAAGTGGTTCAAAGAGAAAAAGACCTTTGCCAGCCCATGTCGTTTCTGATTGGGACACCTTCTCTTCCAAACTAAATATAGCTTGTAATCAAATTGGTTCAGCTACTAGCATGTCATTACAGTTTGTGGAGGGTGCTTTTTATTTCAGCTTTGAGGAAAGGCCATTGGATTTTGCTTGATGAGATTAACCTTGCACCTCCAGAGACACTTCAAAGAATTGGTGCTGTACTGGATGGAGATAGGGGCACACTTTGCCTGGCAGAATGGGGAGACGGGGGTTATGTTGAACGTCATCCTTGCTTCCGGATATTTGCCTGCATGAATCCAGCAACTGACGCTGGGAAAAGAGAACTGCCGTACAGTTTTAGGAACCGCTTTACTGAATATTTTGTTGCCTGGCAGAGGTGTCCTGCAACCTAAATGGTCTTATATTTTTCATCGGTGTAAAGATAAACGTTACAAAATCAATATCATAATTAGATATATAAGTGACAGGTCATGCCCAATACCTCTCAAGCGAATAAACATAGGATGAACTTCCAATGGGTATGTAGTTTTCAATACAGGCTGAAGAAGGGGGAAGAACTTGAAACGTCAAATGCTAAGAACACAAGCTGATGAACTTCTAAAGCAAGAAAGCAATGACCTTTTTTTTTTTTCTTATTCAGGCTTGCAAGCATTTCACTTGAGTTCGCATAACACCGGAGCGCATAATTTAATTTAATTGTAATAAAAATTCAAAGGTAATCAAAAGCTTTATAGTGTAAACATTGGGAATAGGGCGTGTGCTTGGAAGCAACAGTATATAATTTAACACCAGAAAGCAACGATCACAGACAATGATCACAAGGCTATAAAGAACAACAATATATCTATAAGTTCACAGTCAGCCAACGCAACAGACAATGACCATAAGCAGGTATGAGTAGAAAACGAAAGGCATCACCAGAATAGACAGAGGAGGAAATCATCACATGCAACGTCATGAGAAGCAGAGATTTCATAATTAAGAGGTAATTGTAGCCTCATAGTCCGTGACTGAATAGGCAATAAACCCTCATCGGTACCTCCTAAGTACACAAAATAGAACATGTAGGAAAAGGTGCATAAAAAACAGAAACAACCGACTATGACCTCAATTATTAGGAACAGGTACAAAGAGACCAAAAAAAAGATCTAACAACCTATGATCATTGCCTCGGTTACGAACATAGTAGAGAGATGTAAAACGAAGGAAGAATCATTGTAGCTCATGAGCATTGCCTCATTAGTCATGTAAAAGGAAGCAATGTAAACTATGGAAAGATAGCTCATGAAGTCATGACCACTACGTCAGACACTAAAAATAAATTATGTTGTAATCATCATGGCAGTAGCACATTCCCTTCATCATCAAAGTATAATGTAACAACAAAAACGAATCCACCAACAGGTGACCAAAAATGCAAACAAAAAACCAGAAACCATCAAGACTACGGTGTAGAAGGTCACGTGCTCACATTTATGACATAATAATTGTCTGCTCTCAAAAGATTCAATTGACCCGAGCAGGCCACAACCTACAAAAACACAAAACAATGTAGTAGTGGCTAGATATTTGGTGCTACAGTAGATAGAAGCATATCCGGTCATCCGGATGTCCAAGCACGATCAAACGGTCCAAAACGAATTTGTTAACGTGGATATGCTCAGGGCCCAACAATCCTAGATGAATGGTAGGGGCTAAATATGAAAATTCAATAAACATGACATATTTTCATATAAGAAATGATTATACACGATGATGTGATTTTCAATAGGTTGCACTGTTTCTCCTCGGTAAGGAGCACATATACATACAGCCTTTTTATAGCTAGATCATGTCACAATGTGATGAAATACTACTAGAGTTACAGTGCATTTGTACATAAATAATTTATTATAAAAAAATAAAACAATACTCACAGTCCAAACATGCTTCATTAGAAGAGAAAGGAGCAAACCTCATGATAAATTAATTTGCATCCACTACATGCAAATATGAGGTCCTCAAAGTCGAGATTGATCCCTAATATTCCCTTGCATCCATTATAAGAGATTGATAGCAGGCAATGATGTAACAGAACAGAAGTATTATGCTCTATGATAGTACTGTACCCTTATGATCTTGTTGAATACTCATCTATTCACTCTTGTTGTAGTTTTCCCCCACATCTCTCAATTCATAGATTGATCTTTCCTTTGACCAGACTATGCCATGCTTCATCAAAAGCTGACGCCAACTTTATCAAAGGCTTATAGTGCCTCTTGGCATCATGGTTTGGAAATCATCATACCATGTGTGGTTTAAGCTTCTTTCACAAGGGTAGGAAATATTCAGAAGTTTAGCAAGAATTGCCTATTTTTTATGTTATTTATATCTAACACCACTATGCTTACTGACAATGGATACTTTTTTTTTTTTTTTTTTTTTGAAAATGAGGATACTTTATTTAAGGCTATCTATACAAGAGAACATACACATGTGTCCCAAAAGTACAATTTATAACCTTGAACTATGCCAAAGTCTGGATCAACTTCCAACTCCAAAACTAGATTTTGGCCCTCCAACTCTTGAAACCGTACAATTTTTAAACTTGGGCTGGTTTCTGGACGATTTTGGTGTATGAACGATAACTTTTGTCATTTTTCAAAACTTCTTTAGAAATCCAACTTAAGAAGAAAGTGGTGAGCTCTAAAAATCTTGATATTTAGGGTAAATAATGGCATAGAACACGTTAAATATTGTTAAGTATTATTTCAATTATTGCATTTCAAAAATGGAAAAACTTGTATATTCTACAAATTGTTAGGGTATTCAAATGGAGCCTAAAAATCTCAAAAAATAATATTTATGGATCACTCGAATTCTAGTTAATTTTGGTATATTTGTTGAACACATGTTACATGGGCCAAAATTGAGTTGGTTTACAAAATGTTTACAAAATGTTATTATTTATTTGAAATTTATCTTAAATTTGACATTTGTAAAGCAACCCAATTTTTCCCTTGTAACATGTTAAAAAAAAAAAAAGATACCAAAATTAACTAGAGTTCAAATGATTTACAAATATGATTTTTTTTGAGATTTTTTATTGCCATATGAATACCCTAAAAAAATCATAGATTATATAAGTTTAACCATTTTTGAAATGCAATAATTCAAATTTCACTTAACAAAATTTATCATGTACTATATCATTATCATCCTTGGTATTCACCATACCAACCTACAAAATATTCAAGATGTTTAGAGCTCTCTAGGTACCCCTTCCTTGCTTCTTAAGTTGGATTTAAAAATTAAGTTTTTGAAAAAATGTCAAAAGTTAATGTTCACCACCTAGAAACCAGCCCAAGGTTGAAAATTGAATGGATTCAAGAGTTGGAGGGCCAAAGTTATCTAGTTTTGGTGTTCGAGCTTGAAATCCGAACTTTGCTAAAAGTTCAAGGTTTCAAATTGGACTTCACCCTCTTATATATTGCTAGCCAATTAAAAAACTACCTATTTCTTTTGCGTTTGGACTACTTATTTCTTATGCACTTGCATTTGTAGCCCCCGCATGGTTTCTCCTAGTTACATTTGATCTTAGATTGCCAGAAGCCATGACATTTTATTTCTAATACTTATTGAATAATCTTTTTTTTTAATCGAATAACATATTATATACGCAGAGAGGGATCAACAACAAGACCTGTTTAAATGACTTTGGACTAAATTTAAGTCAAAGTCAAAAATTACAAAATTACAAACGGACTCAAATCAAAACTCGTGACAGCACAATGTAACACAAGCAATTCCCAAAGGCCCAAAACAGGCCGCACAAGCTCGCACCGCCGCAAACCCGCACTAAAACCCTAACCAAAACCACCACGGCATATATACACGCGCCCCCAACAAACCATCGTTCTCTTTCGCCCCCACCGCGCCGCGCGCCGCCGCCGCGCCGCTGCCGCGCCCATGTCGCTCGACGGCGTCTTCTCCACGGCCGAGGCCCTCGCGCGGCTACTAGCCCGCTGCCCGACGCTCCACTCCGACCCGCGCCTCCACAAGCTCGCCTCGTCGCCGGCGGCCGCGCCCCCGCCCCCGACGACGTCGCCGCCGCGCTCGCGGAGACACTGCTGCACCCGCGCTTCACCATCCCCGTGCTCGGCTGCTTCCTCCCGCTTGCAACGGCTCTTATCAACCAGGCCGTCGAGCTGCTCTGCGCTAGACTGCACGCGTCCAATGATGACGCCCGCGTCAGGCTGCACGCGTGGAATGATGACTCTGCCCACCTGGAGGATGAGGCCGGGGAGGGGACGTCCGCGTCGTTGATTTCTACCTCTCCAGGCTTAGGCGCCTGCGGCTGCACGAGGTCGCGTGCCTCGCGCTGGCGCGCGCTCTCGACCTCGCACCCTACTTGCTCAGGTGAAGTGATTAGTGGTCCGCTCATAGCCACTTCTGTACT
This sequence comes from Hyparrhenia diplandra, assembly GCA_015847255.1. Classification (NCBI taxonomy): domain Eukaryota; kingdom Viridiplantae; phylum Streptophyta; class Magnoliopsida; order Poales; family Poaceae; genus Hyparrhenia; species Hyparrhenia diplandra. The sequence continues at coordinate 47,504 of JADLZK010002603.1, forward strand.
TGTTTGCGTTCCCAATTCGTCACCACTGAATTTTGGAGCAGTGCAATTGACCTGTTTCTTAGCTTGTACTTGCCATTTGGGTAGCTGCCTAATTGACCACAATAACTAGATTTCTGCGTGGCAGTGATCACTGGTAGTTTTTTTTTGGTACCATTCAGACAGTAAACATTGAGCCTCGCTTGCTGTAGAATGTTTAATTTAGTTTAATGGACTGAGCCATGAAAATGTTGCCACCTCCAAACCGCTGTGTTCAATTTGAATTAGTTTCCTGTGACATACATGCAGCCTAATTTGAAGTATAGGCATGTTTTAGTTTACCAATTGCACATATTGGGGAAAAGCATAGTTGGTATTATTTGGATTGTCCATCAAGCCTGCATTATAAATCCTGCTTGCCAGGAATGTCTAATTTTGCTTTACAAAGTTTGTGAATCTGGAAATTTATATGTGCCCGTTTTGTTTTTAATAAACCATGGCACATGTTGGGTTGGAGCCTTATATAGTTTATTATGGTCCATTGTATCAATCTTATGGAAAATTGTTGCCAACTCCTAACTAGTTGAATTTTTGCGCAATCATGGCATGTAAAGAAATATTAGATTTATGTCATGCAACTAGCTTACCACTATTATTTCTGGCAGACCTGTTTTGAACTACTTCAAGTTTTCTCCACCACCATTCCAAAGGCTTTTATGTGCAAGTTTCCCATCACAAGTTACTTCCAAGGTACTTATTGATATGTGTCAAATGCATGGCTGCCTCACCTCTCATCTCCACTATATGATTTGCATAACTGCTTTACAGCTTCTCATTACAACTTCAACTCTGCAAGTGATTTTAACTGTTGGATTTGAGTTGTACTCAGAATGTACTTAAATTTAAATGGTTTACATTTTGATTGATACTGTTTGCTTTCAGGAACTGCATTTGTTTCTTGATGCTGCACAAGTATCTTACCGGTTTCTAGAATTGGAGCCCAAAGTATTATGTGAACAATGGGATTGGTCTTGCTTTTTAGACCTTGTACATAGTACCACTAACTATAGTTTAGTTGACTCCTCACTTGGATTGGACTTGAAATGGTGCACGATACATATTCTTATGGTGGTTTTAAAAGCAAGCGATATGGCTATTGAAAGTTTTGGCCTGCGAGCAGATGAAGCATTTAAATGTTTTCTGAGGTTTCTTCTTACTTTCTCTTTCTCTTGCTATTGTTTCTTTTGTTTGGAGATTGGAGTAACAACCTGTTGTACCTTTAGGTGGAAGGAGTTTTGCATGGACACTTCCTTAGAGAAAGCCTCTTTATATCTTCAGAATGACAATAGAAATTTGAGAAGTAGTGTAGATGGCCTCACCATGCCTGAATGTTTGTTGGATTGGCCAGATGTCGCAACAGGAAGAAATCATAGCATTGGAAGGTATGAGCATTTCACCTTTATTTTCCATTGTTCCTTGTTTCTCACTGTCTTTGTGTTGCTTACACTTACCTGTGTTGTTTTGTCTGTCAGCCCGTTTGTTCTTACTGCTACTTTAAGAAAGAGTTACGAGGTAGCTTTGATGGCAGTTGGCCAGAAGTGGCCTGTACTTCTCTATGGGCCTGTTGGTGCTGGAAAAACTGCACTTATTAACAAGTTGGCACAAATAGTTGGAAATCGAGGTATTTATGATATATGTTTATGAAGATTTATTCAAGTTAAAAAGTGTCTGAAGGGTGTCCAACTGATAGATATGGTTTGATCCCCATCCCAAAAAAAGAACGCACATCTCATTTTTTGACGTGTTGAACTTTTTAAATTTGATGACTTGATTTAGAGAAAATAGTATCAACATTTGTATTTCTAAACCTATTTATTATGAAAATATATTCCCTATTAATCTTAAGTTACTTAGTACACGTCATAAATATTTCCAAATTATAAGATGTCTGGCTTTTCTAGATACATTGCTTTAACTACACTGTCTATAGTGTGCTCCTTCTGTCTGAGATACAACAAGATAAAACGAAGACTCCCTGAGCCTGGATGTTGGCTCTGTCTTCATACATGGGACATGCAGTGAATGTAGTCACATAAATGCACTGCTGGAACGACAAGTATAGTGGGACAGAGGGATGTAAGTGCATAGCAAAAGCTATGTATCTAGAAAAGCCAAAGCGTCTTATAATTTGGAAAGAAAGGGAGTAGGTTTTTTTTTTTGTATATATTTGATCAAACTTAAAAGGTTTGATTCCTCAAAAAAACGAGATGTGCATTTTTTTTGGGGGGATGGAATTAGTACGTGCTTAGTTGCTTACTGAGCCACATACGTAAATGTGTGAAAGGAGTATGCATAGGAACAATAAGATCTGTTGTATCGTACTATCCTGTTTATTTGTTGGTGATATATGCTGGCTGTTGTTACTGGTTCCTGAACTGAATTTGCTTCTTCATATTCCAGAGGCACATACAAAGGTTATTTATTTAATTTAAGTATGTGCATGTAAATCACATTTTCTGTTTATTTGTTCATATGTTGTACTAGTCAATAGAAAAAAGATAGATAGGTTCCTTAGATGATTCAATGATGAAATATAAGTTTCAATAAGTCTCAGAGCAGAAAATAGTTTCAGTAGGAATTTTATTGTGGATTCATATCAAACTGTCTTCTAAGTCTCAAGTATGATAGGGTTACCTAATTATTCTCATGATTATGTCTGTTCTGCATAGTCCCCTTCCATCATCTATTCTATGGTGAAGTTCCAGCTGAATTCTAACATTTGATAAGTTATTTAGTCAAAGGCGCTCAATGGTTGGAACCTTTCACAAAAATCTAGTAAAATCATGACTCCATAGTTCTGTTTCATATTTATCCAATACAAAATTGCTGCTTGTTGAAGATTTCTTGGAAACATGGATATCATCCCTGATGATGGCATGGCACTGTTGATCTTCTGTCAATATTTATCCATCTTTCATAACATTGTTAATCTTCTATATATTTAAGCAAAGTGCTAATTACTGATTTTATTTGCAGTACTTTTTATCCACATGGATGAGCAAATGGATGGTAGGACCTTGTTAGGAAGTTACGTCTGCACAGAGAAACCTGGTGAATTCAAGTGGGCTCCTGGTTCGCTTACACAGGTCTGTATAGGAGAGTACTGTTCTTCATATAATCCTGGGGTACCCTTTTTTTTTTTTCTCCCATGCATATTAAATTATTAATATCTTTCATCGTATGCCAAGCAGGCCATTGTCAAAGGGTTTTGGATTGTATTTGAAGATATAGACAAGGCACCTAGCGATGTGCAGTCAATCTTACTACCTTTATTGGAAGGTTCAAATACCTTTTCAGTTGGCCATGCAGAGGTAAGACTTGCCTTCTGCTTCCTGACAATACTCGAAGTTGATTACTTTTGCAGTTTCTCTCTCTCTCTCTCTCTGTGGGCGCGCAAAAATGCTAAAACCCTGTTGTAAATTCATGAGTGCCACTGCAATAGAGGAATAAGTCATGATTCTCTTGTAGGCCGTGGAAGTTGCTGAGGATTTCCGATTCTTTGCTACCATCACTACATCAAAGAATGATATTTCCCATGAACTGCCAGGTTTGTTCAGTTGGTTTGAATTATATATGATGTTGCAGTATACTGTAGTGCATACTACAGAATTTTTCTTAGTTTATACTTGTAGCGGTGTACTAAAAAATTTGATAAGCAACAAGCATGATCAGGACTGTTTGTTCGAGTTCTGCCCACACAGAAACAGCTCTATATTTCCTTAATCTCGCAATTTCCCTTAAGGAGCAAAATATTGGCATTTGCCAGTTCATGTCCTCTGTTTGCTCCTTTGACAGGGAGACTCACATTAAGTGCATTGTGGAGAAAAGTGATGGTGGGAGAGCCTAATCAGAGTGACATGGTTAATATAATTAATGGATGCTACCCAAGCTTGGAGCCCATCTCCTCCAAACTCATAGGTAGACGAAACATACTTGTATCTTTTTCTACCTCCAGTCACTTCTAGATAACGTTTCAGACAGAAAAATTAAAGTACATGCAAGTCAATTTTGCTGCCTGGAACATCGTGTATATTTGACCAGAGGAATAACTAACTAACCTATTGTATGGCATGTAGATACCTTTGAAAAGGTCAACTCTCTTGGATCTTATCAGTTTGGTGGTCTCAACTTAGCAGGAGGTTTATCTGATGGTGTTGTGCACAGATTTTCGTTAAGGTGCGCAGTTCATAATTCTTGCAGCATATTGCCTGCTATCAATCTGTGATAACGGGTACTTATATTTATCTTACTTCGTAGGGACCTGCTCAAGTGGTGCAAGAGAATATTAGGGACCGATCTCAACCTTGAGGACCCCAGAATTGCATCTAGTGGATTGAAATTAATTTATCATGAGGTTTGTTGCTTTCTTTTCCTTCTAATTGTAGCATGTTTTGGCCTGCGCATATTGTTTAATAAATCTCTTCTATAAAAAATGCACTGTCACTCTAGGAATATCTCATCATATACTATGACATGATCTAGCTGTCAAAGTTGCATCTTGCAAGCCATAGTAAGTGAAACTGACACAACTGCAGTGTGAATGTTTGAAATCTGCTTTCATGGTATTGGTGCTATTCTGCCTTTTGGAATATACTCTGTTCCATATATACTTCACCTCAACTTTGTCCTCACTTTTCTAGCTTTGACCAAGTTTAAAAGAATATATTAAGATCTCCAGCTTCAAATAGATCCACTGTCAAGACATATGTGTAATTAATGGAACTAATTTATTTTTGTAGATGTAGGTGCATGAAAAATCAATAAACTTGGTAAAAGCTAGAGAAATTTGACTGAACAAAACCAAAGTGAACTATAATTTGGAGCAGATGGAGTACCATTTAGGGATGCGAACAGCTGTTATGACCTTTCATTGTTTAAGTTTGGCCTTATGGATTACTTCGCACAAATTCAATGTGGAGTTAAATTTGACTTTCATGGTTTTGTTTTTGGCCAACGCCTACCAGATGTTTAAATAATTTTGCATTTGAATTTTTATTCAGACTTCAGAGTTTAAGTAGCTTTAGTTTCACTGTCATTTATAAATAGTACCACCTGTAAATGTTAAACGGCCTGTATAAACCACTGTTCTGAGAGCATGGGAGAATTTCCTTGTGCTATCTTATTATTACCATTTTGGAGTAAAACACCTGGTCTTACAGGCATCTCAAGCACCTTTGTCTCTTTTTGTTTTCTTATTAAATTCTAGGCTGTTGATATTTTCGCTGCCTCGTTATCATCTCCGGAGAAAAGATTATATGTAGCTGGAGAAATTGCTAGAATATTAGGTGTTTCGACGGAGGAGAAACACAGCCTACTGAAAAGCCCATCATCCAGGCATGTTTATATTAATTTCTTATCTGAAAATATGTCATGTTTTGAATTTTCATATGTTCAACCATTTGTAATTTACAGGCCCGACAAATGGAATTGCAAGTTGGTAGAGTTACATTGCCGTGCTCCGACAAACCTGTAAATAATCATTAGTTTACTTGATACATCTCTTTGTCAAGCTTTTATTTGTTTGCTAACTCCTGGCTTCAAATATGTAGGCATTAATCCAGAAAGGGCCTTTTGCTGATATTCGGCGTGCATTAGAAGTTCTTGAAAAAGTTGCATGTTCTATAAAATTCAATGAGCCCATTCTTCTTGTTGGTGAAACTGGTACCGGAAGACTACTACTGTGCAGAATCTTGCTGCCTGGCTTAAACAAACGTTGACTGTGGTGGTATGTTAGATCAGTAACATAAACAATCCTAAGCTGGAACAACTACATATTTGCATCTGTAAAATTTATTGTTGTCACTGAGTTGCATATATATAAATATAAATGCCATTATTTTCTACCCCTCTACCATGTTAGTGCAGCCTCCACATCACCACCACCACCACTGAAATTCGGGAATAACAACATGTTTTATATACAATGTCTCATCTGGAAAATGTTTGTCTTCGAATTATTTGGAATTGTCATATGTTGAGAGTTGTTTGTATGCCATCGTAAGACTGTATTTGTGTTTACCATTTGTTTCGCACAATGTTGCACCTCTTTCAAAGCGTCAAACATACAAAGTCCAGAACATGCTGTGTCAAAAAATCTGACTTTTTTTTTCTCTCTCTCATGATTTTTAGCATTTGTAATCTAATGTTGTTTTATTTATATTTCAGAACTTGAGCCAGCAAAGTGATATTTCTGATCTCCTTGGGGGATTTAAGCCTACAGATGCTCGGTCAATATGTTTTCCTCTTTATATGGAGTTCAAGAATCTTTTTTTGTCGCAGTTTTTCTGCAAAGGTGTGTCTTTTGCTTGGTTCTCATATTGTGATCCTACACTAAGACATACCACCCTCACTCCAATTCTGTCTTGATGTTTATTTACCCAATTGTTCACTTATTCAGGACAATGAACGTATTCTACAGCGTTGTGCTGAGTGTGTAATGAAAAAGAATTGGATAAAACTATTACGCACTTTGGCAAGATTTGTTGATAGAGCTCAGAAGCTAATTGAAGGGATTTCTAAGTCTTCAAGTGGTTCAAAGAGAAAAAGGCCTTTGCCTGCCCATGTTGTTTCTGATTGGGAGACCTTCTCTTCCAAACTAAATATAGCTTGTAGTCAAATTGGTTCAGCAACTGGCATGTCATTTCAGTTTGTGGAGGGTGCTTTTATTTCAGCTTTGAGGAAAGGCCATTGGATTTTGCTTGATGAGGTTAACCTTGCACCTCCAGAGACACTTCAAAGAATTGGTGCTGTACTGGATGGAGACAGGGGCACACTTTGCCTGGCAGAAAGGGGAGACGTGGATTATGTTGAACGTCATCCTTGCTTCCGGATATTTGCCTGCATGAATCCTGCCACTGACGCTGGGAAAAGAGAACTGCCGTACACTTTTAGGAACCGCTTTACTGAATACTTTGTTGATGATCTTATGGATGACGATGATCTACGCCTTTTTGTCAGGAAATATCTGGATGGTCTGAATGTTCCAAATGGAATTACAGATAGTATTGTTCGATTTTATAAAGTTGCAAAAAAGGAATGTGAAGAGAGGCTGCAGGATGGAGCTAATCAGAAGCCTCAGTATAGTTTGAGATCTCTATCTCGTGCTTTAGGATATATTAAAAATGCAGAGAAAAAATTTGGCTTCAGAAAAGCCATTTATGATGGTTTCTGTATGTTCTTTCTTACAATGTTGGATGCCCCTAGTGGAAAAATCATTAAGAACTTGATAGTTTCACTTTTGTTGGATGGAAGAGTGCCACCTAACATTTCTTTTTCTGACTACTTCATTGAAAAGCCTATGCAGTTAGGTGGCTGTGAATCAGATGATTTTCTGCGGAGTTATGTTTTAACTCAAAGTGTTACTGAGCACATAATCAACCTTGCCCGTGCTGTTTATATTAGAAGATACCCTGTTCTTTTACAAGGGCCAACATCAAGTGGCAAAACTAGCCTTGTGAGGTATCTTGCTGCAAAAACTGGCCATGAGTTTGTTCGAATCAACAACCATGAGCATACTGATCTTCAAGAATATCTGGGTACTTATGTGACCGACAGTCAAGGGAAGCTTCAGTTTCAGGAGGGTGCTTTGGTGAAGGCTGTGCGGGAGGGGCACTGGATTGTTTTGGATGAGCTGAATCTTGCACCATCTGATGTCCTGGAAGCTTTAAATAGGCTGTTAGATGACAATAGGGAGCTCTTCGTGCCAGAGCTGCAAGAAGCTATACCTGCACACCCTAATTTTATGCTTTTCGCTACATAAAAACCCACCTATGCTTTATGGGGGCGTAAAATGCTGTCCCGGCATTCCGCAACCGTTTTATTGAAGTGCATGTTGATGAAATACCAGAAGATGAGCTAGTCACGATTTTGGAGCAGCGATGTAGAATTGCTCCCAGTTATGCGAAAAGAATGGTTGAGGTTATGAAAGAATTGCAAACACATAGACAAAATAGTAGAGTGTTTGCTGGCAAACATGGTTTCATAACACCTAGGGATCTATTTCGTTGGGCCAATCGTTATAGGACATTTGAAGGGAAGTCATATGAAGATCTGGCGAAAGATGGCTATTTACTTCTGGCAGAGAGATTAAGGGATGACAATGAGAAAGTGGTTGTTCAAGCAGCTTTAGAGCGCCACCTACGTGTAAAACTCAACATAGCTGATCTGTATCACTCGGTAATGATTCCATCATTCTATGGCATCATTTTAGTTTTTCTGTTTTATCTTGTGCCTACAAAGGATGGAAGTTCATGAGCAAAACATATACAGTCATGATCACAATTTTATTGCATCGACATAGTGACGGTGAAAAAAATAGGATGAGGGCAATCTGAGCATTTAATTTTTAGTCGGTTATACATGGTAGATGTCTGTGGATGTATAAATGTATAGTGTATGTAGTTGATTTATATGTATGGTTTTTTTTAACTGGAGCTGCTAACGTACAACTTAATTTAATCGTATGGTTGCTATTTGTGCACATCCTGTTTGACCAAGCGGCACTAAGTTTTGGGTACCATTTGCTCATGCAGTAACCTGACCTTGTCATTTCATCGATGAAGGGTAGTTTCTTATGTGCCACAGCATAATTCGAATTTTAATACCACATCATATTTTTTACATTCATTAATGGAAGTTTGTGAAATTTTACTCAGAAAGGGAAAGGTTATGTAATCTTGTTTTTTTTCTTTATTCTTGCAGGAAGTCACCCGTGAAGATAACTTATCCCTGGATGCTATCAAACTAAGAGTACAAGATTGCTTTGGAAAGTGAGTTTGTTTGCATTTTTTAATACAGTGTACTCGTATAGTTCTGGTTCTGATATATTTTTAATTTTCTTTTGCAGTATCACTTGGACAAAAAGTATGTGGAGGCTATACTTCCTTATTGAGCGTTGCTACAGATCACGTGAACCTGTCCTCCTTGTTGGCGAAACTGGTGGTGGGAAAACAACTGTTTGCCAGGTTCTAAGTGCTGTCCTTGGATCAAAATTACACATTTTGAACTGCCATCAGTATACAGAGACATCAGACTTCATTGGGGTGCGTCGCTGTCTTGTTTATAAATCCTGTTTCTCTAGATACCATTGTCTGTTGTTTAAATATGTGTCTCATTATCTATTATATCTGCTGTTACCTGCAGGGATTCTGCCCTATACGTGATAGGTCAAGAATAGCAATTGAGTTCAAAGATCTTGTTGCGAAAATCAAACAGATGAAAATGTTTGTTTATATTGCAGGGAATGTGGTAAGTTCTCTGTTTTCTGGATTTGTATTTCAATATAGCTTATGCATTGACCTATCAAAGTGGATGAACTGATTTGTCCATGATTTGCAGCCACTTGAAACTGATATATCTGGAGCTGATAGTGTCATCAGCCATCTGAATGAAATACTTGACAGATACAGAAAGGAAAAATATCTGTTTCCTGATGTGTCAGCTCAAGATCTTGCTGCCATGGAGCAAATCAAGTTGGATCTGATGCACCTCCACAAGAGGTGGCAGGCAATTTTCCTTTGGCAGGATGGACCGCTTGTTCAAGCAATGAAGAATGGTGATCTTTTCCTCATTGATGAAATTTCTTTAGCTGATGACAGTGTGCTTGAACGCTTGAACAGTGTTCTAGAACCTGAAAGAAAATTGGTATGCCTTTTCTTAATTATCCATTCATTGTTTCTCTGATGAAGGATGTAGGAAAAAGTAGCTCTGGGCTTATCTTATGCAAACAAACTAGGGTTAATGGAACCTGTTCTGTTTGGTTATTATATTTGGATCCTTTTGCCAAGTGCTGTTCATTGTTTTTATGCTTTCCTGCTGTAAACTTGGAGCTCATCTAGATTAAATTTCCTCAAATGGTGGGTTCTATAGCAGCTATTTTCGTTGATTGTGTTGCTTCGCTGCATTTTGTTTTCTTATTAAGCTTGTAAACTTTGTTTCATATTTATCTTAGTTCTAATGCCAATCCTTTTTACGGCTTAATGCCATGCATGTTGTATGGATATGGAAGGCCACAACAATTATAGTTTATTAACACATAAAACCATGCTCTGACTGCTTCAGCTAGAATAAATGTGTGGCCGATTTTTTATGTATGGGGTGGATTAATAATTTACTTGTGCGGAACTGTTGTCGGGCACCTCTGTTGCAAGTTTAGAATCTAGATACTTAACTATCATATACGCGTTTGTTCCTGCAAATTTGATAGTCGGGACTAGGCCCTGATTCATGAAATGGCTCATTTGCACTAGAAATAGAATACCGAGGTCACACAAAAAGGGTCACAATTGCAATTTTGGGGCCTAATTACGATTCAGATTGATGAAGGTGTGAACTTGACTAGTTTCAGGGACTTGCAAACTTAAACATGTACTCCCTGCGTTTCAAATTATAGTTCACTTTGGCTTTTCTAGATACATTGCTTTTTTGCTATGCACCTAGTTATACACTATATCTAGATGCATAGCAAAATAAATGCATCTAGAAAAGACAAAACGACCTACAATTTGGAACAGAGGAAGTAATTTCGTTGACTTAAGGTGTTTTTGGAAAGTTTGGCGTTTCTGTCGTCTGCCACATAATCTAGCAGTTGGCTAATCCTGGCAAAATATTTCTGTTACTTGCTCAAAAAATGATGCTTCTAATTAGTTGGTCGCTTCATTTGTAAGATGTCACTAGGAGCCAGGACACTGTCATGTTCTCCAATATTTACCTTTACCTTTTCTACCTAGACCTTAATAGAAAGAATATTATCATATGGAAGTAGGTTTAATGATAAACCTACTAGTATCATTTCCATGTCTAAGTAGAAGTAGTGAACCCCTCTGTATGCACTGTATTCCCTCCGATCCAAATTTAGGCTGTTTTAAACCTTCTCAACTTTTCTCTAAGTGTAGGAGGTTTTAGAACTTCTATGCATCTTTTACCCTTTTTTTTTTCCTTACCCCTGTTTAATAAATGCTACTCCTTAATCCTTGTGCACAAGTCCAAAACGACCTACATAATAAATGAAGGGCACTAAGGTCTTTTGATCTAGTACTTGATTACTTACTTAACCATTGTGCGAGTCCAAAACAACCTGCATTTCGAATCTGAGGGAATAGTCATAGGATTAATGGCCCACTGTGCAAAGAAAAGTATATTTAGAATCAGGACTTTTTTTTTCTATCGATATACTTAAACTTATTCTACACAAATCATTTTATTGAATATTTGTCTTAATTGTTGAACTTAAGTTCTATGTATGTTTATATGTGCTTTTCTACTGTTGTAGTCACTGGCTGAGAAAGGTGGTTCTGTGTTAGAGAAGATTGTAGCACATCCAAACTTCTTCATCCTTGCAACTATGAACCCTGGTGGTGACTATGGAAAAAAAGAGCTTTCTCCTGCATTAAGAAATCGATTTACTGAAATTTGGGTTCCTGCTGTTACTGATGTTGATGAACTCAAGAGCATAACTTTTGGGAGTTTCACCAAAACTGACTTCTCTTGCTTTGGAGATTGCATTGTTAACTTCTGGAAGTGGTTCAACCAATTGCACATTGGAAGAACACTCACGATACGGGACCTTCTTTCATGGATTTCATTTATAAATGTGACTGAGCAAACTCTTGGGCCAGAGCAAGCTTTGATACATGGCCTGTTTCTTATTTTACTTGATGGGCTCTCATTGGGTCTAAATGTTTCTAAAACTGAAGCTACTGAGATGAGGAATACTTGTTTGTCCTTCCTTCTAGAAGAACTGCAGAAAGTTGAGGGTAAGGCAGTAGATTCATGCTTGAATGATCTAAGCAAGTATGGCTGGGGTGACAATATGAAAAAAGAAGATATAGTTCATGGTTGTTTGAAAGGTCATTTTGGCATTGCACCATTCTATATTCCTGAGGGCCATCTTGCTTGTAAGCAACAGGGTTCTGAAATAGTTTCAAAGGAAAAACTGGGCTTTGAAATAATGGCACCCACGACCAGTAAGAATGTCTTGCGAGTTTTGCGCGGTATGCAACTACCTAAACCTCTTCTTCTGGAAGGTAGTCCTGGAGTTGGAAAAACAAGTTTAATTGTAGCGTTAGCTAGATTTTCTGGTCATGATGTTGTGCGGATAAATCTATCTGAACAGACAGACATGATGGATCTTTTAGGTTCAGACCTGCCAGCTCAGGGGGGAAATGGAATGGAATTTTCCTGGTCTGATGGTATTCTTCTTCAGGCTTTAAAGAATGGAAGTTGGGTTCTTTTGGACGAGCTCAATCTTGCTCCACAATCTGTCTTAGAGGGTCTGAATGCCATTCTGGACCACCGTGCTGAGGTCTTCATACCTGAGCTTGGTCAAACTTACAAATGCTCATCATCCTTTCGCGTCTTTGCATGCCAAAATCCTTCATCGCAAGGTGGTGGGAGGAAAGGCCTTCCCAAGTCCTTTCTGAACCGCTTCACCAAAGTTTATGTTGATGAGCTATCAGAGGAAGATTATCTGGCCATTTGTCAAAAACGATTTGATTCATTGATTTCTGAAAGTTTCATCAGAAATCTTATTCACTTTAACAACAGGCTGTATATGGATACCATGGTTTATAGGAAGTATGGTCAACAAGGTTCTCCCTGGGAATTTAATCTACGTGATATTATCAGGTCTTGTGAGATGATAGCAGGTTCCCGAGATCCTATGAAGGATGACTGTTTTTTAAATACTGTCTATCTTCAAAGAATGCGTACGTTGGTTGATCGCCATGAAGTTGTTAAGCTTTATGAGGAGGTCTTTAAGAAAAAGACGAGCATTCACCAACCAAAAATGCTCTATGTTAACCCACATTGCTTGGTTGTTGGAAGTGCCTCTATTGAAAGAAATCACATCCAATCATATAAAGTGCAAAACAATCAACTCAACATATTTCCAGGTGTCCTTGATAGTCTTGAAGCAGCCATGCATTGCATCCAGCAAGGTTGGTTGTGTATTCTTATTGGTCAAACTTCAGCTGGTAAAACATCATTAATCCGCTTGCTGGCACAGCTTTCGGGAAATACATTGAATGAGGTGAATCTGTCGTCTGCAACTGATGTGTCAGAATTGTTGGGATGCTTTGAGCAGTATAACTTCTTTAGGCACTACAAAGCAGTTTTATCAGAAGTTGAGCGTTACGTTGATGTGTATTTCAGCCTGAGTATTGATACGAAGCGGAAGAATTTTGTTGCAGAAGGAAGGGGTTTGTTTAAAAAATGGTTTGAATTTGTGGCTGAAAAAGGGCACTCGTCAATTAGGACTTCGAAATTCATTGAAATGAGTGGGAATGCATCCTTGCCTTCCTTAAGCTTGCTTGCTGAAATAGTTGAGCAGATAAAGTGTGATCTGGAAAGGTTTGAGCTCCCACCATTGACAAAAGATGATCTTAGTAAAACACTGAAGTCCATCTACAACTTGCAGCAGAATGGAGCTGCACACCAACCAGTTAAATTCGAATGGGTTGCGGGAGATTTGATCAGGGCCATTGAACGCGGTGAATGGATTGTTTTGGATAATGCAAATTTCTGCAACCCTACTGTATGCTCTCTGCTTCTCACGTACTTTGCCTTTCTTTCCAGCTGCGTGCTTTTGCTAATTTTACCTTTTTCCTTTCGTGAATTCATTTAGGTACTTGATAGGATAAACTCCTTGGTTGAGCAAGAAAGGTCTATTGTAGTCAATGAGTGTGGTCTTGTTGATGGCAATCCTGTAGTTATCAAAGCCCACCCTAAGTTCAAAATGTTTTTGACAGTAAATTCAAACTATGGTGAAGTTTCAAGAGCCATGCGAAACAGAGGAGTGGAGATCTTTCTGATGGACCAAAGTTGGAATCTGGAAGGATGCAGCAATGTGCCTGGGGACGGCGAATGGAAGGATGTGATAAGATTTTTAATCTCTTGTGGAATACCAAGAATGGAACTGGTCTCGTCAATGTGTGCAGCACACATGCATGCAAAAGCTGAAGGTTCACGTGTTGGTATAAACATTACCCTTCTTGAAATCACACGCTGGGTCCAATTGTTCCAACAACTGATTATCAAAGGAAATCAGTTCCTTTGGAGCTTGCATTTGAGCTGGGAACACACATATCTACCATCTTTGGGTGAAATTAATGGATCTAGAATTGTGGAGGAAGGAAAAAATAAATTTTTGAGTAATTTTGATGGATCTGAAATTCTGGCAAGAAACTTTAGGTTTTTGACTGTTTTTGATGGTTATTCAACTGGTTTGCATTCTGGATTATCTTTGTCCTTGCCAGGTGGTTGGCCAATTGAGCAAAAACTAAGGGATTTCATTTGGTATTCAAAAGAAACTTGCGTTATGAGGAACTGCATGTTTCTACAGTCATTGGGTGCCCAATATGCTGCTTATCAGATAAGCAGTTTTAAAGATAATTCATCGTTGTTGGGTGATATTAGTAGCGTCCACCAATCTATTCTTCCTGCTAGAAGCTTACGCAAATTACAGTTTCCTACGGTTACTGGTCAGACTGTCAAAAATTGTGTAACTGGGGCATTCAATTCATACTTAGCTGATCAGATGCTTTTCTTTGCTGCAAACTGGGTAATGGAGCAATGTACTGAAAAAGATCTTGAACTGTATCACATATGGTTTAAATGGTATAACTGTGTGGTCCAGCCTTATTGCAACTTTTTTGAGAGCTATGAGTATATTCTGAAGCAAGAAAGTGAGCATCCTATTTGGCATAGCATCCTTGAATATTACAGGAAAATAGTTGCCGATAACAATATTGATATTGTTACTCAGCATATTCCATTACTTTCGAAGAAGTTGCTGGATATGGCTGGTGTTGATAGCCAGAACTGGTTGCGTCGTGCTTTTAAGGCTTTGGGCTTGTTGCGGCTTACGCAATGGCAAACTGAGACAAAATGTCCTGATCTTTCTGTTCTGAAATGTACTTTGCTGCCAGCATTGAAATCCCTCAGATGCTTAGAGGGCGAGGTACTTAAAATGATTGCAAAATCTTGGAAGTGCCAGAACATATACTCTCGCCTTCTTGATTACCACAGATCAATATGGAAAATGATGATTGCATCTCAGTTAGAGGGTCTACCTATTGTTTGGAATCTTTTGAGGAAAGAAATAATGAAGTTGCAGTCAGAGTTCCCTGTTGAAGTTGGCGTCTTTTTGGTAAGTTAACATCTGACCATTTCTTTTCTTCTCTTCGTGATACTACAAAGTAACAGCAAAATGACATCTTATTCAGATGGAAAGTGTGAATCTCAACAATCTACATGATCTCAATTTTCAATATGGAAAACCAACTTTGTGGGTTTATGGTGGTCATCCTCATCTGCCATCATCTAGCGAGATATTTGACAAAATACAAGAACTTTTGTCCTTCACAGGATATGTGTGGCCAAGGAAGAATCTTTTGAATATAGAGCTTGATGGTATTTTCTTTGAGCTTGTGTTTTGATTGCTCAATTAATAGCCATGCCTAACACACACCATCTAGAATATATAATTGATATCTATTGTTTGCAGATAGAAAGCAGCTGACTGATGCTATGCTGTCAGCCAATCAGGATCTTAGACTCCTTGCAATGGAAGGTAGCCACATGCAATTTTTTTTGTTCCACTTTTTCTTTTTGCTTGTGGGGTTTATCTTGAAACGCAAGTAGCAGTTTTGTCTTTTCGTGCCTCTAGCATTTCATTTAATTCTGCCATATTATATGTGCGTACCTCATTATTCCTTTGGTTGTTAACTGTCTTTACGAATGTCTTGTAGATGACAATTTTCCTTTCTGATTCCTTTTCTCTTTGTGTCAAGGTGTCTCTATGGCTTGTATTGCTTCAATGAAAACTGAGGAAGATGTTTTAACTGTTGGCCTCCAATTGGATGAAGTTCACAAGGTTATTCTTGTACCCATGTAATGTTTCTGACATCATTTCAGTAACATCCTTACAATTTCATTGTATTTTGTCCATGCAGAGGCTTGTAGGAAAGGTTAACTCTGTGAGGGGGTAATCTTGGATTATTGTCCAAGACATCAATGCCTGAATTTAAATTCTGTTGCTCAGTGTCCTCTGAGATTCTATGTAACATTTATGGTTTCAAAGGCTGGCTAACAAGTCTTTCTTTGCTCAACTTGAAGAGCTTAAACTTGGATACCCTTTTACTTCAACAGCTATGCAAGTGCACACAAAGAGATTCTTCTGAAACTCATGAGGTCTGTCTATTAATATTTTCTTTGTTTCTGAACCTCATTTATTAATTGTTTCCAGAATTTTCTGCAAGACAAGATCATTTTGAGTGCTAAACTGAGAAGGTAGTCTGGGGACGAGCTGCTAAACCAAGAAAGAGAATTGGGATAGATTCTTTCTAGATTTATAGTTCAACCTGCGTTAAGCAAGTAGTGTGCTCACTCCAAGTAGATAACTCGAGGAAGGGTTGGCCCTTCAGAGTCGTTAGAAAATCTCTATCATTACTACTATATATAATGACTTTAAAACAAAAGATGTGGCATGCGTATTTTCATGTACTCTTCTTGAAAATGGTTATTTTTTTAGCACTGGAGTAAACAAGATCATCTAAATTAGAGTTAAGTGAAAAAGATATTCATCATGGCGAGTATCGGTAATACACTGAATAAGAGATAATATATAATGCAGATACTCATCAATGTGAAAATGAGAAACATTTGAGATCAAAGAGAACTCATTCAATCTACATGCATGCATTTTTATTCTGAATCATGATCACTGAAGAAAAACTATAGGTCCTATATTTCAGAATGATTGAAATTTTTTCTGTTACCGGACAGATTCTTGTGAATTCTGAGTATCTGCTGAAGTATTCTATGGATTACTCACTGGGTTCATCCTCACGATCTCCTCTGGACTATATTCAACATCAGATAATTTGGTGGATTTGTCATGATTGGGACAAAGTTGATAACGGTAAAAAGACCTCTGTATTTTCTGACAAAGCTTGTCCCATTTTCTGTTGTAGCTTACAACTTGACACGAGACATGTGAATGTTTTGCAGCGCAATTAAAAGTTGCTAGTTGTATTCTTGAAATGTGGTACAACTATCACTCTTCCTTGTGGACTTATTGCTCTGGAAGCCCAAAGGTCTCTCTAGAAAACCCTCACATTTTATAGTTATATACTAAGACAAGCATGATACTTTCCTTATATGATTTGCTTCATTTTCAGAGTCTATTCTCAGTCACACATGATTCCTGTGACCTGGCGCGCGTGACAAAAATGGACGCCATCAATACTATTATGTATGCCTAGTTGTTTATTTCTTACGGAGTGTTCCTTTTTTTATGGCTACTGCATAGAGCATGATCTGCTGCTCATTTAGTGTCTATTGTTGGAAACTGAGTAGCCTGATCATGTTTAAGCCTTTTGGTTAAGATAATCCGACAAAGTATTCTTGTCTCTGCAGCCAACTGGATTTACGTGTGGTGGATTATCTGAAGAATTGTGTAATGCTCAAAGTTGCATCTAGAAACCTCTGGGAAGGTGTTTCGTGTTTGGGAAATTTCATTTCTAGTCTGCACTCTGCTGCTGATTCCCTATTTAAGCAGGTATCAGTTAATCAGTTAATTTATCTAGATTTTGTGTTGAAGATCCCTATTGAGTTGTCCATTCTGAAATCCTGCAGATTATTTTTTGTCCATAAGAAGTATTTCAAGGAAGAGGACTACAACCAGTTAGATGCTATCCTCTTCCAACACTCGAGAGACGTTTTATAGAGGTTTGTGCATCGTCCTCTGATGTTATTGGAAATGGTTTGATGTACGTGTCAAAGGGTTAATATGTATATTTTCTTAAATGTTACCTGTATGTCCGTGAAATATAGAATCACTATCAACAAGACAGTATTATAGATGATTTTGCAAGTTTGTTAAGTTTTTCAGATATTTTTTTTTTCTGTTTTCATAGGAAATATTTTCTACCACCAAATAAGTTCATGTATGCTTACTAGTAGAAGTGTTAATTCAGCATACTCAATATTGGTTAACCATGTAAGTGAACTGTGTGTATGTGAGAAAAAACTGAAGTAATTAATCATGAAAATTAATACTTGGCATGTGCTGAGTGTACGGGAGCTAAAACAGAAGTAATTTGCAACAAAAGGATCAAAGCACACTGCCACGGATGTGCTGTGTAGCCTCGGTTCCCCTTGTTCTGGTATCAAATTAAGAGTTCTCTACTTCTATATGATGCCATGTCTATGATCAATACATTCCATTCTAAATGCATTGTTTAGATGTACAATGAAAAATGTGATATTCCTTTTTTTCTTTTTGTAATTTCTTGTTAGTTTGTGTGCAAATTTTGCTGACAAGTAAAGTAAATCTCTGTAGATAGCGCTAATTCTTTCATGTTATAATTTATTTGGTTCAGCTACTTTTTGCTGATGCTTCACATTTTCTTGACCCACTCTTCTCCATTGCAGAAAAAAAGATCTGGACACCATTTGTGCTCTGTTATCATCCTCAACCCATGGAGTATTGGCTTCACTCTCAAAGTCAGATAAACTCATAGAATCCTTGCTTATGGACTTGTATTCATCCTACTCCCATGGTATTCCTTTTTTTTATCTCACCCTCATGTCCCTAAAGTTCTGTAATTTATTATTATATTTTTGTTATCAATTTATCATCCAACACTCCTGGTAATTTTTTTGTACTTCTATTCCACAATGGATTGATTTGTCATTTAAAGTATCAAAAAATTGTTGCCTCTTTGGTACAATATATGGTTATGTTGAATGATTCAGTCATGCGCTACTCTGCTGATTTGATTTTACTGGATTTAGATGTAAGAACCACCTATTACATGTCTCCTGTACTTGTTTCCCCTCACCATGCAGAAGGTTCTAGTTTATGCTATTTTTGTTGTTTACATTTTCTGTTGTTTCTGATAGTTTCATCATTTCGTGCAGACTCATTATTGCATACTGGAGCTGCTTGGGTGCGTATTGGAGAGTTACGCTTCCGGTTATTGTTGAGCTCATACAGTCCAGATCCTACATTTAAATCTACATACAAGCATTCACATATTTTGGAAAAAAATTACACTGGTGAAGCTTGAGGAAAAGGTAAAACATCTCTCTTGACCTTGGTGCATAACTTGAAATCCGTATTCGAATTGTCAGTTTCATATACATAACGAGATGCAAGGAAGAACATTTTTTTTGTTGAATACGCATGCAAGCATTCAATTATCAATTGAGCTAATGAGATGCCAGGAAGAACATTTTTTTTTTGAATACGCATGCAAGCATTCGATTATCAATTGAGCTATGTGGCTTATCATCAAATTGATATTCATCTTTTTAAGAAAAAGAAAAGGGAAAAGACTGGTAAATTTATGTCTGCTGGATGTTACAGGTTCGTCATGATTGTGAGGAATTGGCTGGTTCTAGCTCCCTGAAGATAGCCATGACAACACGTTATTGCAATCACTGGAAATTGATGAGAAAGACACCCGAGCAAAGGTCCTTTTACAATTATACATCATCCATTTCCCATTTCTTCCTGTTCATTTCTGCATTTTAAAAAGATGCTTCTCCAGTCAAATAAATATGACGTTCTAGATAGGGTAAAAACTGTTTGTTTTCTGCTAGGTTCCTTCGTCACAAATGGCAAAATTATTTGACCGGAGGTAGCAGATATCAATTGTTTGCATGTTGTGAGCTTCAGGCATTTTTGTTGTTTATTTGGTGAAAGCAATGGAATTGGATGGGAAAACAATAGATTGATCTTGGGCCTGTAGAGTACAGGTGCATATAGAAAAACTATGCGGGGGTTAAGACAGCCCCAGGGGGTTAAGACAGCCCCAGGTACAGCATTAAGGGGAAGACCTCACGCAGGTTGAGAAAAACCCTTGAACCCTACCCCGCCACACAACAGAACCGTAGCCCATGTG
Source organism: Hyparrhenia diplandra (assembly GCA_015847255.1). Taxonomy (NCBI): domain Eukaryota; kingdom Viridiplantae; phylum Streptophyta; class Magnoliopsida; order Poales; family Poaceae; genus Hyparrhenia; species Hyparrhenia diplandra. The sequence goes on from JADLZK010002603.1 coordinate 67,447, forward strand.
AGAACAACCACGACCGGGCTGGACCTTAGACCTGTGTTATGGCGTGGGGACGGAAGAGGGATTTCTTTTAACCCGAGCCTGAAAATTCGGCTCCCACAGGGTATTGACTCGCTTATCAGCTAGAGACTGTTTCAGACAGGATGATCTAGGGTTGGTTTATGCAAGTATGACCACCTTAAGATATCCTTGCCTACTAGTATTATATGACTAACAATCAAGTTATAGAAAACCATAACAGACTATCGTGATACCGGAGGCACCCAAGGGCCTAGCCGACTATCTGTTCAACACAAGGAGAACGCTAATGTTTGCTGAGCCCATGACGGCATTTCCACCATGGCGTTGTAGAAGCCCTGGATGAGGCGCTGACCAGTGGCCCTTGGCACTGGCTGGGGAGCCTGCGGCTAGCACATGAATGCTGGCTGGGGCCACTTGCAGAGCAGGGGCGCAGGCAAGGAAGGGTGCCAGAGGCAGACGCCACATGTGGATGGACTTGGTCCATGGCTTCTAGGCAGGCGGGCAAACCCTGGGGCAACTGCTGCAGCCTGCTTGCTTGCCCTTGCCTCTGTGCTTCCCATGTTTGTCGCCACATCCAGAGTGAGCTATTGCTGCTGGTGGTGGATCCCCCGAGCCACTGCTGGACCGGCGGCTGTGCCGTATCCCGCAGAATGCTGGACTTGGTGTTGCGCTGCAAGCGGGCATTGTCACCGGGCGCTAGTGCTGGTGGAAGCAAGAAGGGGTGGAGGGAGCGTGGTCGACCAATGCGCACGGTAAGTTCCTTGAGAAGCAGATCAGCTGACCTCTGGAAAGGTACATACCAAGAGGTGCTAAGTCTTGTTGATGCAGCGGATCAAATGCAATGCAAGCAACCATTCAGGCCCTAAGATTTATTTTTGTCTGACACTACTTATCTGCATCTCTGGACAGTTTAGGTTGTATTAGGTTCTGTCCTTGGTCATGATACCTTTGGTGATGGTGATAGTTACACTTGTTATATTTGTTCTCTCTTGTAGAAATTTGTATGTCTGGTTATCTTCAGAGAATGTACTGAACCATATGATTGATCATCAGCCAGTATTGATTAATGCAGTCTGTTTGTGCTTGTAATGGAATGGAGAACTGGTGAGCTTAACCTTGTGTGCATTTTTGCAGGTTGTATTTCGTCCTCGACAATCTAAGCACAAGAGTCTCATTGCTGCATGCCTTGAGTTTGAGGACCGCCTATCTGAGTGCAAGGACTTGTTAGCTAACTTAAATAGCGAAGTACTTGGGCAACTAGAGGTTGACAGAGTCTGCAATTGGCAGGTGCGATTTTTTGGTACTTATTTTCTGTGTCTTCTTGCTGAGAGCCTATTGGCCTATTTATTCTTCTTTTACTGCTGGTAACTGCAGCTATGTTGATTAGCTTTGCAATCATCTTGTGGCAGATAACATCCATGAACTTTATCAAGAGGCTGACAGAAGATTATAGGGAATATGTTGATTTGATCCAGCCAATTCAAGTTGCTGTATATGAAATGAAACTTGGCTTAGCAATTGCTCTATCTGGTTCTCTTCAGAGGGAGTATTTGAAGAAGATTAAAGAAGAGGATATTAATAGAGTTCTTGTATGTGTCTAGTTTTGCAGCTATATTTGAACCTTAAATGATTCTTCCATTAATTGCCATCATCAATTTCTAAATGTATGCTTATTTAACTGTGGACTCTGGTATCGGTCTAGTAGGTAATACTAGGTTGAATTTGATAAATTGTCACAGTTATGTATTAATTTGATGCTATCCGTTTTACTACATTTGTTTGTAAATCTTGCAAGGAAGCAATACAATGCCCTTGGCTAGTGACGAACTCTTATTGACTTTGATGCTGATGTTCTTTTGTTGTCATTTCCTATGTGTAGGGAGCAATTTATGCTTTTATGCAGTTTCCTTCTGGATCTTTTACCAAAAAGGGTTGTAACTGACATGACTGATGATCTTACAAATAATACAATTACTGGTTCTGGAGATTTAGATATGTTGAAGAAGCTTTGCTGCTATGTCAAGTCAGTTGAATGTTGGTGAAGTGGCTGACAAAGTGGTTAGTGCATCTATTTCTACTTGTTTATTCATTGTCATTAGCTTATTTAATTTATATATATGGGTTTCTTTATTTCTCTCGAGCTGGCTTTCAGCGATGTTTTGTGTACTGATTGCAGAAGTCCCAGTCTGAAATGCTTGTTTCAGTACATCATATTTCTTTAGTAAGAACAGCCGATTGTGTCAGTTGTTCCCTTGTCATGGATAAGTCATCTTATGTGGTATGCATTTTCATATCCATGTCATTTTGCTTTATACTCATAAGATAAACCAAGTGAGATATCTTACCAGTTCTCTTTCCAGTCATTGAAGGATACCTTTGATCATTTTACAAGCATGTGGTTCAACATGAAATATCGTTTGAAGGCTAAAAGAAAGCAATGATTCTCAGTACTACAAGTTCAAATCATTTAACGATCAGTCTAGAAGACATCTTTTAAAGAAGATGTGCTGTTACTTTTCAGATATGGAATCAGAAGGCAGTGCCAGATAGCTTAAGAAAAACTAGAGCATAATTTTTTAAAATTACGGTATTGCCCTTATGCTAGTTCTTTATGGATGTCTATATTTTATGTTGCATATTGATGTAACAATCTTATTTATTTCAGGAAAGAACTGATGAGGATAATGATATTGTTGAAGATACTTGGGATCTGATACCAGAGTCTGCTCTAAAATGTATTGTGACCATACATGACCAATTGTTTGGTTCGGCCAGATCTTTTTGAGAAGGTATAATAAAATTATATAATGAAATAACTGTAATAATTTATCTGATATACTAGTCTGGATGTTCAGATGTTGAGAATGATCTGATGCATTTTTGCGTTGCATTTCTGTTTCTTTTGCATGTAGTAAATAGGGCGAGAATAAATAGTAATAAAGAGTGAAATTCATGAGTGTCTTGAACTTGTCTTTAGGTGTCATCCAGGTTTAGAACTCTCAACATTTCATTTTTTAGGTTATCGGACTTGTTCGTTGGGACTAATCTTGTCATAAGAAAGGTGTAGATGCATCTATGTGCATCTATGGTATGAGTTGTCCAATCAAAAGGAAATTGACCTTTTGAAATGCTTAGCTAGCATTAGGTAGTAAAGTTGGATTTGGCTATGTAGTGTCAATGAGTTGTTGCTAGCTAGTGATTAGCTAGAGATGAGTTGTCTCTTGTATGACGGGTTTGCAAGTCCTATAAAGGACATGTACCCCTCATGTGTGATATAGCATGAGATGGAATGAGAGTTTGAGATAGAATCCTTTTGCTATGTAACCTTATAGTGTGAAGCTATAAGATAGAGTTTGAATAAAGGATCTATTTAGCTCCATTGGTTCCTCCCTTCTCCCCTCATCATATTTCCTCCCTATATTAGTTAGTTTGGGCCAACATTGTCTAGGTGTGTCATCTAGGTCCAAATGATGTCTCTAGCACTCCATCTACATGCTCTTCCTCTCTCTTCTAGTTCCATCTTCATGCTTTCCCCCTCCATGTTCCAATCTAGTGTCTGCCAAAAATACATTTTAAGAGTTCAGGGACCTGGCTGACACCCTGGGACAAGTTTAGGGACTGCTATGTATTTTACTCAATTGTAAATACCTTATTATCTATGTCATTGTGTACAATTTCATAGCTAATTGATAATTTCCTGTTTGAATTTCTTTCAGCCCCGCAAATGCCAAGTTAGTGATGCACAGAAAATCCAGTCCTTCATAGAATCATATGAGCTGGGAACAAGAATACTTAAAGGTAAATTTTATTGTTTCCATTTCAAACAGTGCTGTATGTGTAACATTGGCTCACTGTTATTATTTTTCAGATCTCCGGAATTAACTTGTTCTATGTTTGATGAGAAGCTCATGCCTGAGCACCTGTTTCGCGGTTTGTCTGGAATACCAACGATCTTGTGCAAAAAAACATCTCAAGATTGCAATGGTTATAATGCTTACAAGGTATGACATCTTTCAGATTGTACCTTGATGACCATCGGTTTTCTTTTCATGTATTTAGTAACTTTGCTTATTTGCTTATTGCAGGATCCAAATCCTCCTGTATTGTTCAAGATGGTGGGGTCACTAACTACACTTCAGGAGAGAGTTAATAACTATTTCTATGAATGGCCTGATCACCCTGGTCTCTTGAAAATATTGGATCTAATTACTTCCCTTTTGGCGATGCCCCTGAGCACACCAATTTCGAAGGTCTGTTATTCAATGGTTGTTTGTGTAGTATTAACTTGCTTTTAAGTACTGATTTGTCCTTTCTTTTTCTTGTTATATTTTATTCTTAAGGTCTTACTTGATTGCAACTGCTGGCTGGGAAAGCTCAAACATTGCAAGAAAATGACTCCAAGTTCTTTTCTGAAAGGTAAAGCTAAACCCTGACAAACCTTTGTGCACATTTTCTGATGCCAATGCCATTTCAGTTCATTCTGTAGTTTTCCTCAAAAATGGATTATGTATTGTATTTTCAAAAAATTTTAAATTTCTCATCTACAATTGGTTAAATTACCATAATTGTTTTTCTTTCAATTTTACTGGCACATTGTGTCATAAGCTCAACATCTGAAAAATATGTTTCTGTCAAATTATAGCATTGTATTTTGTTTTAATCTACTTTTACCTGCAGATCATCTCTCAAGGCCAATATTCTTGCTTGTGTATTCATGGCAAAGGCTCGAAAGTTAGATTGCTGGCCTATACTGCTGGAGGAGGTCCAGGCAAAGCATGAGATTAATGCTGTAAAGGTGTGTTTTATATTACTGTCAATCTTATTTAATTTTTATTGCTTGATTTTTTGGTTTAACAGAATATTGTTGTACTTGTGTAGCTGTGGTTTCCATTGCGAAGCGTTACTTACTCAGACTTCTTTGTATTCCAATGGATGAGGATTTGTCTATTGTCAGAAGGTAAACATTTTTTTTTCTCTCCCTTCCTAAAAACATATATTTTTTCTAATCCAAAAATGGTCTGCAAATTTAGTGTTGAGGAATTTGTTCAAAAACATCAAGTCTTGGAGAATACAAGAGACGCTTTTACATATTCTCTTTGCCTTCCATGGTGAGATTTCTACTGGTGCTAGCATGGGCTTTTATTCAAGGTGAGATCAAAACTTGATCAGTACTGTTTGCTTTGTTTAAGTTAGTTCAGTATTGAAAAACGCTACCATGATGTGATCTCAAAAAAAAAAAAGTTCAGCATAGCTGTTGAAATTATTTTGCAGTTCCCACTATAATTAATTATCCTTATTCTGATTTTTTTTCATTTGTCCACTCGACAGTACTGCAGTGAAGAAAATCCAGAATATTCTGTACAATGTGTTTGGCTACTACATGCAGTTTTTATCACTGTAAGTCACTCTTCAAAGTATTTCTGTTTCTTTTGTCCACGTGGTTCTAACAAAATTTCCAACCTCAAGTGTTCATGGGAAAATTGAAGATGGTAAAGAAATTATTGAGAAGGAGTTGAAAGATCACGCCAAGCTTTTACAGCTGGGAGCAAGCACCATATAGTAGTGCTTCTATTGACAATTTTAAAAGGACTAGGCAAAAGATTTTTAAGCTTCTGCAACGTTCAATGTATGTTCTGATTACTTGATGTGTTTAAGTTTATTATGAAAGTATTTTTTTTTAAGTTTCTGCAATAGTTCAATGTATTTATTATTATTGTGTTTATTGCTTGATGTCTTTATGCTTAGCAATGCTTTGGCTCCAAAGCTATTATTTTTGCTGTAAAACATAAACTTGACCACACCTAAGAGGATACCCTACTGGTTGCCTTTAGAATAGGGCAGTACCAACTGAGCAACTGCACGGTTCTGTATTATTTGTTCATTTATTGTAATAACATCATTGTTATTGAGCTATTCCCTCCTGTCACAAATAATATTGGTAAAGTTTTTGGACATCAGCCATGCAAGGCAAAAAAACAACTTTGACTAGTACCTTCTGCTTTAATATATTTTTGTGAGTAAAGTATTACTTTTATGAAAAATGATTACTTCTATGAAAATCTGGTGTTTTCAAAAAAATATACAAATTCAGTACATAAAATTTAGTTTGTAACCAAACTTTGGTATGGTTGACTGCACACAACCTAAAACGCCACTAATATGTGACTGGAAGGAATCAGTTGCCTTGTTGGTGTCCAAGTCATTAGCTCTTTTGGTAACACAGTTGACATGCTATTTGCATTTTGTAAAGGATATTTTGAAAAGTCCTGTCATCATTCTACTGAATGAAGAAGCCACATCAAGGAAGGTTCCATGCTGGCTTGATCCTCAGAGGCCTGAATCACAGCTTCCTGTTGACACTGAAAAAATTTAACAAAAGGTGGCCTGTAAAGCTGATCATATTTGTACTATTAATTCCTTAATTATCACACCAATTTATGTTTATTTTGCTCTTTCTTGCAGGTTTTTGTGGTATCACAAGTGGGCAAGTGAGACTTCTTATATCATTACAAACATTGCAGCAATCAAATGGTAGTATCGTTGGAGTTCCTAGTGCCAAAGGTCTGTATCTCTGACACCCAACACACACACAAAAGAAAAAGAAAAAACGATTCCATCTTTCTTTTCTGTCTAGTGTGTTACTTAACTTTTTTTTTTTTTTTTTTTGGCAGAATATGCAGATATTGTACACAATGTGAAGCACCAGCAGAATGAAATTGAGCTCAATGACAGATTGCAGTTATTTTGGGTCTCACTTGAGAGAATCTGTGGGGCAGCTAATTTTGCTAGTACAGTGAAGCATGGGAAAAAGAATCAGAAGAAAACAGCTCTATCCAATCTGTTCAAAACTCTTGAGGAATGTGGACTATCAAAGCACAGGCCAATGGGTCATGAGGTACTTTAGTGCTAAAACAAGCTAACCACTTTCCCTGTTTTTATAGTTGTATAATAATAATAATAATAATTCTGTAACGTGAGACCAAACAAAATATACTGTGACTGAAACCTTGACATTCCTTTACTCCATTGCCCAAAAGAGAAGAGCTTTTTATACAATTTTTCTCTTACTTCCAGTGGGGTGATGAGCTGGCTGCATCAAGTCCATTGTTCTTGGAGCAGTCATATGATTCTGTACATTTACTACAGCAAGTGCACTCGCAGAAAATGCTGGAAGGTGTTAGCATCAATCGTTCCACACTATTGAGCACAGATAACTGGAAGCATGCAAATCAGCAATACTTCAAATGTTTGGCAATGATGCAACAACTTCGACAGGTTTCTTTTGAAATTTAACAAAGATCTAGGTTTAGAAGAGGTCAGTTCCTAGTTATTTTTAATATCTGGTGCTGTAGATCAGCATATATCAGTTTTGTATTTATGCTTTGAGCAAACCTACAGGTTAACAAGGCCACGCCCTTTATGAGTCATCTATTGACTGTGTTGTCTGAACAACGGCATCTTGCTTATAATCTATTTGATCAGCTGAAGCAATTCCGCATGCTATTTTCTTATTAGGTTCTGGAGGTACTTCTCGACTTATGCCTTTTCCTTTTAGGGCTTGAAAATCAATTTGCGAACTCACTTGTTATCCTTTTATAGGAATTGGAAAGAGTAAATCTCTATCGTCAAGCCAAAAATATGCTGCTGAGTTCCATGTGGCAGCAAAAGGTAGAGTTTCTGCTTGAGTTTTTAATCTTTTGTATTTTACAATTTTGATGTGTCTTGAGCTAGTGTTTATGCACATTTTTGACAGCACGGTGGCTAACACATCATTTTGCTATTTTTAAATGCAGAAACTATTTGATACTGTACTCACTATGACAACAGACTCCAACTTATTGCTCAGAAGCTTCAAGGATTGCCATTATAACTCTTGTGACAACTTCATAGAAGTTGAGGAGATCTCATCTCTTCTTGGAAAGTTCATCTTGAAATTTTCTGAATCTAAGGTAAACTTAATAATTTCTGTTGCCTTTCTGTTTAGCTTATGGATTGTAGTGAACCTTGATCAAACAGGGGTCTTATATTTTTGGTTTCATTCAATAAATCTTAGAATCCTCAAGATAAGCTCAAAATAAGTTGAAGCTAGTGTGAGGGGTGGTAATGGATCGGCCCTTTTTTTTTTTTTTTCACAATCCAACTTGGCCCTTTTCCATTATTAGTTCAAAATTATATAGTTTTTTACGCCTGATCCTTAAATTTTCTAGGCTAAATTAGAGGGCCCTTTACCACCCCTGTTGAGGTTCCTTTGGGGTTCTGAGCTTAAGGGGCATATGAGAAGTAGTGCACTCTGTGATATAATTATGTGCCTTGTAACTCTTTTATCTATTTTTTTTTTTGCAGGAGTTGTTAGATAAATGCTTGCTTGGATGCAATAATATATTTACTGGTGCATATAAGAGTATGCCTCATGCTGCAGCAGAGATGGAGCAACTTTTTTGCTGTTAATTGCCAGCATATAGATTCGTTGTTGGATGAATACTTGCTTGGATCCATAATATATTTGCAGATGCATATAAGAGTATGCCTCTTGCTACAGCAGAGATGGAGCAGCTTTTTTGCTGATAATTGCCAGCTTATAGATTCATTGAGAGAAGACATGCAGGTTCAATGCCACCAGGATCTTTCAGTGGGATCCGTTAAGAAAGTTCTTATCTCCCGTTTGGAGGAATTGCTGGAGAAGGTTTGTGCTGCTATGTATTTGAATGACTGTTTAGTTACCTGTCCTATTTTGAGTAGTTCTGTATATATGCTTGAACTTACTTTTGTTATAAGAATAATATCATATAGCAAGGATCTAGAAGCATAGATTTGTTATGGTAGGTTAGGAATAGTTTTCATCCTTATTGGTTGAGTTCCAAGCAACCAATGCACCACATTGTATAAAAGATGGCAGGCCTGAGCAGTCACATCCACAGCATCTGCCCACACTGCCCCAGGAGATGATTCTGTTCCTCTCTCGATAGGGATAGGGATAGGGATAGGGATAGGGAGAGGAGAGGTGACTAGGTGGGGCCTGAGGAAGAAGAGAGGGGTAGGCAGTTGTGGCATTTTTTTGAGAAACATGGGTGAAATGGAAAATCAATCATATGTCCCGCTTTGATTGAGCGCATCTCCAGTTCATTTCTTTTTTTCCTCTGTTTCAACCAGAATTTACTTCAGTCCAAATAGTGCATGCTACATGTTGATTTAACTAGGTATTTTCCTTTGTAGCACGTTACATGTTGATTTAACTAGGCATTTTTCCTTTATATTCTATGTGGATCTTTTATCCTTAAATATTCATGACTGATGTAGGGCAAGATGGCAATGAAGAACCCAAGACAAATTGTAAATCATAAGCTATGCTTGAAGCTTGAAGCTTCAGATATTGAAATTTTGAAGGAAACTTTCATGCTATTTGTTGGTGTTCTCGAAAGCTCACTGATCATGAAGTATGCAGTGATGGAGCTGATAATTCACCAGTTGGTAATGTTGCATCATGGAAAGATACTTTGCAGACATGCATTATGAATCTTAAATTGGATGATATTTGTGCTGCTGGTGAAAAGATTTGTATTCTAGTGGTTTGTGCCATCACCTTTACACTGTTTTCTTATCTGTATAATTTTTGTTATACCATCTCATTTGTAATTGTTTGCAACAGAGGTTGCTGGTTGACTATAAACCTGAGATACGTACTAGTATAGAGAGGTGCACCTAATGCATCTTCATGCTTGGCTGGGTGTGATCCTGTCATCAGCAGAAGGGATACTTTCTGAACTTCTAGAAGCACACAGAACAGTAAGTATTTCATGTTTGGAGGAACTTTAGACTTGTCCTCTTATATTTTGGTAAAATAATGATTAATTTCGTTTTTCTAAGGCCTCTTTCTCTTGGTTTCAGACTTCTGAAATGACTCTTGCACTTGGGGACCTTTTTATTCATCTATTTACGGAGGGTTTGGTTCCACGAAGATACAGCAGAAGATGCAGAGGATGAACGACAGCAAGATGCTGTTGGAAGTGGAACTGGCATGGGTGAAGGGGATGGTCAAAAGAGTGTAAGCTCTGATATAGATGATGAATCACAACTTGGTGATAGTAAGGTTAGTGTGCTCATTACATCCTTCAAACTTCTTTTGATAACGGATGAAACAAATACCCCAGCCTTAAATTGAAATGTATATGAGTGATATATACTTTAACCGTAGCAGTTTCTGTATGCTTCATTGAAGCTGTCCTTCTTCGTGTTGCAGGACTTGACATGTAAGGCAGATCCAGCTCCTAAGAATGATGATAAAGCTGTTGAAATGCAAGGCGATTTTAATGCAGAATTATCTGATGTTTCTGAGGGTCCTGAAGACCTAAGACTCAGGTGGCTTAAGATGAGGATAACTTGGATAATCAGATGGGTGATACTGGTGATGCAAGTGAAGTGGTTGGCAAGAAATCATGGGATAAGGATGAAGATGATGATCCTAAGACATCTATTGAGAAATATGAGTCAGGCTCATCAGCCAAAGGGAGAGAACAGGGTGATAGGGAACTGAGAGCTAAGGACGATGGTTCTATTGAGGAGGAAGATCCTATGGAAATGGATTCTGAGGAAGGCAAAAATAATAATTTGGAACATGATCCTAGTACCTGTGATGAAACTGATCTGAATACTGATGAAGTCATGGACAACGCTGATGCATATGATGACCAGACTGGGCCTGAAATCCCTGAACCAGAGAATGATTCTGTTGATGTTGACATGGAGGAACAAGAACAAATTGAGGAAAGAGATGCTGGCAATGAAGATATAGGTACTGAAGAAATGGAGCAAGCAGATGAGAGGTTAGATGCTTTAGATGATATGGAGGAAGGAGATATGGCACAGCATAGTGATGGTCTGGTAGATAATGAAGGGGATCACGTTGAAGATGTAAACACAAAAGAAGGTGAGATGGATACACACCAATTGACAAGACCGCATTCACTTATGCCTCCATCACAAAGCCTACAGCCTGACAATATGCAAGTAGATTCTAACAGAGAATCTGAAGCCAACTTGGCCAACAGCAGTGATATGCACGGCGTTGTTCCCTTCAGTAAATTTTTCAGGAAATGAAGTGCCCAATATGGAAATATCTATGCCCAATGCTGGTGATGATTCAAGACTATTATCCAACTCAAGCCAGATATGCAAAATGATGCTCAGCAGCACATCAAGCAGACAAATCCTTTCAGGAGCATTGAGATGCATTGGAAGACTGGAAAGAACGGCCAAAGTCTCAGCTGATACTCAGGATCATCAACCAGAAACTGGAAATGATAGTAATGAGGACACTGCTGAATTTCGTTATGTGCCTGAGGGTGAGCAGAGCACCTCTCAGGCATTGGGTGCTGCAACAGCTGACCAGACCAATGATGTCAATCAAATTAATCAATCTTTCTTGGAAGATGAAAGCCGTGGTCAGGAAATTGGAACCAAGTGATGAGAGAACACCTGATAACCCTGAGGTGCTTTTTACCTTCAAACTTCACAAGCACTTCCCAGCAAGTCTGAAAAAATGCCAAATGAATTTGATGGCCGAGAGATTCAAACTGATACATCCATTCAAAATTTAGTTGAAAGCAGAATAGATCACTTTTCCAAGATCTTGCTTGTTTCCTTCAAACGACCCGGCGCAGATGACAAAATAGCTCTTATTGACTTAACTACTGACAGGGAATTTCCTTCTCAGATGGATCTGGACATCACTGATGCAGACAAAAAAGGTCTGTGTGGACTGGAAAAATCTTTGAGCTGGCAACTATGAAATTGTCCTAAGAACTGGCAGAGCAATTCGCCTGGTCATGGAACCAACTCTTGCTAGTAAGCTTCAAGGGGATTATAGAACTGAAAAGAGAATAAACATGAAAAAGGTAATTTTATTTCCAATGAACTTACTATTATATGTTTTCCTCCATAGGATGTAAGGCGATGCACTACAACTCTTGTTTTTCAGGTCATTCCGTTATATTGCGAAGTCATTTCCGCAGAGACAAGAGATATATGGCTGTACCGAATCTGCTTCCAATAAACGGAATTACCAAGTGGTTATTGCTGTTGATGACTCAAGAAGTATGTCTGAGGGCAAATGTGGAAAATTTGCTATCGGTATTAGTTACGCTTTTAAGGCGTCACAGCTTTGAGGTTGGACAATTTGCAGTTGCAAGTTTTGGAAAGAAGGGAATGTTAGAGTGCTACATGATTTTGACCAGATCTTCAATGGCTAAGCTGGAGGAATGTAAGTTAAATCTAAATCTACAGTATGATTCTATCTTTCTGTACGCTTGTAAGTTTGTATAATTATTGCTATGTATTTTTATGCTCCCGCTTCAGATGATCTCTAGTTTGTCCTTTGAGCAAGATAACAAAATTGAGGATCAACCGGTGTTCGATCTATTGACGATCTGAATGCCATATGCTCGATACTGCCGCACACGTTGCAAGGCACGCACTCCCATCAGGGCAAAAATCCTCTTGCAGCAACTGATACTGATAATATCTGGATGGAAAGTTCCATGAAAAGGTAACTATTTTTGTTTCAAGTCGGTTTTGGCTGCAGCTCATATACCCCTCCTTTCCTTTTGGGTTCTGAAGTTGGCTCCCCTAGCAGGAAAAAACTTGAGCTTCAGCATGTTAGAGATGTTCTAAATCGAAAAGAGGATGGTCGCATATGTGCTCCTGGATAACCCTGAGGATTCTATTATTAATCTGATGGAAGCATGCTTTAAAGTGGGGGAGAAGGTAGAGCTGAAAAGTTGTACATGGATTCCTTCCTCGCTCCTGTATTATGTTATGCTACAGAACATTGAAGCTCTTCCTCGCACATTGGCCGACCTGATTAGACAGGTGTGAATTACTCCTAGCAATTTAGCTCTTTTAGTGATCTCTTTTTGAATTAACAAATGGTTGCCCTACTGATGACCTCTTTTCTACTATGCAGTGGTTTGAGCTCATGCAGAGTGCCAACGAGTGATCCTTGGGACGTTAGCCAACCAAATTTTTGCCGAGTAGTGCCACACATTTAGCTGTACAGCAAACTACATTCGAGCTTTTTATATTTGCTTTGGGCCTGGATAACTCTGTTATCGCAGGCTTGATTGTGTACAAATACTGTCACAGTTCAAATCGCCTTTGGGACATGATAGGCTTGATTGTGTAAAAATACCATCACAGTTCATATTGCTTCTGGGAAATGGGAATAGCATTTCCTTGCGACCTCGAGTGCGATTGATCCTTTACAGTTGCCCAATTGTCTACTCGTCGTGATGTCAAGGGGGCTTGTTTGGTTTCGACTTATTAAAGTTAAAAAGTGAAATAAGTGATTTATTTTGCCAAACAGTAGAGACTTATTAAGTCATGGGACTTAAAACTTATAAGTAGAAAACCTAATATTTCATAAAAACAGCTTTTTAATCACACATAAGATTTGCGCCATGTCCGGACGTCTGGGCGCTAGTGTGCCCCCATATGTATACGTCATAGATATCTAATTGAACTCTGGTCACCAACGTAATTGCACGGCATATATGATCGTAAGTAGAAACCTAACATTTCATGACAGTAGAAGTGATTGCACGACATATATGATAACATTTCATAACATGAAACCTAACCGCTGCTAGCACATCTGAAATGAATGAAACCTAACCACTGCCATCTAGGAAACCAGGGAGTGTTTTGCCATGTAGCCCTTCCCCTTCTCTCAAACCAAGTAAAGATGGGCGGTATGGGCGGATTCACGGCCCAGGCCTCTAGGGCACAGAGCCTAGTCGTCGACCCACGAATACTAGTCCCACCGCCCCCACCCCCTCAACACCCCCAGCCCAAAAACGAAGAGGCCCAAGTCCCCAGAGCTGAGATAGGGCACAACATGTTTTTACAAGGTGATAGCCTATCTCAGCTATCAGTGATAGGGGCATAACGTTGATCAGTGATACGGCACAACGTTGATTTCCCATCCGCCACGCGTGTCGATCTCCCGTCCGCCTCACGCACCTGCTCCGCTCCAAATCGTCTGCCCTTCCCACCAGTGCCAGTCACTACTCATTACAAGATCAATTTTAATGGGATTTTTATGTCTACATTGCAACACATCTAGAAATTCATGTCACGGTTTGCAGCACTTTTAGATTTTAAACGATGCGGATGAAACTTCATACATCCCATGAAAACTCTTTTATTGTCTCGTCAAATCGTTAATATGGTGCCTTACATGTCAGTCTAATTAATGTCCATCGAAACTTCAGTTGAGGCCCGACCTAATGATATGTTACATTCGGACTACAAATTGTATGTTTAACAATTAATTTTTATGATCTTTTCATTTTATATTTTTATCTTATTTACATGTAGAACTTGATGAGACGATGGAAGATGCGAATGCAGCACTCCACTTGTGTTTTCACGATGGAAGAATCACACTCGTTAGACTAGGTTGTCGTCTCTCTCGAGCGATGCGTGAGCGTATGTGCGTATTAAGAGAAGTTAGAGCTTTCAGTGGTGTAGAAGAGAACTATTTTGCAACGGGAGGAGGGTTGCCGTGTGGCTTGATGGCCGCAGCGAGAGGTGCGCCATCTCCCAGGCAGCGAAATCATAAGTGTCATTATCAAAACGGTGAAATGTGCCCGTCGTCGCTTGTTGATATTATCTTTATCTTTTACTCTGAAGATATATCATGTTGAAATCGATAGCTCTTGGCAAAGGATCGAGTAGAAGAAAAGGACCAGTAGCAGTGGTCTAGTAGTGCACGACGACTGCATTTCACCGGCAGCTAAGCCCAGCAGAGGACGCAAACCGACACAGCTCGCGCGCGCGCCGCGGAAATCCAGGCAGCCACCGACACGATTTGCCCCACCCATGTGAGCAGAAGATACTGTATGAACTTGGCGTTACACCCCCAACAAACACCAAAAGTCAATCACCACCACCCATACACACACACCAGAAGCTGCTGAATGGGAAATGTTAAAAAGCTACTAGTAGAGCTCCTCAATGGTTGGCCGGCCGACCGGTCTTTTGGTGAGCTTCAATTTCGACGCAAGGCCGGTATGAGTACAACAATAATACAATCCAAAAATAAATTACAATTATTCACTTGTTCAAGTACTATTAGTACTAGGAGCTGGATCAATCTTTTAGTCCACTCCACCACCAGCTCAGAGAGTAAAAAGGAAAAAAAAAAACAACGTCTAGGCGGCTTGATTAGCAGCCTCAGCATATGCAAAGCCAAAGCAAAAGCCAAATCCTCCTTTCCTTCAATATAAACCGGCCGGAGGCTTGGCTTGGCGTTCATCATCGATCAGAACTGGATCAGAACTGGGCGCCCTCGAAGGTCTGGCCGAACTTTGCCACCCGGCGGGACGGCGTTCTTGCTGGTGACGGTGCGGCCGTCGCTGAGGTGCCTGGAACGAGAGCGCCTCGCCCGTCGAGGGTTCGCGTTGTTCTGCCAGTTCTGGCCCCAGTTCAGGACATGGGCTGCCCCGACCGCGAGCCCCGGATGGAGACGGACCGCAACGTCGCCGGCGCCCGCCACGTTGGTCACCAGCGCACCAGGTTGTTTACGAGTGCCCGTTGATGGTGAACCGATGCCGCCTTTCTTCACGCACGGCACTCTGCATGCGATCATTATAATCGTCAGGCTCAGCATGTTAATAAATAATGAAATAAATAAATAAAATTTTTGAGAGACAAAAATAAATAATAATAGTTGTACTAATGCCAGTCGGTTTCACATGCAAACACAAAATCTGCAGGGGGTGGTCCACGGAACTAATGGGCCGGAACGGGGGGCCCACCAACCTTCGAACCGACGTCCGACGCGGTGGCTCAGTACCGTGATGCGTCGTGGTACGACATGGACACAAAGGCATCCATCATCGTGCGTATGTGTGTGTGCGCGCGTGATTTTTGGGCGCGTCGTCGTCGTGCCCAGCAGCACATTGCTGTGCAGCCCAAGGCATGTGAAGGGCAAGCAACTGAACTGAACTAGTGGAGTGTGTGCCCGGCCAGCGTCGCCGTCGTACGTTACGTTACGTACCTCCCTGAACGCGACGGGACGATGCCGGCGCGGTACTGCGCGATGGGAGGGAACGCCGGCTCGGCCATGTCGGAAGTGCGGCCTTGGCGGGTTGCACCAGCCGCCGTCGTCTGGGGGAGGCCGTAGTTTGGTGGGCAGAAGTTGGTGGCCGTGACGGTGATGGTGCCCGGCAGGCACGACTTTGCCGGCGTTGTCGCACCGCAGCTCGGCTGGCAGGACCCGCACGCCGCGCGCCGTCGTTGAACAGCGCCGTGCTCAGCGCCGCCGTCGTGCCACCGTACACCCGTGCTGTACAAGGTTGCCGTATCCGCACGCGCCGCCTGTCGTCGGCCGTGCACAGAAAAAGAAGAAGAAGAGACGAAGAACAACGGTCAGTCAGTCGTTTTCTTTTTATTTGCTGATCGAGCCAGCCGACGATGATCGAACGTGCGGCGGCGACGCTGGATTTCGACACTGATTTCGCCGGCGCGGCGTGCGGAGGCAGGACACGGTCGGTTCAGACGACTCACCCATTATTGCCGGACGCGTCGTCGCCGCCGCCGTAGAACGTGGCGTGCGAAAGTGCTCTGCCACCCGCCGCAGTTTAGCGGCCGCGGCTTCCCGGGCGAGGAGGAGACTTTGAGCAGGAGGAAAAACAGCACCGGCAATGGCCATTGCTGGGCGCTCCGACTCCGAAGCTAGCTTGCTATTTCTGTCAGTCAGCTGCCTTCGCAGGAAGAAGAAGATGAGGGTATCTAAAGCTTGTTTTGGCTTGTGCTACCAACTATTAACTAATGGCTTGGGGGTTGGCAGTGAGTAGGTTGCCCTCCCAGCAACCCAACTATTTATAGCCGAACCAAAGCAAGCGCCGGTGGCGGTTGCGAGACTCGGGGCCGTGCGTGTATGTAAATTTCCGGCATTTGGGTAAAGGAGCCATAAAAAGCAGAAAACGAAATAGTGGCGGGCCGGTGGCTCGTGGGAGCGACGTGCCCCATGGCACACGGCCACGGGCCAGCAGCCGCAGGCAGGGGGGTCGCGAGAGAGAGACCACCGTCCACCGGCAGTTAATTGAGCAAATCAATCGGGCGCACATGCGAGCGGCCTCGGTCGATAGCGCACGCGCCGGCGCGCGCAACTGCTCGCGTGTCGTGGCGTGGCGCGGGGTCCCGGCGCTAGGGGCCGGCGAGGCCAACTCCCCACACCCCACATGGCTCAGCCCAGCCCGGCACCAGAATCAGAACGCCCCTGCCGATTTCAAAAGGCCAGCCGCTTCTAGCCTGCTTCTGGGAAGTGTGACGGCGACGGCATGCACCGCGGCGGCAGCGCGTTAACTGTGTGGAGTGTGGGACCCTCTGAGTGCGGCTGGATTGGCCGGTTCCCCTGACGGGGATTGCCCATCGCCTTGTCTGGGCCGGAGGAGATCCGCTCACGTTCCTGTGTCGCCGCCCGCGCTGCCGGCGCCGCCCGCCGCGGCATGGGCCTTGTCTTCGTGTGTGACTCGGTGTCGCTCCGCCTCCTGATCCCGCCTTATCGTCGTCCATGGATCTTTTTGCTACTTTTGGTGATGATGCAGTGTCGTTGGGGTCAATTTTTAGTTTCAACTACAGTAACTGACTATTCGTTTAGCGATTCGACAGCAGCGAGACAAACTAAGCTGGAAAAGCTGAGTGACAGCCCTGAAGATCGTTCGAGCCAGGAACCTTGGTCAGCTCATAGAGACGCAAGCAGCCTTATATGTAATCGCCTGTACAGCTCAACTGTTTACATCACGACGATCACCCTGCTTTTATTAGTTAGTCTCGAATGAATGAACTCCATGTACACCGAACAACTGATTGGATATGGAATATGATCAGGTTTGCCGGTCCACAGCGCAATATGAAGCTAGCGCATAAAAGAATGGACAGACAGCACAGCCCACACGGAGGGGAACCCATCGTTAAAACACACACGCACGTTACGCGCGCCAATGATCCATCATCAGTGCACGTTCACAGAATCACAGGGTGTACGTGTACGTGAGAGTGTCAGTGTGGGGTGAATGGGCGAAACCACTCAGACCAAATCGGCCACCGTGACCTGCTTTTTGTGGCTTGCTTGTGGCCCGCCAGGGGGTGCTCCTGTGGGCGGGCGCCTGCAGGTTCTGGTTGTCCTTGAAGGGGGGATCACATGGTCGCGCATCTCACATGCGCGAACATGGCGAGCGAGAGACCGTAACGGTGAGCGTGCGCATGAACCCAGGCAGCCAACAGCTTCAAACAAAGCTGCCGTCGCTTCCAGATGCCTACCTACGCGTCCCGAAATCAAAACAACAGCCGACATTGGTTCACGTATGTTAAAACTTCATCTTTTATTACGTAATAAGTCGTCGTTGCTTGCTAGTGCTTTTGGTAAATATCGCTTGATTTCTACCTTGGCCATGCGTGTTTTCGAATTATTAAAAGGGATAGCATTGTTCGCTGGTCGCCGGTGCTGTGCCTGCCGCCTCTGTTCAGTACTCCAGCAGGCACAGGTAGCAGCAGGAAAGCAACAGTTCCCCCAGGCTCGCCGTCGCTGACCCCATATACTACACTGGGCCGCCCATGTTAATTGCACACGGCCGCCCGGGCATTACGGCCAGCTAATCCATCCAATCCCCAACCCCTGTCACTAGCCGACGGTCGGTCTCTCGACTCGTTCCTTCCTTCTGCTCCCAGTCGCGTCTCCCCAAACTGGTCCATACGCTAGCTCAATGCATGCATGGCCTGGTGCCCCCACCACAAGTTGGCTGGATTGTATGCAGCGCTGCATTCTTCGATCCAGCCGCTGCTGGATCCATGCAATGCAGGAGGTTGGTTCAGTCAAAAAGCATCCTCCTCCTTGTTCCTTGTTTTCTAGCGGCAGTTCACCAAAACACGACTACATTCAGGGTTTTTTTGTAGCAAAGGCCTATGTACGTAGTAGTAAAAATTGTTTGCTCCTTGTTACGGTATACCTCCATCCATATGGCTAGTTGTAAAACCAAGACAGCAAAAATGCCGTTGAGGGAGCCGGGCCTGCAGTTTTGTTTCCGGGCATGTAGAGCCAGCCACAGGTGACTTATCGAGTATGCTCCGGCTGGCGACGGCGCACGCTGGCGCTGCTGCGATCGACCAGTAGCGGGAGCGGAGCAGCACGGCTCTGTTCGTTCCTCCCGTGCCTCGCCACACCACATGCGGATATGATAGCGACGCTTCCGGGCAGCAGCAGCAGCAGTGGGGTGGGTGCACGCTCAAAACAAACAGCATCGCGCGATCCATCCTGCTGCCTTGAAGGTCCCCCTCCAAAACGGGTTGGGCGGCCAAATCAAAAACTCCGGAAGCTGTGGAACGGACGAGACGCACCGCCGCTGCCTGTAACCTGTTGCCATTGTTTGCGGCCAAGGGAATCTTTTGGCCGCCGTTTGGCTCTGTCCTCTGTGTGGTGTGTGTGCGCGCCCGCGCTTTGTTTACTGATGGTACTTTGCTCTCGGCCAGACGCAACGCAATCATGCGACTGTAGGTTTGTTATACAGTTAGAGGTCGAATTTCCCCAGCTCGCCGTGCATACATGGCCTCCGTCCCAAAATAAAAAGACGTTTTCGCCTCCCGTAAAAACATTTCACAACAATTATATATTAAAAATGTGATTAATATTTATATTACATAATTAGTATCATTGGAAAGCATCTTTTGGCTCCAGCTTTTTAACAAATTTATTTCGCAGATTTAAATCTTTTACGATTTTCTCAAAACGTAGCCAAACTACAAGCATCTAAAACTCAAACGCCTTTTATTTATTTGATGGAGCGGAGTACCTGACCTGATGGTGGTGGCGTGCTGGTCCATGATTGCTAGCTGGGAATATGCTTTTGCTTGACATGAGAGAGAACGGATGACCTGGTCGCTTGCATTGCTTTTGCAAACATTTTTCTGAATGAAAACTTGGAATTAGAAATGGTGACGATGATTTCCCCAGCACTGGAGCTTTTGCTGAGTGATGAGTGAGTGCGATCCTCCGATCCGACGAATGTACGTGCAATGTCAGCCAAGGCAGCATCGGATTCGTCCAGAAATCGCCTCGGATCAGCTGTGTGGCATCGGCTGCATAACTGATGGCCTGCGGAGACCTCATCAGAGCGTCCGTCGTCTCTCCACGGCAAGCTGCCGTTGTCGTCTGTCCAGTGGCATGTGGTGATATGTAAAGGCCGCAGTGGAATTACGCGATCGTCGTCGCACGTACCGTCGTCGCTGCTGGCCCCCTTATAAATTTGTGACGCGAGGGATGTGCAGATCAGGGCTGGCTGGCTGGATGCCTGAATGGATCCAACGAGAGCAGCTCCGCAGCTGCGGAATAATCGCAGACATCCTTTTGCGTTATCCACCCTCAGATCTTTTTCAGCGCGTGATGATGAAAGCGGCACGTTCCTGATGGGGATCCTTTTCGATTGGTCTGTGCTTTGCTTCAGCCCGTGTGTGATACGGGTGTTTTTTTCCAGGTTGCTATCTTTTTGCTTTCAGCATCGTTGGACTTGGACCATTGCATTGCATGTGGTAAACATGGGTTCGTTAAGCTGTCCAACTAACTGATATATCTTGCTGATAGTAGGGGTGCTGTGAGCCCACAATTTGATGCTCTATTTGTAGGGCATTTGTTCTTAATTAATCTATAACCTAAAACACTTCTTCGATCGTTAGCACAAAAAGGTGTGACAAGTATTTCCGTGTCAGCAAAAGTCAATCACTGTCATCATTTACTTTTCCATCAACGATCGGCAAATCTTTTCCCGAACGCAAAAGGCTACATCATGTACACCCGAATACATCCACTTTCAAAAACCAGCTATGAACACACAGGTGCACACATCCATACGTTATCCCAACAAGTACCTTCAATGCATTGCTTACCACAGAAAAGAATAAAAAAGCCACCCATAAAAGAAGATGATATTTTGCATAAATTTCTCTGAATAAAAGTCACACGATCTCTACAAATTTGGGATGAAGGAAGTATATATTTCGTGGACTTATTTCCCTTGTACACCGATATAATCATGGTGTAATTTTTTAGAAAATTTTTGAGATTTGGAAAACAACAAGAATTGAACTTGGTTGTATTTCAAGATAAAAAGAAAAGATCCCTTTTTCTCTCTGTAACTCGGTTTTGCGACAACTCTTCA
>JADLZK010002604.1:0-56392 GCA_015847255.1 Hyparrhenia diplandra
ACCTCCTAAATTATATGGCCCACATGCACTGTCATTGTCCTAAGACCTCGGCAGCCATGCATGTATGCCGATAACTTAAGAAGCCCTATTGATTACTCATACCGGGATCAACAAAGGAGTAGCTACAACATTACAACATTTGTTACAAAAATATAGATCGAGTGTGGAAGATTAATAACATTAATTTTACAAAAGGTGAATAAGTTACATTTGAGTAAACTTAACTTAATTGCGGAAGCTAGGTAGAACTAGAAGACACCGGATCATGTCGAGCCCAGACATAACCTTGGTTAACAGCACGAATCAACACCGCAACATGGGTTAACAAACCCCGAGTACGGGAGTACTCAACAAGTCTTACCGACTAAGGAAAAATAGTAGAAGACTCGGGAATGTTGGTGTAATAGGATTCAGGGTAAGGCTTTTAGCAAGAATCAAAGACTCTTTTTTTGCAGAAAAGCTTACTAGTAGTGAATCCTTATTTTCAATATTTTAATTCAATTTAGTATCTCACCTACTCTAGGTGATCTTTTACTAAGCACACACTTCGTAGATATTCCATCACTTATTCCATCTCTTCATTGTTTCATAATTAATCTACGATATAAGTCGGGGAAACCGAGTCTCCATATCCGAGAAACGGGGCGATTTCGAAACCGATTAACCCGGTGGGGGGAGTTCTTTTCACACGACATATGTAGCACCTAAGCTTGCATATATCAACCCTTTCTTGGATACTCAAAACGGAACGCGTCCCTACGCCACCCGAGAGCACAAGTACACCTCACACCATGGGAATCTAACCCACGGGCATTGTAACAGAACCTCCTAATTCTTGGGCCCACACACTTTTGTCATTGTCCCAAAGACCTCTGGCCACAGCAGTGTAGATGCATCCAATAACTTAAGAAGCCCTGTTGATAACTCATACCAGGATCAACAAAGGAGTAGCTACAACATTACAACATTTGTTACAAAAATATAGATCAGAGTGCGGAAGAATAATAACATTAATTTTATAAAATGTGAGTAAGTTACATTTGAGTAAACTTAACTTAATTTGTGGAAGCTAGGTAGAACTAGAAGACACCAGATCATGTCGAGCCCACCGACATAATCTTGGTTAAACAGCACGAGTCAGTACCTGCAACAGGGGTTAACAAACCCTGAGTACGGGAGTACTCAACAAGACTTACCCGACCAAGAAAAGAGGAGAAGACTCAGGAATGCTGGTCTTAGGAGTCAAGGTAAGGCTTTAGCAAGAATCAAGAACTCTTTTGCGAAAAAGCTTACTAAGAGTGAATCCTTATTTTCAATATTTTAACTCATATTAGTATATCATAGAATCTAGGTGATTCTATACTAGAGCAAACATTTCTTTCATAAGCCAACTTTCTTTCTTCAAAACCATGTTCCATCAATTACTACGATGAAGGTCAGGGAATCGGGTCTCCTTCACCGAGAAGCAACGGCGATCCGCGAATCGATTCAAAACCCAGCTGGGGATCCTAACCACACGACATATGTAGCACTTAAGCTTGCATATATCAACCCTCACTCAGTTCGTCCAAAAACGGATTTGGGTCCATCGCCACCCGAGAGCACAGTACTCTACCTCCCTACCCCCGCCAGTCCCTAATGACAATGACGGTTTACCCGATGAGGGTGGGTACACGCTACTCCCGCCATCTCTCCACTCCCGGTCGCGCGGTTGTCCGTTTCCTGATTTGGCACACCCCGAGAGATCGCTTAGGGGCATGTGGCTAGTTAGGTCGGCCCGATGCAGGGTGACTGCCAGTTAGACGTGCCATTGACCAAAAAGGTCTCAGGCGCAAAATGCGTTCAACACGTCCCGATTTCACTCAGGCCAAACAACGGACGGTCCTTAAACGACCAACACGGGACAAGCACAACTAGGTATCCCGCCGGCTTTCAACCTACGTCCCGTCCGATCTCAAATTCATCACTACATCTTTTTCTTTTCCAAAAACAGGTACCATCTTCTCAAATAAAACATTTTGATGAAAAGCTTAACTAATTAAGCAGGGCTAAGCATCACTAAGCATTTTAGAAATAAAACAGGTTATTAAGGATGGTATTGAAATAAACAAGGATGGTAATGCAGCAATTAGGTTATCACTCAACTCCTAATTACTTAATGCAACATAGCATAGACATAAGTGATATGAAGCTTTTAAAACATCAAGGCAGGGTTTAAATGCACCGGGCTTGCCTGTGTTGCGGTGTAAAAGTTAGATTCCTTAACGAGATCACCCGAGTCATACTTGACATCGATATCAGCGGTGGATGGATCTTCTTGAAGCTCGACCATCATGAACCACATCACTCTCGTTCACTACACGTAATAATGATGCATTGCTTAACATGATGGAATGGTAAATATGATGCTTGATGATGCATGAAATGATAAACACTTAAGTACAACTTTCCTTCACGATAAAGTTGCAACCCAACAAAACCAACTTGTTGGACTACTCTACAAGATATCATCACCATTGTCTAAAGAGTTCTCAAGGACCATTTGATTATGGTATGATCCAAGATTCATAAAGCAATCCCAAATCACACACCAAACCTAAGTCATTAAACTCTAAACACTCACCTTCTAATAAATAAAATAAAGCATAATATAGAAAAATAATTTAAACATTTCAAAAATGACTCCAAACTTTTTATACAAGTAGGACACATCATAAAACAGCACCAAATAAATTTTTATGATTTTTGAATAAATATTTTATTTTCTAAAAATCATAGAAGATGCATTTTTCAATTAAAATTTGTAATTTTAAATCATTCAAGAACTACTCAAAATCAAAGTTTCATAATTTTCATAAATACTAGACATCATGAAAAGGCTATACAAAAATTTTCTGAATTTTTGAACAAGTATATGAATTTATATGAAAATAACAAAAAACAGATACTATTTGTAGCTCGGGGAAAATAAACAAAACGTATTTAAAACAAAACCCGCTTTCGGGCTTAAAGCAGCCCATTACCACATGCGGCCCGACACCGTGCGGCCCAAATTTCGCTACTCTGAGAGCGGACCGGCCCGACGGCCAGCCCCCGCCGGTCAGCGGCGTCGCCGGCGTTGACTGGCGCTAGCTCACCGGCGGCAAGGTCTCCGGTGGACGCGGTCTTCACCTATCTACTCTCCTTGATCCCAGCGCACACATTGGCACCCAAAACCGGACACCTAGGGCACGGGTGGCACCATCGCCGGCGACGGTGGCGACACACGATGCAGGCGCTTGCCGGGCGCGGCTCACCCGAAGGTTTCACGGCGAAACCAAACACGGCATCATCTCAAGCATCTCCAGACGACCCTATAACCCCAAATAATCGAACCAAAGCCGGCCCTATTTGATGCCGCTATGCGCGGCGCGGGGCGCTCACGACGGAGCTCGCCGGCGAAGTCCCGACGGCTACGGCGCTTGAAACGGAAAACGGTTGGCACGAACATGGGCAGGAGCTCACCACGACGGCGGGGCGCACGGTGGTTTGGACGAAGTCGAGACGGAGATGGTCCGACGACGGTGACAGCGGCGGCGGCGGTGGAAAACAGTGGCAATGTTGGCGTTCCGGCACGACGGAGCGTCGGTGACAAAAAGAGCGAGCACACGAGCATCAGGGCGACGAGGCGACGCTAGATAGCAAGACAGTTTAGCTCGAGGCTCACCGAGACGACCTGGCGACGGCGAGGTCACGCGCGGCGGCGCGGATACCGGCCGTGAAGAAGACGACGTCGTCGCGGACGCTTCCGGCGAAACAGGAGGCGCGAGTGGGTTCAGGAGGTGCGCAAGGAAGTTGCGAAGATCGTGGCTAGATGGAACGGTGAGAGGTGGAGTGGTGGTGATGGTTTTCTTCGACGATGGATAACGACGACGGCGGCGGAAAGCGCGAGGAAGAAGAAGACGACGACGGCGGCGGCGCTCCTTATAAATGGCGGCCGAGCGATGGACGATGGACGTGGCGGGGACGTTCACGAAGCCGCCCAGCAAAACGACCACGCGGCCGGGCGCGCCGCTAAGGCGCGAAGAACACCACGGCGGCGCTCCGCAGCCGGCCGGTATGGCGTGCCGCGGTGAATTCCCTATTCACCTGTAGCACCCTAAACCCTAACTTTCTTGAAATTTGTCAAATTCTCCTCAAATTTGAACTGAACTTGAAAAACTCCAAAAGCAACTTGGCTTAAAATTTCAAGATCTACAATTTTCACAATTGGAAGATTTTCAAATTCGGCCTCTAATTATGACTTTTTGAAATGGGGTCAAAAAGGGACAAATTTGAATTCAAAATTACTTTAAAATTTACATAAGAACTTGAAAAACTCAAAACACCAACTTTGTACATCAAGACAAGATAGACAAACTAGCTTTTGGAAGTTTTGTCAAAATTTGTCTAGATTTTGAAATAACAAAAGGGATAAAAGAGGGAATAGAAAATAGGGTTTTCGAAGTTCAATTCAAACTTGAATTTGATTCAAATTTCAGATTCCCAACCTATACTATCAAACCATCATCCAACAACTCAACCAACTATAACTAAACTTATTTTTGTCCAAACCAGGGCTTAAGCGGTAAGTAACACCGGGGTATTTACAGGCATCCAGGACTTTAACCCACGAGTGTACACACTACTCCCGCCATCTCTCCACTCCCAAAGCGCGGTTTATGCGTTTCCGATTTGACACCACCAAGATCGGGCTTACCGGAGTATGTGGTCAAGTACTAGTTTCGGACCGACTGGGGTGACACCCAGCAGACGTGCCATTGGCCAAAAGACCTCGGCGCATATTGCGTTCCATAGACTCGGTTACACAGGCCTACACGCCGGTCCTTAATCGACAAGCGGAAATACTACACTGAGACTCCATTCTCAATGCAAATTACCCGGCCAGGTCTCAAATTAAACACCATATCCCAAAGTATGGTTTCATCATATAACATCCTTGTTCATCAAATGCCCATTCGGGCTATCACTAGAGACTTGTCACATTTTGACTCAAAAGTCTAACTAGTTTAGCATGGCTAAGCATTTCTAAGCATTTTACCAAAATGGGTTATCAAGGTAGATATCGAAATAATCAAGGGTTGGTAATGCATCAATTAGGTTATCACACAACTCCTATCACCTAATGCAGTGTATAAAGCAAAGGTGATATAAAGCTTTGTAAAAACACAAGGAATGTTTAAATGAACCGGGGCTTGCCTGTGTTGCAGGGAAAGTCAGATTCTGAAGAAAGATTGTCGAAGTCAAACTTGACATTATCCTTGTCGACGGACGGATCTTCTCTGAAGCTTGATCATCGCGAACCATATTAACACCTTCTCCAAAGCTTCGTCATCACGATCCGACTCACTCTCGTATACCCTACACGTAGATGATGATGCATGCTTTAGCGTGATGGAATGGTAAACATGATGCTTGATGATGTATGAAATAATAAACATCTTAAGTACAACTTTCATTCACGATAAAGTTGCAACCCAACAAAATCAACTTGTTGAACTACTCTACAAGATATCATCGCCATTGCCTAAGGAGTTCTCAAGGACCATTTGATTGTGGTAAGATCCAAGATTCGCAAAACAATCCAAAGTCACACCAAACCTAAGTCGTTACACACTAAACATCATATTTAACAATTAAATAAATAAAGCATAAAATAATAAATAAATAAATAAACTTTGTCAAAATGATAACTTTTGTACAGATAGATCATAACATAAAACAGTACCAAATAAATTTTTATGATTTTTGAATAAATATTTTATTTTCTAAAAATCATGGAAGATGCATTTTCAATTAAAGAAGGTATTTTTAAATCATGCAAAAACTACTCAAAGTCAAAGTTTCAAATTTTTCATGGGTAGATATACTCATAGGAAGGCTACACAAAAATTTTTAGAATTTTAGAAGCACTATTTGAATTTATATGAAATTTACAAAAATCAGACACTATTCATATTTAAATAAATTAATAAAACATTTAATAAAAGGAAAAAAGGCTTAGGGCTGATTCGGCCCGACATCTTGGCGCGGCCCAATACTATTCATGGCCCAATACCGTTCACGGCCGATCGGTTTATATGAACGAAAGAAGACTTGGCGCAATAGAACAGTGTTGGGTCGGGCCGTTTGAACAGAGAGCGACGGCCTCATTATCGTTGGTGCTTGGCCCGCCGAGGCGGGCTCGCCGGGCGACGATGCGCTGGCGCCACACTACATGACGGCGCGGCCGCGTTTCGGCGTCGGACAGTGCACTAAAGAAGAAACGGAGGGGACGGGAGTGATCAAGAGCTCACCGGGGACTTGGGACGTGACTTGGTTTCGGCGAGACGAGCCGCAATTGGGTCGTCATCGGCGATGGCGGCGGTGGCGGCGAAAAATCGAGGACGCGAACGTCGTTCGACGAAGAAAGTACTCGCCTGCGAAAACCAACTAACCGAGCATGACCACGACGTCAAGGGAAACCGGAGATGGGAGGAAGTGCAAGCTCTCGCTCACGGCGGCGGCGCCCGACCGGCCGCGGAGAAGATGAGCTCGCGGTGGCGATTCCGAGGCGAAAAGTGTCGCGGCCGGGTATCGAAGGAGGTAAGAGAGTTGCGAAGCCGGTGGTGTGGTTATTTTGAGGAGAGGAAGCTCGACGACGACGTACGACGGCGGCGGATGGAGGCGGTTCCGGCGGCGGCGGTTTTCGAAAAAAAAAAACGACGACCCCCGTCGTCCTATTTATAGAGGAGAGGGAATGGGGAGGTAGCTGGGAGCTTCGCGAGCGTCTCCAGGTGGTCGGGTTCGAGAGAGGGCGGCGGTGGACGGCGGCACAAGGTTTGGCGCCGGCGGTGGCGGCCGGCCATAGGGCCTAATCGTGGCCGACTCAAACCCTAAATTCAAAATTACTCCCAAAATTTGAATAAAACTTGAAAATCTCCAAAAATCAAAGTTGCTCCATTTTTCAAGATCTACAATTTTCATAATTGGAACATTTTCAAATTCGGCCTCCAAATTGGACCTTTTGAAATGGGGTCAAAAAGGAAGAAATTTGAATTCAAAATTACTTTGAAAATTACACAAAAACTTGAAAAGCTTTGTACATATCTTTTGTTCATCAAGAAAAGATCTACAAAGTAGCTTTTGGAAGTTTTGTCAAATTTTGCATGGATTTTGAAATAACGGAAAGGGGGTAAAAGAGGGTTAAGAAATCTAGGTTTTCGGAAACCGAGATCAAATTACCCTTTCATACTATTATTCAAACAATTCATCCAAAAATAAAGCATAGCATATGCACACACCACATGATATATATTTAAACATGAAATGCATCTTATGCCTTAATGCATAACGATAATGCATGATTATTACTTAATTAAATTTTAATTAGAAAAGTAACACCAGGGGTGTTACATGAACAGGTTATAGTTTCAAGAGGAGTCTCCCCCTGAACCTTGCAACTCTCAAAGTCATCGCATACCAATTTCAACAACACATTGTGAAATGTGGGAATTGGTAGGGGCTTTGTGAATAAATCTTGTGGAGTTATCACTTGACGGGTTTGCAAGGTGTTTATCTCCTCACTTTAGTGAGAAGAAAACATTTATAGAAGGCAATATAGTGATATTGCCCTTATGTAACCTGTATACATCCAAGCAACACAAGTTGCATTATCATTGAGGATAGTGGCTAGTGATTCGATGAATCAAATGTGATCATTCAATAAAGTGATACATGTCTATGTAATACTTTAGAATGAGGAGTGGAAGTAGTCATTAGAGTCAAGTTTGATGACTCCTATGATAACTTTACCACTATAACATCAGTATGTGATCTGGCAATATAAGGGATTAAATAGCCAGTATCTTGATACTCCACATGATCATATCTTAATTTAAATAATAAATCAAGATCCTTTATGCCATATAGATATCTATGGATATCTACTTTCACTCCCACCTTTCGGTGTTACAGGAGTTGCGCTATTTTGAGCTATAGCAAGTATCTGCAAATGCAATATCAGGCCTGTTGCAATATGTAAGATACATGAGCGCTTTGATGGCACTAAGGTTGTTATCCCAAGGGTCAGAATGGATATTGATCCATATTTAGGGATTGAATGACCATATTGTTGGTAGTACGATTGCCCAATATTATTCGGATATTGGTATACAATATCAATGGAATATTGGAAGACGATGTGTGTGCTTAAGTTATGGACTTAAGCATAATTTAGTTTTTAGCCAAATCTTTCATAATTTGTCTTATATGATGATGACCTGTTTTGATATGTATCATAGGAGATGTATAAAATCTATGGGGATTTTACCATGGTCACACAGGTGAAATCAATGATGGGAGACATCCTTTTGTGGAAGGAACTCGCCTAGTCGGTTGTACCACAATCAACTTGACTATTTCAAGCCATGGAGTGACTTGATTCATACACAATGTATGTTGCGATTTATGTTTTGATTTAGAATACAAAGTCCATTGAAACTTATAATCCAAATCTATCCAAATCAAGTTTGGTCTGCCAATTATCAATATAGGAACTTAATCTCCACACATATCAATGGGTATGTTATGCTAGGTCTCTGCGTGAAACCATGTTCTACAAGCTCTCACTATTTCACCACCTTATGGATTTGTGAATCCATAGTGCTTCCATCAAGAAAGCATTGTGAGGAGAAATCAGTAAAGACTTCTCACTTTGAGTGAAAGCAATTCTCCTTAATTGCCACCTTTGATTGACCCAATATGATGAGTGTTTGAACACTCGCCTAGGACTTGTGGTGCGGATCCGGATAAGGTGCATGGCAATATTGAGGAGTTTGTCGATAATTTGTAGTCTTTTGGTATGATTGATTCAATGGAACCAATTTTAGCATGTGGAAATATTGACCCTTTGAACTCCATGTCATTTTCCATAATAGTAGAGTTAGGGTGTTCCAATGATGACCCAGCGCCTAAATTTGTGCACAAGTATGCTGGGCTTTTGGATGTTAAACATCCATAGGCTTTGGATAGTAAATATCCATGTGTCGTCTATCAACTTGAGGTTGACATGCATGTATTGTCTTGGATAATTGTCTCCCCGATCCGAGAATGCTTGCAAGAAGTTGAATCCTATGTGGCCATACTTCTCCCCCTCTTATTCAGATTCGGGGAGTTGAGTGGTTTTGTTAGGTACCTCCACTCTTTTTGGCACATTAGATGGGAATCGGATTGGGTCACAATTTCATGCATTTGGCAGAGTATTTGCAATGTGTTGCAAATGTATCTTTGGTACGTGGATTTGAGGACCGAATATCAGTAGTGACATTCTCTTTTTCATTCCTGGCATTCTATGTGTGGTAAATATCTCCCCCTAATGCCTGGAATCTTCCTCAAATATGTGTTCAACATACGGGCAATGAATGAATCCCCAAGATGCCCTTTGATGTATGCTGCGGTGGTGATATTGGTACGTGCAAAACGTTACCAATTCGTAGATGGAAAATGTTTGGCTGCATGGCCAAATATCCACGTACTAACTGCAATGGGGGGAGCCGTATGATGCAGTTTGATGAATTTGGAATTATGATGCGTTGTGTAAATCCGCATGTCACCAACTAGATGTTGGAAAATTACAATTCTATTTTGGGTCATCAAATAACAAACTTGATTCTCTCGACGAGAGATTTAGTTGTGCCATTATGTGTATGAACATAAGATACTTAATGATGTAGTCCCTAAACACCAAATTATTCCATGTAAATGGATTAGATCCCGCGTCCAGGATCACATGCTCTAAATTGTAGAATTTGAGCAATGAATTTGGTAATTGTGGTACCTTATGAGTAAGGCACACATCTTAGGACAACACTGTAGATGCATGTGTGCATTACATAGTATCTTTATGGTCCATAAAATGGCAAATGGAGTCACATGTCTATTCTTGAATTTCTTCAAGAAATTTGGTGGCTCACATTAATGTTATGACCAATAGAATTGATAATAATTTTCTCGTCATTCTACATGTGGAATGATCAAGGCAGATATGCCAAATCTTGATGAGATCAAGAGAGAAAATTATTTTGTACGCAACATGTAATATGGGATTGATGTATGTAATACACCCCAGACGATATGGAAGGAATTTGCATAATCTCTCATAGTTGTGTTAGCGGTACAATGGTCCACTAAACAAGATTCCTTTTCATATGGTTGGATCCCACGTAATTCTATATATATAGAGTGAGGCAGAATCCAAAAGAATTTGCACTCATATAGAATATGTATACCATGTATGTGGTACATGATATTATCATACTACATGTGGTAGTGTGGCATTAGGCTAATAATAGCTCCAATGGAAATATGGAGACTTTACAAGCGCCCCGCTTGTTGAGGTGAACTCTAAATTGATCCAAATAACTTTCGCTTGCCTCCAATGAGTTGGAGGTATAGTTGAGCCAAATATATGATTTGGCATTTACGTGTACATGGATAGTACAATCACATTTTTGTGAAAATGTGAGATTTTTTCATACTTTGCCACTTTTCGAAAAGAAAATGACATTTGCGTTTATGAGAATCCATTATGTTATAATTGCCGTGGACCAAAGATCCTAGATAAATGAATGAGTAAACAATCATTTATGTTTAGGCAATATTACATCCTTTGTTGAAATCCTAATGAGGGACATGCAAAAGGTAGATGGATCTCACTCCCTTTGAATACATGGATTTGAAGAAATCCAAGTGTTGGAGTTGCATAAAAATGCATAAACACTAGTGTGACAATATCGAGAATGGATTGAGCATTTGGTTGGGGGTTGAGCAATAACTGTTGTTATGCCACATGCCCCCAATGATATCGTTGATATCACTCATATTAGGAAAATAAATTCCATGCAAAGCAAGGTTGGAAATATTCCAAATTGGAAATATTAGCCAAGTCCAACATGAGTTTATCATGTATGAATTTACTTGAGACTAAATTTTATAGCATAAAGGCAAAAAATTTGGGGATTCAAGGTGATACTTGATTGTAGACTCTCCATTCTACAGGCAACAAAAAGTCGCTGCTAATGTTTTGGGATCCATTCCTGTGGGAATAGATGATGTAAAATCTTGGCCAAAACATAGACTCTGTATGTCATAGAAAGTATCCGCCAAAATAATGCACTATATATTGCTATTTATTTAAGCAAATAATTACTTAAATAACTTCATATTCAAGATGTGTCTTGAATTGGCATATGCAAAATATTATGAAGTCAAGATGAATCTTGAATCACATGTAGTGTTTGCCTCATGTTGGATAGGTGATAGAAAATCACTACTATCGTTATAGTGTACAATAATTATTGCCGAGATATAGTCTCAATTAGATATTAGCAATCTAACACATTGAAGGTGCAAACCAGATTGGTGACCTTGTAGTAGGGGAGCATAATCCGCAAATATGTGTATAAAGTAGATGTCATCCCATTACCTTGTGTTCATGCTAATAGTACGAGTTCATCACACTTTGAAAGTGGTTCAACTCGGAGGTAGTCACTATGTTTGTAAAACACGATGTAGACCTCAATTTGTGAGACTATTGCTTTGAAAGTAAACATCCAAATGATGTAAACCTTATGCAATTCACAACTAGATTGGATAAGCACATGCAGATAGTCACTATGTGATGGACATAGTGTAGATCATGCAAAGTAGTATTGAGATACTTGCTTGTGTATGGCCAATCTAAAGATGAATTGGCAATCACCTGTAGGTGTAGACCTCTTTTGTAGTCCATATTTAAAATTGGGTACGCACAATAAGGATGAAATCCTATGGTAGTACTATGGTACACCATGCGTGTATGACCAATTTTGAAACATGAACAAAAAAAGTTGACACCGTGGAGGTGAAGGTCATTTGTTCTAAACTTTGATATTGGATACACACGTTGGAGATAATCACTATGTATGACATAGTGTAGATCTCGCTTGATAGTCTTGTGGTACTACCTTGTGGTTGGCCAATATGCAAAAATTTTAGAACATTGTACACAAATCATGAGGTAATCACATGAAATATTTGCATGAGATAAATTAAGCACTTGAAACTTAGAAGATAAGTAAATGAGCTTAATTAAATAAACGCAAAAATAACCGCATATATGAAATAAAGTGCATGAAAATAAAGGGATTTTGTCTCGTTTGATGGAACCGGTAGTCACCATGAGGGTGTAGACCAAGATGCATTCCTTGTAAGTTTATAGTCAAATTGGAAGTGCACTTTGAGGGATAAATCCCACGGCTACCTTGTGATTGCCAATTTGATAATAAACAAAAGGTGACATCGGCGAATAAGTTCCAAAGAGATAAATCGACCATAGCATTTGCATAAGTACATGTTATGATATATTTTTTTGATGACATGTGGTCACAAAAATATTTATTTACATGAGGTAAATATTTGCACCATAGATTATTTACATGACGTAAATATAATCCATTCGGATTATTATGCAATTCAGAAAACATGAGGGGGCTTTTTGAGCAAAACGCACAACCTTATCCTCTCCAATCCCACGGATGGTTTCTCAGCATGAGAAAACGTCGCGCTCGGCCTCACGGCCGCCTGATGGCCTTCCGTCGCCGTGCATGCCGATCTGCGAGCGGACGCGTCGCGTGGGCGTGCGTGGGACCACCTGCGCCAGGTGGGACCACCTGCGCCAGGTGGGGCCGTGTCGCGCGGGCACGTCGTGGGAGGCGCGCGTGGTGGGCCTGCATCGCCGCAAAATCCGGAGGACTAGGCGAGAGCCGTACCGCGCCGCTGCTGCTCGAGGCCGCAGGAGTCGTGCCCGGAGGCGACCGCCGTGCCTGGCCTGTTGTCCGCACGGGCCCAGCCGCGGAGGCCAGCCGTGCACGCGCGGGCGTTGCACCTCGCGAGGCTGCAGAGCTTCGGTGCGTCGCGCTGCCGTGCGGGCAGTCAGAGGTGACGTGAGGCCGCGGAGTGCCTGCCATGCTCGCGAGGCGAGGTGCACTTGCCTGGGCCGTCAGCCGAAGCCGCTAGGGTCCTGTCGGGGTCGCGCCCAGCCACCGGAGCGACGCAGAGGTCGTCGTGGCTGCCTGGCCGCCGGTCCACCAGCAGCCCGAAACCGCGCGTGAGGTCGCGCGGGGGCGAGGAGCGAAGTCGCGGCATGAGGCCGCTCAAATTCCACGCGGGGCCGGCTCTAGAAGCCTGAGCGCCGTCTGCAGCCACGGGCCGAAGTCGCGTGCGCGAGCGGTGGGGGGCTCGCGAGGCCGCGGGGGCACGCGGGGCGCCTGCCGTCGCCGCCTGGCCTGTGGACCGACTGCCACCGCGCCTGGACTCTGCTCTGGGAGCGGTTTTCCGCGTCGCGCGGATGGGTCATGGGGGCGCGCCCAAGGAGCTGCCGAAGCCGCGCCGTCGGGCGCATCGCGGTGGAGGGCCGTGGGGCGCCAGCCGCGGTCACGACGCGAAGCCGCCTGGGCACTGGCCGCGGTGGCTGCGGAGGCAGCCGGACACGGCGCGAGGTGCCTGTCCCCGGTGGCGCAAGGCAGCGGGACGCTGGAGACCGGGCGCAGCATGGGGCCGCAGCCACGGGCCATCGGCGCGAGGTCGCAGGGCAGCAGCGTGGATTTTTTTTTAATTTTAACCCCTTTTTTTAAAGATATTTTTATATTTAACCGGGTTAGAAAGATTTTTCGGATCTAACCCTTTTGACCGCGCCCTCACCCAGCGCAAAGCATTACTGCACTGCCGCGCCATGCATGCGCGCGGCGAGGCTGCCCACGTGGCAAGTCCGCATGCGGTTCACGCCGACGTGGCCGCCCCTGCCGCGCCATGATCTGGGGCGCGGCAGTGCTATGCCCTGGCCTGTGCCATGCCTACTCTGCTGTTCACTGCTCACTGTCACTGTGCCTGTGCCCAGACAGCAGTTGCAGCGCTGCTGCATGTGTTGGGAGTGAGACAGGTGATGTACTCCTCCTGTCCCTAAATATTTGTCTACAGAAAAGCGAGTGTTTACGTAGCGCGCTCGCCCGGGCGACACGCATAAAGGGACGGAGGGAGTACTGCCTGTGCCCAGACAGCAGTTGCAGCGCTGCTGCATGTGTTGGGAGTGAGACAGGTGATGTACTCTCTGCGTTACACAAATAAAAGTGGAATCGTTGTGCCCCTATGCTGTTTGCTGTTGCGTGTGTCAGATGGAGAAATGATGTGAGAGGAGAGAGTGGTGAAAGGTGACACGAGAGCTAGGGACTAGTAGTTATAAAAAAAAGTTTACTACTGCGTAGTATACCAATCAAATTCAATTATATCTTGACTAAATTAATTATTTGGCTTACTTTAATACAATATAATCTGTCAGCGTAATTTATTAGACATGGTGATGCAATTTAGAAATAACATAAATATATACTAAATTGTTCCAACAAATTTATAAATTATTAAAATATCAAATAAATAAATATATATCTATTTACCGTGCATCGGTGTGCATTGGTGTGCACAGTCTCTACCATGATGTGACAAGAGCTGACAGCTTCTTGAACTAGTACTACGATGTGACAGATGCATACTGTACATTACAGTGCACAGGCAACTGCAAAGCTGCTGCCCACTGCCACTGGCTGCCGGCAGCAGTACGATGCAGCCCCATAGGTGCTGCCGCGCCATGATCAGCGGCATGGCGGGACAGACTGCCACGCTAGCCTGCACCGCATGCGCGGACTTGCCACGTGGGCATCTGCCGCTATCTATGCATGCATGGCGCGGTAAAGGCAATGCGCCGCGGCGGGTGAGGGGCGCGGTCAAAAGGGGTTAGATCACAAAAAATCTTTCTAACCCGGATTAAATATAAAATATCTTTAAAAAAGGGTTAAAATTTAAAAAAAATTGCAGCGTGAGGGGCCCGACGTCATCGGCGGAACCGCAGCGAACGAGGCCACGCGTGGGGCGTTGCCATGCCGCGGGGGCTGCGTCGCGAGGCTAGGGTACTGCCGTGCGGGCTGCGTTGCGGCGGCGCAAAAGTCGTCCAGCGGATCCGCCGCAGGGCCGGCAGTTGTTGCCGTCAAGCGCGGCCGCTATATGGCCGCAGATGAGGCGTTGGTTCGCCGATGGGCTGCGTCGCCCTCGCGACGCCAGCCTTAAAGGCGTTCAACGAGGAGAAAGATCACGACATGATCCTATGGTTGTAGGGGACATCGTTACCTTGATCGGTCGATCCCGATTCATCATTAATTCAAAGATGTATGATCTAACCAGGCCAGCTATTCTCCTCGTAGAGAATGTGGAGAGCTTAAGGTGGCGATAACGTATTGCGAGTATAATTGCGAGTAAAAGTGAATGAGACACAATGTAGGCAAATGAACTCGTCGTCTTTATTCATCGATCATGGGGGTTACATATATAGGGAGGAGAGGAGAAGGAAACTTCACCGCCAAGTCACCGTAACCTCATGCACACGTTACGTGGCTGTGGGAGCTTCCCGTGCATGCAGTCATGCGGGGAGGAACTTCTATGCGGTTGTGCCTTGACTGATAAGGAACCACATGCGGTGGTTAGGATGAGATCATCCTGTACAATATATTCATAACACGCGACGGCCGAGCCCCTGCGCAAGAGCGATCCAACTCCCGCGACTCTTCGTGTGCGGTCTTCGTGTGCGGCGTGTTGTGCGTAGTCTGGGCTTTGTTGGTGCCGCGGCGGGAGTGGGTCGGGCCTTGGTGTTGTCTTGTGGCGCGGCGGGACTCTCGGCCGCGGCATGGACATCGACGGGTAGTGATCGACACGGATCGACGGAAGTCACGGAACAACCGCTCTGCGGGCGTACTAGATACAACATACGTGTATACATGACATGCGGACCCACCGGGGTCGGTGGACCCCTCAGGTCCGCCCGCCTCTTGGAGATCCCGGAGCACGCAGTGAGGCGATGGAGATATTGGATCTCGACTTTGCCGGGCACAACATGCACGAAGGTCATGGTCAACGGAAGGCCGGGCGGCGCATCTACCACGCCGCGGGCTTAGGAAGGAGACCCCCCGTCACCCCCCGCTTCTTCGTCATCACCATGGAGGTGCTCAACGCCCTACTGGCCGAGGCAGACCGCGGGAACCTTCTCACCCCACTGCCAGCGGGCGGCATCAAGCGCAGCGCCTCCTTATATGCGGACGACCTCGTCATCTTCGTCTAGCCGGTGCCACTGGACTTCGAGTGCATCGGTGGCATTGTAACAGAGTAACCTTCAAATTACGGGGCCCACATGTACTAATTATCGGTTTAACAACCTTTAATAGTCACACATGTGCACCTATGATCCGAAAAGTACTATTAACTTTTCCAACCAGGATCCGTTACAAGGTCATTGCAGTATTACAACACTTTTCATATATAATCAGAGTAAAACAGCGGAAGATTTATATTACAATAATTTTACAACCCTTTATTTAAAACAAGTTTTACAATACTTATAAGTTCGAGTAGCAGAAGGTTTATTAAACAAAAGATACTCTAGACCGCCCACGGGTCTCACCTCTCACTCCTCATCACTCTCTTCTGGAGAACCGTCATGCAAAGACGTCCGGTGCAAACATGACTCCCGATCCTGCAACATGGGTCAACAAACCCCGAGTGCGGGAGTACTCAACAAGTCTTACCCGACTAAAGAAAATAGGAGGAGACTTCGGGAATCTTTGGTCTAATAGGAATCAAGGTAAGGCTTTTAGCAAGAATCAAGGACTCTTTTAGCGAGAAAAGCTTACTAAAGGTAAATCCTTACTTTCAATATTTTATTTTCAAGTAAGTTTCTCACCTATTCTAGGTGATCTTATACTATAGCAAACACTTGTAGAAGATCCATCACTATTTTCCATCTCTCCACGGTTCCATAATTAAACTACAATGTAAGTGGGGAAAACCGAGTCTCCATATCAGAAGCACGGCGATTTCGAAATCGATTAACCCGGCTAGGGAGTTCTTTCCACCACGACATATGTAGCACTTAAGCTTGCATATATCAACCCTTTCTTGGATACTCAAAAGCGGAACCGCGGCCCCACGCCACCCGAGAATACCGTACACCTCCAATCGGGACTTTAACCCACGAGGGTAACATGTACTCCCGCCATCTCTCCACTCCCGGTCTTGGCGATTATGCGTTTCGATTTGACACCCCCAAGATTGGGCTTACCGGAGTATGTGTGCGGAACTAGGTCGGCGTGATGGGGCGACACCCATGACAGAGCGTGCCATTGGTCCAACGACCTCGGGTGCAAATTGCGTTCCATAGTCTCGATTACGTAGGCCTACATGCTTCGGTCCTTAATCGACAAGCCGGAAATACTACACCGAGACTCCATTCTCAATGCAAATTACCCGACCGGTCTCAATTTCAACACCATATCCCAATATGGTTCCATCATATAGTATCCTTTCTCATCAAAAAGCCTCTTCGGGCTATCATAAGGAGACTTGTCACATTTTGACTCAAAAGTCTAACTAGTATAGCCGGGCTAAGCGTTCTAGCATTTTAGCAAAAAAGGTTATCAAGGTAGATATCGGTAAACAAGGGATGGTAATGCATCAATTAGGTTATCACTCAACTCCTATCACCTAATGCAAGCATAGAGCAAAGGTGATATAAAGCTTTGTAAAACACAAGGAAATGTTTAAATGAACGGGGCTTGCCTTGATCGGTGAAGAAGCTTGATTCGGACGATGGATCTCGATACTCGGAATTCGAAGAGGATGGGCAAGATGGTTTGGCAAGAACTGAACGACGACGGCGTGCGGCGGCGGCGGAGGAGGAGGTCGGGTCCGGCGGCGGATTTGGAAAAAAGAACAAAACGACGGCGATGGTGGCGTATTTATAGGCATGGTCGGGTCGAAGGTGGGTATGGAGGGGTCACGAAGACGTCCAGGTGGTCGGCGCCGGCGACATCACCGGTGGACGGCGGCGCTTGACTCTTGACGGCCGGGCGGTGGCGATGAGGATAGGTCGGGTCTTGTTCATCCCCCTCCAAATTCAACCCTAATCTGAACTTTTCAAATTACTCCCAAATTTTGAACTGAACTCAAAAATTTCCAAAAGTAACCCCCTTAATTTTTTTCAAGATCTACAAATTTCATAATTGGGCTATTTTCAAATTCTGCCTCTAAACATGACTTTTTGAAAAACAGCCCCAAAATTTGAAATTTGAATTCAAAATTACTTTTAAAAACATGTAACAACTTGAAAAACTTTGTACATGACTTTTGTTCCTCTCAACAAGGTCTACAAACTAGCTTTTGAAAGTTTTTCTCAAATTTTGCATAAATTTTGAAATAGGGAAAAGGGGGCAATTAGGGTTTAAAAGAAATTCAAATTTACTTTCAATTTTGAACTGAACTTTGAAAACTCAAAATACCAACTTTGTATAACTTTGAAAAATCTACAAAAATAC
The DNA here is from genome assembly GCA_015847255.1 of Hyparrhenia diplandra. Taxonomy (NCBI): domain Eukaryota; kingdom Viridiplantae; phylum Streptophyta; class Magnoliopsida; order Poales; family Poaceae; genus Hyparrhenia; species Hyparrhenia diplandra. The sequence goes on from JADLZK010002604.1 coordinate 18,468, forward strand.
TTTAATGACCATACCCAAAATCTTGATAAATTTTGAATAAAATAAAAAGGGGACAAACTAGGGTTGAAGATTAGGGTTTCAGGCAAGGGGGACACTTTCGGAATGCGATTCCTCCAGCGTCTTTTCAACCGACAAAGACACCAAACATAAAATAAACTTAGTTTAGTTCAATGCAACACATGGTGGGCTAATCATGCATGCTTTGCAATGATCATGATGACATGTCAAGTTTTAGTGTAAATAACACCGGGGTGTTACTGGGCATCCTCGACCGTTTGTGCGGCGTCGGGGCTCTCAACCAACGGCCAAGTGCTCCATCACTCCGATCCATTGCTCCGACGATCAAGTGAACGAAGTACTACAAGTGAGTACCTTGAGCGCCTCTATCTCGTGTCCAGCCGAAAGGCCATCGTGGGACGCCGTGGGACTAAAAAAGATCCCGACACGGAAAGCGGGGCTGCTCAACCAGTGGGAGGAAGACACTCGCCCGGACACCCGCAAAGATCCACATATTCAGCAAATGCAATAGTGCCTTCCTTGTTCTTTGTGTTAATGGTGTGGATTGCTATCATGCGATCAAGTTCTTCCTTGCTAGGAAAAGGGACATCATAAGATTTCGCCCCAAGTTGTTGCACCTCCCCGGTCCCAATGAACAGGGGATAATCCTTGCTAGTTCACCTCGAGTAACCGAAAGGTAAACTTCTCCCGCTTCAAGCGTGATGAGAGCCGCCGTTGATGACCGAAATGTTTCCACCACGTGATTGTTCCTCGGCACCACATAAAGGGATTGATGGTTTGGTTCCCGGCGTGGGCATTGGTTGGTGAAGTGCTCTTTCGTGCATATAGAGCACTCCCTCTTCCTAGTGTGCTTCATCTTCTTGTCGGGGATCCTCCACCTTGCCGCGCTCGGCTTTGTCACCATGACCCCCTCCCCGGGAATCAACGGCGCCCATTTGCCCCGATTCCGTCGCGCCCCGCATTGTCGACAACGATCGCGGGCCGCCTAGGGTTATGGCCACCGGCCGTCCGATCACCCGGCCGGGGGTGGGCACCGCGACCACCACCGGCCGCCGGTGGGGGCGTCGCGACCACCCGGCGGTGGTGGATCTCCCGACCACCGCGACCCACGACCGTGCTCCATGTGGCAGCGGCACCGGTACCCGTCGGCGGCGTCCGCGACGCGGCGTCGTCGGTTAGGCGCCGGCCGTGGGCGCCCGATTTCTGTCCTTCCCACCCTGCGCCTCCGGCCATGAGTGCGTCCGGTAAGATTTCTTCGTTGTGGCGGTGGTGGCGAGCAAGCACCGGGTTGACCAGCGCCCTAGGTTTTCCTACGGTATGTTTCCGGTCAGGCCACCAGTGTGACTAAGGGGAGGCCTAACGCCGGTCGAAGTGTTTGGTCGCATCGCTTGTTGCAACCCGCGACTCGGTCGGACTTCGACTTCCGGACGGTTCGGTCGCGACCATTTGGACTTGGATTGAAATTTGAATCCGCACAGAATCGGATCGTCTCCTTCCACCAGCCGTGATTCCGCTGCATCGCCCGCCCCAAGAAATCGTCGATGGTGGGCCGCGGCGTGATCCGAGGGAGGCGGAAGCGGTCCCTTCCATGCCCGCAGAGGCGGTTTGATCCGCCGAGGTGGGGCCAGTGCAGCCTGCACGATCCGGCGTGAGCCACCGATGCCGTGCCGGTGTAGCTTTAGGTACGACTTGTACCCTCGCCCGGGCGGTGGCAATGTCGGCCTTGTGATGTTCCGCGGCAAAGCCACAGCGTCACCGAGGTCCTCGCATTCGGATCGGAATCAAGTCCTGATCCCAGAATTTGCCTTCGATCGTGGTTGAGCCGGTGATGGGCCGACGTTTAGAAGAGATCCGCGGGGGTTCCTTCGTCGTGATACGACGAAGCGCGAGTCGCGTTGACGGCGCAAGTGAGACCCGGTGCCATCCCCCATCCCTGGGGGGGCGCCGGCGCAGCGGGCGCCGACGGTGGCGCGGCCGGGCGGCGCGGCGCCACGGGGGTGGCTCGGCCGTGGACGGGGAAGGTGGTCCACGGCCCGGAGTCGGCGTGAGGCGGCGCGACGGTGGCGCAGCCGGGGCGCAGCGTCGCCGAGACGGTGGGCGTGAGACAAAACTAAGAAAACCTCCACCGTCGATATGTTGATGTGTGATTCTATTGATGTTTGTCCTAAGACTAATTAGTATTCTGTTTGACGGGCGTGCCTGTACGCTTGAGATGTGAACGTTTGAACACACTTTATTATGATCAATGAAGCTAGGAAACCTCTTTGTCTAAAAAAATATCTAATTATGTTCGTCTGCATGCGTACGTGGAGAGACGGTGGAGATGCTCTTTATAGCTTCTTTAGATATGATATGATGAGGCTACACTGCGTTGGTGAAGCCCTCGGGACGGGAGTTAGTTAATTACTTGTCTCGATTGCTCGATCACGCAACAGCGCCACGTACATATGCACCGTGCATCGTCAGTTGTGACGTAAATATCAGTGGGCAACGGCGAGGGTGACGAAGGGGGAAGACCTCATCCGCTCGTGACGACTAGGCAACTGTGGCGCACCGAGACTCGGAAGGGATCTAGTGAAAGCAGTACCTGTACGTGCTCGTGGCTGCCCAGGTTTGAAGATTAAGCACGTTTTAACGTTCGTTAAGGTCAAACCAACGGGAAATCTCTGAATTCGGTCGTCAGAGTAATGTGAATTGACCACGTTTTTGAGCTTCAGGTTTTGCTCCCGTGTATCAGTAAATATAAATAAATTAGTTTAAACTAAAACAACACGATGTCGCCTGCACGACATACCTGAAACGGCGGTTACGCAAGAGTAGATACGAACTGACGATGAAACAGCAGAATGCTGCGTTATATTTTTGAGCCCTAAGCGACTCCGTCCTGACTTGCTCCCCGTTTGGTTTTTTATTCCGTTAAGTTGCTCCCAGCAATCAGAGTGCTCTTCCTCTCAACAACCCACGCCATGAGTTGGGAGGCGATCGAGAAACCAGCAGGAAGAAGCTGGGTGACACCTGAAGAGCAAAACACAGTGGTTATCCGCAAACCTTTATCAGCCGGCGCCAGTACAAATACGGATGCGCAGCTGCAGGCCGGAAAGCAATCCACTGCAGCCGAAGCACAACACAGCAGCACCTGCTCCATCTCTAATCCAGCTTCGGGGCTCAGCAGCAGCACCCATGGCCTCGCGACGTGGACCGCAGCCGCCGGGGCTGAGCAGCGGCCTCCCGGTGCCGGAGCAAGAGGCTGCGGGCGGTGGCAGAGGAGGAGAGCAGGCGACACAGAGGAGGCCCAGAGGGTGGCGAGCCGTCGCCTTCATCATCGGTCTGTCGCAAGCTGTGCATCCACGCATATGTCTTCAGCTTCATTGCTTCAGCTATGGCAACGGGATTAATGTGCGCGCGCGCTTGCCATGGCATGGGATGCAGGGGTCTACGCGGCAGCTTATATCGCGGCCGGCGCCGTCTCCGGCTCCCTCACCATCTACCTCATGCACCGTTACAACATGAAGTCGAACGCCGCCACGAACGTGAACAACATCTTCTCAGGCACGTACAACTTCTCACCCGTCGTCGGAGCCTTCCTCGCCGACGCGTTCTGGGGCAGGTTCTGGACCCTTCTGGTTGGAACCGTTTTCGGAGTCGCTGTAAGTTTTTACCTTGACATCATGTCTACATATCTCATGTTCTCTATCACTGAAAAAGATACTTTTGTGCCCGATACAACAGAGCGACATTTGCAAACCACCATTGGATCGAAAACATTAATTTCGCTAAAATTATATTACAATTACTTTTGTTTTTTTGGATTGGAGAACCACCAATCAAATGCATGTGACGCATGCATGACTAATCATGTGATTGTTTGTGCCGCCATACAGGCAATGGTGGTTATCACCCTAACGGCGAGTCTCCATCAGCTTAAACCGCCGACGTGCAGCCCGATGGCACAGCAAGCCGGGACGTGTGTCGCCCCGTCGGCGCTGCAGCGAGGCATGCTCTACCTTGGCTTGGGTCTGCTCGTGGTCTCAGCCGGCGGCATGAACCCGACGAGCCTGCCCTTCGGCGTGGACCAGTTCGACGAGAGCAAAGAGCAGCACAAGGGAGGGCTCACGCGCTTCTACAACTGGTACTACGCCGTCGCCATGATCGCCACGTTCCTGGCGCTCAGCGTCGTGCTCTACGTCCAGACCCACGTGACCTGGGGCCTCGGCTTCGCCATCCCCACGGCGCTCATGGCCGTCGCCTTCGTGGTGTTCCTCGTCGGCACCAAGGTGTACGTCTACGTGCCGCCCGAGGGCAGCATCTTCTCGAGCGTCGCACGGGTGTTCGTCGCGTCGTGCCGCAAGTGGAGGCACCGGCTGCCGCACCCCGACGACGCCCGGCGGCAGGAGGAGCTCCTGTACAACCCTCCGGCCGCCGTCGGGAACGGTCGCCGCGTGTTCAAGCTCCCCCTCACTCTGCAGCTCAGCTTTCTAAACAAGGCGGCCATCGTGACGGACGCCGACGAGATACGGCCCGACGGGTCCCCGGCGAGGCCGTGGAACCTGTGCAGCGTGCAGCAGGTGGAGGAGGCCAAGTGCCTCGTGAAGATCATCCCCGTGTGGATCTCCGGCACCTTGTGGTTCACCGTGGTGACGGAGCTGATAAACTACACGGTAATCCAGGCGGGAACCATGGACCTCCACATGGGAAGCACTTCACCATCCCGCAGGCGTCGATCATCGCCGTGTTCTACCTCTCCGTCGCGCTGTTCGTGCCCGTCTACGACCTGGTCATCACCCGCGCCGCGAAGCGGGTCACCAAGGCAGGACGCGGCATCACCTTGCTCCAGAGGCAGGGCGCCGGGCTGGTGGTGGGGGCGGTGGCTTGCGTTGTCGCGGCCGCCGTGGAGCGGAGGCGGAGGCACTCGGCGCTGTCACACAGCGGCGTGTCCCCGCTGTCCGTGTTCCTCCTGGCACCGCAGCTCGCGGTGATGGGCGTGTCGGGCACGTTCAGCATGATTGGACAGACAGAGTTCTACAACACGCAGTTCCCGGAGCAGATGCGCACGCTCGCCAACGCGGCCTTCTACTGCTCGCAGGGCGTCAGCAGCTACCTGGCCACACTCGTGGTCAACATCGTTAACGCGAGGACGAGGCAACACGGTAGGTCTGCGGGCTGGGTCCCCGACGACATCAACGCCGGGAGGATCGACTACTTCTACTATGTCATGGCGGTGCTCACTGGAGCCAATTTCGTCTACTTCCTCGTGTGCTCGCATTTCTACCAGTACAAGGGCGAGCAGGCTGCTGATACTCCTGCTGGTTCTGGACGTGAACCTGCAATGGATAGTGGTTGCACAAGCGAGAGTGATGCCGCACTTCTGAAGCCGTAGTACAAAGCTAAAGAGAATGTTCCATTTTCATTCAAAAATATTTATGTTCCATTCTGATAAATAAATTGATTCTATATCATTCTTTAAGTTAATTTTTTTATGTAATCTTTCTAGATGCAGTAACAATGATGATTCAACACACTTTGTACCCTAGTCGTTTTTTTGATGAAATTTATACCCTAGTCTTCAGTGAATTGAACTAGCACTGGACAATTTGACGGCGAGAGCTTTTAGCCTTTTTACCTGCTTCTGAACGATGATACGGACAGATATAGTTGATATATTATATTTTTTTTTTATATATATTTTGTTATGTGATTTGAGTATATTAATCAGATGTTGAATATCAAGATATTGACGAAACCCGGCGCCGCACCCGCCCCGGGAGGCCTCCGAGGCCCCGAAGGTTACCACGTTCGGGAGCGCTGACAGCAGGGGTAACGGTCGTTTGAAGGGGCACCAGACGTTCGAGGCGTCTCGGTACCTGCGGGGCGACTGCTTCACCATCAAGTGTGTCGCCGTCAAGAGGCCCGGTCTGCCGGCGGCGGCCTCCGAGCTGTAGCACGATTTCAACTGAGGAAGTCATGCTGCAGTTCGGAGGACACCATGTCTGATGTCAACTGACTGACTGAGGAAGTCATGCTGATTCTTCTCAAAGTGGACCTCGCCAAGCCGTTTGACTCGGTCTCCTGGCCTTTCCTGCTGGTAGTGGCGGACCCAGGTTTTGGGCACAAGGGTGCCAAAATTTTTTTTATATACAAATCGAACCATATTACAATTCGGTAAAACCATATTATAATTCGATACACATATAAAAAAATGGGTAAAACAACGTTAAATATTAATATAAATTGTTCAAATGGAATACAAATACTTCAAAATCTAGCAATATGAGAGACTTACAATACTACTTGTTTATCCGCCGCTTTCTCAATGACATGAATGTCTCCATTATATCATCTTCATTAATTTGGAAGAAAATATCCCGCTCAATAAATGTGACTAAACAATCATCCAAGAAAGTATCACCTATCTTATTTCTTGACTTTGTTTTCACTATAACCAATGCAGAAAATACCCTTTTAACACTCGCAGTTGCCACCGGTAAAAGCAATATTAATTTGAAAGCAACTACACCATATCATACACTTTGTGTCTCTTTGTTTCAACAAGCTTAACTGAGAGATCAACAATATTGTGCGGATCTTGGAAGCTAGCATCTTGTCGCATGTCATCAATATAAGTTTCAAGTTGCAATTTAAATTTCAACAAATCATTCTTTGGAGAAATCCTTGATTGTGCACTTCCTCTTCCACAATATTTTCATCCGGAGATGGATTAGGGTTCACAGCAACAACAATCGCCTTCTTTGTCGACGGCTGAAAAAAGGATCGAATGTCTCCGTTCCTCTTCTTCATTATTCAATTATTAAATAGTTCTAAAAAGTAAAAAAATTAAACAAAGAAAAACACTAATTAGTTAAACTAGAACCGAAAGAAGTACCAACTATTAAAGAAGTACCAACGCTCCTGTTAGCTAAACTACTTATCTTTGATTCCAAGATTAACAGGAAATATATTCCATCCACATTGAACATTGAGATTGATTACACACCTTATTAACTTGGCCTAATATACTAAATAAACTAGCAACGTCCGCGAGATCCTAATTCCATCAAGGTCTAGAAAAGAATTACAAATTTTATTTCACTCAGATGTTAATTCTCTATTCTCTAGAGAGGAAACGATTAGAGAAGGACATACCAAAATCCACTAGTGCAACGCCCGCGCGAGAGGTGATGGCGTGGCGGCGTGGCAGCGTCCGCGAGATGGCGATGGCGGCGTCGCGAGAGCGATCCTGCGCAAAAGAGCGATCCAACTCCCGCGACTCTTCGTGTGCAGTCTTCGTGTGCGGCGTGTTGTGGCGTAGTCCTGGGCCTTTGGTGCCGTGCGGGAGTGGGGCCGGGCCTTGGTGTTGTCTTGTGCGCGGCGCGGGACTCGGCCGCGGCATGGACATCGATCCGGTAGTGATCGACCTGGATCGACGGAAGTCACGGAACCAATCTGCTCTGCTCCGTACCGGATACAACATACTCCCTCGGGATGGTATTAGAAGTCGTTTAGGGACGGCGACACGGTCTCCAAAACACAACTTTAACCTTTTATTATTATAAAAATATTTATGGAGATCGATATATGTATAATTTTATCAAAGTATTTTATAAGACAAATCTATTCATATAATTTTTACATTTACAAACTCAACAACTTAAAAGTTATTGATGATTTATATTCCGATGTTTGACCAAAACCTTGTCCAAAAGCGACTTCTAATACCGGCCGAGGAGGTGTATGTGTATACATGACATGCGGGCCCTGAGGGGGTCGGTGGACCCTCGACCCCGCAATGGAGTGCGCTACTATTTGGATAGACTGAGCAAAACTAGCCCGGTCCGCAGGCCCGGCCGATGCCCGACGGGTTTTGGCACGCCCACGAACCTTAATGGACGGGGCACGGGGCGAGATTTTGAAGCCGGTAAAATTTTTCTTAGCCCGGTCGAAATACATTTTAGCAATTTTGTAGTGTAAAATGCGCGGGTAGCCCGGCCGAGCTCGGCCGAAAAAGCTAGGCCCGACTTGCCCGGTGGGATGTCATGGGCAGGATTTTTTTGCCCGAAATAAGCGGGTTTTTTTTTCAACCCGGCCCGAACCCGACCCAGCCCGAAAAATGCTCGGGTCTGGCTCTTTGGAGATCACGGAGCACGCAGGCGATGGAGATATTGGATCTCGGCTTTTTGCTGGGCACAGCATGCACGAAGGTCATGGTCAGCGGAAGGCCGGGGCGGCGCATCTACCACGCTTCGCGGGCTTAGGAAGGAGACCCCCTGTCACCTGCTCCGTCATCACCATGGAGGTGCTCAACGCCCTGCTGGCCGAGGCATACCGCAGGAACCTTCTCACCCCACTGCCAGCGGGCGGCATCAAGCGTAGGGCCTCCTTATATGCGGACGACCTCGTCATCTTCGTCCAGCCGGTGCCACTGGACTTCGAGTCCATCAATGGCATCCTCGACCGTTTCGCCGGGGCATCAGGGCTCTCAACCATCCTGGCCAAGTGCTCCATCACTTCGATCCGTTGCTCCGATGATCAAGTCAACGAAGTACTGCAAGTGAGTACCTTGGAGCGCCTCTATCTGTGTCCAGGCTGAGCAGGCAGCATGAGCATGCCATTGTGGACGCCGTGGCCGCGAAGATCCCGACCACGGAAGCGGTCTTTGCTCAACAGGCTGGGAGGCCTCTATACGTGTTCGGGTGAGCACGCAGCATGAGCATGCCATCGTGGACGCCGTGGTCGCGAAGATCCCGACCTGGAAAGCGGGGCTGCTCAACCAGGCTGGGAGGAAGACACTTGCCCAGACCACGTTGTCGGCTTTACTAGTACACGTCTCCATCTGTTGCGCCCTATCGCAATGGGCAATCAAGCAAGTCGATAAGCGTCGACGAGTGTTCCTCGGGGCGGGCGAGTCGTGTCCTCAAGCAAATGTTGTGTGGCATGGCCCATTGTTTGCTCCCCACGTGATCGGGCGGCCTAGGGCTGCGATCTCACTATTCTTGGCTACGCCTTGAGACTACAGTGGGAGTGGACACGATGAACCTGCTGGGCGCTCCCATGCGCGCTTCTCCCGGCTCGTCAAAAGCGTAAGATGGGTAAGATGTCCGCGGCCTCCGTGTCGGTGGTCTTCGGGGGCCGGAGCACGCACCAGGTTCTGGATCGGCCTTTGGCGCCGGATGGTGCCATCGCAATCTGGCGCCCTAACTTTGTTCCGGGGAGTTGGGACTCGGAGAAGAAAGTGCTCTATCGGGATGCCCTGGGGAGGATTCTTTGGATTCGGGGCGTCTCCCATGTGCACGGCATGGCGCGCTTGTGGAGTATGCCGAGCTGTGGGACAAGTTGCAAGGGGTGGTCCTTCAGCCGGGAGTGGAAGACAAGTTTGTTTGAAGATGTACAGTCTTCGGAAAATACACATCCGCATCGGCATACAAGGCCTTCTTCATCGGGTCCACCGTCTGTTGGAGTGCAAAGGAGGCGTGGCGCGCAAAGGCACACGCCGAAGGTGAAATTCTTCTTCCGGCTGGGCTTGCACGGTAGGCTATGGGACGGCGGAGAGACGGATGCGCCACGTCCTACAGCGAGCGTCATTGCGCCACATTGCTCGCGGCTCGCGGAGACTTCCGATCACCTACGAGCTTCATGTGTGTACACCAAGGAGGTATGGCACCGTTTGCTCCGTGTCGCGCTTTTGGACCACATTTGCCCGACTTCAGACGACAGCTTGGTCCTTTGGTGGCTACGATCCAGGCGGATTGTCGCGCCTTTCAGGAAGGACCGACTCTCTTGTCTTGCTCGTGTCATGGGAAGTCGGAAGGAAAGGAACCGAAGAACAGCCGGCGGCGCCCGGGGCGTCGGCTCAACTTGTATTTCAAATCAGGACCAGGCCGCGGGGTTGTGCGACTGCGCAGACTTTAGGGACCTAAGCGTTCTGCTTTCGCGTCGGTGCAGGACTACCGAGTAGTTTCCCTTCTTACCCATCGCACATTTGTTTTTTACAGTACAACTTTTCCTGCGGGCGCCGTTCAAGCCCGGCGATGTATGTCAGTGTGTCTTTGTGCGCTGCGGTCAATGATTTTGACGTACAACGTGTAAAACCTAGCTTCCCTTAATACAATACGTGCACAATGTGCGTGCTTTCGAAAAAAAGCACGATGATGTGCGCAGGTGCATCATCAGCAAGACATAAATAAAATGCAAAATTAAAACAGAGTCGCACCTGTATTTCATCTCGCTCTGTAACACAAAATTCAATGGGAATCAGACAAAGGGAAAGTAGTATACTGATGGTACATTTTAAACCGTGCATCGTCAGTTGTGACGTAAATATCAGTGGGCAACGGCGAGGGTGACGAAGGGGAAGACCTCATCCGCTCCTGACGACTAGGCAAGACTCAGAAGGGATCTAGTGAAAGCAGTACCTGTACGTGCAGTTCCTCGTGGCTGCCCAGATTTGAAGCTATTAAGCACGTTTTAACGTTCGTTAAGGTCAAACCAACGCCAAAGCTCTGAATTCGGTCGTCAGAATAAGCTATTAAGCTATTGACCACGCTTTTTTGAGCTTCAGGTTTTTGCTCCCGTGTATCAGTAAATATAAATAAATCAGTTTAAACTAAAACTACATGATGTCGCCTGCACGAGATGCCTGAAACGGCGGCTACGCGAGAGTACGTAGATACGAACTGACGATGAAACAGCAGAATGCTGCGTTATATTTTTGAGCCCTAAGCCGCTAAGCGACTCCGTCCTGACTTGCTCCCCGTCTGGTTTTTTATTCCGTTAAGTTGCTCCCAGCAGTCAGAGTGCTCTTCCTCTCAACAACCCACGCCATGAGTTGGGAGGCGATCGAGAAACCAGCAGGAAGAAGCTGGTGACACCTGAAGGGCAAAACACAGTGGTTATCCGCAACTTTTCTCAGCCGGCGCCAGTACAAACACGGATGCGCAGCTGCAGGCCGGCATGCAATCCACTGCAGCAGAAGCACAAGACAAGACAGCAGCACCTGCTCCATCTCTCTGATCCAGCTTCGGGGCTGAGCAGCAGCATCCATGGCCTCGCGACGTGGACCGCAGCCGCAGGGGCTGAGCAGCGTCCACCCGGTGCCGGAGCAAGATGCTGCGGGCGGTGGCAGAGGAGGAGTGCAGGCGACACGGAGGCCCAGAGGGTGGCGAGCCGTCGCCTTCATCATCGGTCTGTCGCTAGCTGTGCATCTATGTCTTCAGCTTCATTGCTTCAGCTATGGCAACGGGATTAATGTGCGCGCGCGCTTGCCATGGCATGGGATGCAGGGGTCTACGCGGCAGCTTATATCGCGGCCGGCGCCGTCTCCGGCTCCCTCACCATCTACCTCATGGTCCGTTACAACATGAAGCCGAACGCCGCCACGAACGTGAACAACATCTTCTCAGGCACGTACAACTTCTCACCCGTCGTCGGAGCCTTCCTCGCCGACGCGTTCTGGGGCAGGTTCTGGACCCTTCTGGTTGGAACCGTTTTCGGAGTCGCTGTAAGTTTTACCTTGACATCATGTCTCTACATATCTCATGTTCTCTATCACTGAAAAACATACTTTTGTGCCCGATACAACAAAGCGACATTTGCAAACCACCATTGGATCGAAAACATTAATTTCGCTAAAATTATATTACAATTACTTTTGTTTTTTTGGATTGGAGAACCACCAATCAAATGCATGTGACGCATGCATGACTAATCATGTGATTGTTTGTGCCGCCATACAGGCAATGGTGGTTATCACCCTAACGGCGAGTCTCCATCAGCTTAAACCGCCGACGTGCAGCCCGATGGCACAGCAAGCCGGGACGTGTGTCGCCCCGTCGGCGCTGCAGCGAGGCATGCTCTACCTTGGCTTGGGTCTGCTCGTGGTCTCAGCCGGCGGCATGAACCCGACGAGCCTGCCCTTCGGCGTGGACCAGTTCGATGAGAGCAAAAAGCAGCACAAGGGAGGGCTCACCCGTTCGCCCGGCTCCCAGCGCCCGCTCCCGGGGCGACTTCGGGAGCGCCTCCGTCGCCTCGTCCGGGCTCCCCGCCGCCCGGCCCCCCCCTTCGGCCGCCCGTCGCCGCCCTTGCTCGCCGGCGGGCAAGGCCAGCGGCTTTCCCTCTCAACAAGGGCGGCGCCTGGCTCCTCTCTCTCTCCCTCCACCCCCCACCCCTCCCCCGCTCCGCCCTCGGCTTCTTCCCGCCGGCGAGCTCGCCGCGGAGGACACGCGGCTTGGCGGATCAGCGCCCGCCACGGCGGATCTGCCCTTTGGGCGTCGCAATCCCCCTCCTCGCCCCGCCGGTGCCGCGATTTTACGCCCCGGGCCGGCGGCGGGGCTCCCGGTGGTGGCCGCGCCATGGCGGCCCGGGGGGCGGTGGTTGCTGGCGGATCTGTCTGGCGCTGGCCCCCGATCTAAGCGCCGGCACCGCCCTCCCACCCCCTCTTCCCGACGTCTCCGGCGGCGGCACGTCTTCCTCGCCTGCGGGCCCGGCGGGGGCCGGGCCTCGTCCCGGGCTTCGGGCCCGGCTACTGGGGCCTTGGCGTCGCCGGTGCTGCTCTTGTGGAGGGTGAAAGCTCGGCTTCGGCCTCGGCGAGCAGGCGGCGGAAATAAGGCGCGCCATGCACCTCCTGGGGGGGCGTCGTCTTTCATCCACATGCGGCGGCATTGCGGGGGGTCGGCTGCCTGATCCTTCTTCCGTTAAATCGTTCTCGGTGGTGGCGCCGGTGTGTGGTGGTGGGGCGAGGTGGTGCGGCCCGTGCGTTTGTGGCTTCATGGTGGTGCTGCATGTACGCGGGCCTCTCACCCGGCGCGGATGGTGGAAGTTGGGTTCGCGCCGAGCTTGTCGTGGCTGGCGGTCCATCTTGCAGGCTGGGGTCGAAAAGACCTTTGGTGCTCCTTTGCGTTGTCGGCGTCGAGGGCGTCGATCTCCTTCTGAAGGCAACGTTCAACACTCCTCAGGTTTTCCTACGGCCCGTTCCCCTTCTTGGTCGGTTTGCGCTTCTACAACTGGTACTACGCCGTCGCCATGATCGCCACGTTCCTGGCGCTCAGCGTCGTGCTCTACGTCCAGACCCACGTGAGCTGGGGCCTCGGCTTCGCCATCCCCACGGCGCTCATGGCCGTCGCCTTCGTGGTGTTCCTCGTCGGCACCAAGGTGTACGTCTACGTGCCGCCCGAGGGCAGCATCTTCTCGAGCGTCGCACGGGTGTTCGTCGCGTCCTGCCGCAAGTGGAGGCACCGGCTGCCGCACCCCGACGACGCCAGGAGGCAGGAGGAGCTCCTGTACAACCCTCCGGCCGCCGTCGGCAACGGGCGCCGCGTGTTCAAGCTCCCCCTCACTCTGCAGCTCAGCTTTTAAACAAGGCGGCCATCGTGACGGACGCCGACGAGATACGGCCCGACGGGTCCCCGGCGAGGCCGTGGAACCTGTGCAGCGTGCAGCTGGTGGAGGAGGCCAAGTGCCTCGTGAAGATCATCCCTGTGTGGATCTCCGCAACCCTGTGGTTCACCGTGGTGACGGAGCTGATAAACTACACGGTAATCCAGGCGGGAACCATGGACCTCCACATGGGGAAGCACTTCACCGTCCCGCAGGCGTCGATCATCGCCGTGTTCTACCTCTCCGTCGCGCTGTTCGTGCCCGTCTACGACCTGGTCATCACCCGCGCCGCGAAGCGGGTCACCAAGGCAGGACGCGGCATCACCTTGCTCCAGAGGCAGGGCGCCGGGCTGGTGGTGGGGGCGGCGGCCTGCGTTGTCGCGGCCGCCGTGGAGCGGAGGCGGAGGCACTCGGCGCTGTCACACGGCGACGGCATGTCCCCGCTGTCCGTGTTCAACCTGGCGCCGCAGCTCGCGGTGATGGGCGTGTCGGGCACGTTCAGCATGATTGGACAGACAGAGTTCTACAACACGCAGTTCCCGGAGCAGATGCGCACGCTCGCCAACGCGGCCTTCTACTGCTCGCAGGGCATCAGCAGCTACCTGGCCACACTCGTGGTTAACATCGTGAACGCGAGGACGAGGCAACACGGTAGGTCTGCGGGCTGGGTCCCCGATGACATCAACGCCGGGAGGATCGACTACTTCTACTACGCCATGGCGGTGCTCACTGGAGCAAATTTCGTCTACTTCCTCGTGTGCTCGCATTTCTACCAGTACAAGGGCGAGCAGGCTGCTGATACTCCTGCTGGTTCTGGAACGGATAGTGGTAGCACAAGCGAGAGTGATGCCGCACTTCTGAAGCCGTAGTACAAAGCTAAATAGACTATATATGTTCCATTTTCATTCAAAAATATGTATGTTCCATTCTGATAAATAAATTGATTCTCTATCATTCTTTATGTTAACTTTTATATATATATATATAATCTTCCTAGATGCAGTAAAACTGATGAAGTCATGCTGCAGCACGATGTCTGATGTGCTAAGTTGTGTTGTGCTAAGTTGTGTATCATCAGCAAGATGTAAATAAAATGAAATCAAAACAGAGTCGCATCTGTATTTCATCACGCTCTGTAACACAAAATTCAATGGGAATGATGCAAGGGGAAAGTAGTATACTGATGGATACATTTTAAACCAAGGGGCAATTATCGTGTTTTTCTCGACAACAACGCAACACTATCTTCTAACCCAAACATCAACCGCAATCAAACTAGGGTGAACGACAGCCAGCAAATTTATTGTCTAACCTAAAATACGTATAGAGGGTACACACATTTCCCAGTTCAACCCATCATCATAATACATGTATCCTACCTTAGGTTTCTCCCTTCAACCTCGGAAAATCAATCGACGCATGTATACCATAGCTCACACCATTGCACACAGTAATTTTAATGCTATGCTTTAAGCGTATCCGCTATTACCTTGCCCACGCAAAAAGCGTACAACCACACAAGTTATGTTGTCACTGCTCTCCCTCTTGTAGGCCTCTTGCAAAAGCTTCTTTGCAGCCTCTTCTGGGTCATGAATGGATCTGGTCATCGCGACAGCTTCCTGCATGCCAAACATTGTGAACAGGTGGCGGCAAGAGATTGTCAAAATATTCTGAAATTTCCTAAAATTACCTCGTTAGATACCACATCCCACAGCCCATCACTTGCAAGGATGAGAAACTCGAGTGTGTCATCGACAACTTCCTCCTACGACCCACCAATGCATTAGAAAACATACCCACCGAATTTTCAAATGAACTCCATTAAATGAAAACAGTAGTTCTTTGGTATAGACCATGACTTCTACTGCAGGTTCCTGCGACCTCAATAGTCAAAATTGATGGAAAGTATTCAAGCTAACATTTATATATCAAGATGGCACACAGCCAACTAGATGTTTCAAACAATAAACCATCATAGTAAGATCATTAGTACTATTATAACTCTCCTATCACAAAGGAAGTCCCAAACAGGGCAATATGCATTTTGAAACGAAAGTAAAAAAAAAAATTATATATCATGAAGTCCAAGATTACGTACTCGGATCTCCGGATCCACAACTACGTATTGCTTCAAGAGTTTGTCACCAAAAGCACGAGAAACAGCAAGTACACCACCAACACGCCATGTTCCTATAGAACAAAGCACGGATTAGGAGAAGAATCATATTCCATCAAACTTCAAGGAAATGCAGTGACTAGCATACCTGCCCACATCACAAACCCTCCAGCCTCTTCAATACGCTGCCGCTCATCAGTTTGATCAGGCTTGTGATCTTTTGAAACAGCGATAGCTGCAAAAATAAGCATTACACATCAAGTTAGGAAGTGACTAAATGGTGTTGACAACGCTGAAGTCTCATTTGTAGACTCAACTCCTAGCTTAGCAGGCCAATTCAAACAAAGCATGTGTTTTAGCAATACAAGACAAACAAGGCTAAAAGCCTAAAACACAAAATGTCTCCAGAACTATCATACTGTGGTATCACATAGATTCTACCAGGCGAGGGTATGCATTCTTCCATCATCCTTTTTCCATAAGCCTGATGAGTCTTAACAAGGCCAGTATCAAGCATTGTAAAACTTAAACTATAATGTAATGCACTACTGTACTTGTAGTAAATTGATGGAAAATTGTTTTGGGTATCTGTTACGTTAAATCAACAAGGGAGTTTAAAGAACAGGCACAGTGAGGCCTTCGTTACCATTTCCTTCCCTGCATATGATGGCCCTAGAGTCACCAACATTTGCGACAAAGAGACGATCACCAACAAGTACAGCAGTTGATGCAGTCGACCCACATTGATTTTGACTACTGTCAGATTCTAAGAATTCACTGTCGGTGCTTTTATAAGCATCATCTGCAGTAATACAAACATGCAGGATGAAGCTCCCATGATTGTGTTCACATAACTTAGCAACTGATGTTAGTGGAAAAGGGAACAAAAGAATACCTATAGCGACTTTAGTATCACTCATGAACTTTGGATGACTAACAAGATTGTTGAACAGGTTTTCTTTAACATACTCTGCTACTTTAGCGCCACCATGACCTACACAAATAAACCATGGCCATGGGATCAGAAAGAACTGGCTACAGATGAAAGTTGCGTTCATACTATCTAAACTAAATCATGATGAATCGAGATAAATCCATACCGTCAAAAACTCCAAAAAGGCCAATTATCTGACCATCAACACAATCAATTTTTGTCTCATAGAAGTCTTCCATGGATGCTCTTTTACCAGGGGAGCTTGCATAGCCATAGCTAAATTTACCATTCTGGCTGGCAAAAAAATAAATGTGAGACACTGAGCAAATTGGGTAACACAAGTACAAAATGATAGTCCACTGAATCAATATTTGGCCAAACCGCCAAAGACAATGCTCTAATAAGCCAAGCTACTATAACAATACCCTGGCGACCCCAGAGTACAACTTGTGCCGCCACTCTAACAACAACAGTTAAGGTATTTGGAGAAGCTTTAACTGGATGAATTCTTGTGATGTAGAACTAAAGCAAAAATGAGCTAATGCCTTAAATTACTAATCTCTAATCTCTCATTGCAAGCTGGCACAAGTTCATAGGTCGGGTGACACAAGGGCCAAACTCATAGAACAACGAGATTTTTGTCACAACCAGCCAGCAGAGAGCGTTAACTACATTATCCATTAACTTGGCTAGTCTGAACTGATGGACCATATGGATGCTTACATATTCTCTTTCTTATGCTATCATAAAATCCACATTTGAAATGACAACTTCTGCTTACAGTACTACATTCCTCCTAAGATGAATTTAGCCTGGTTTTTTGTGGGTACAATCCCAGTTTGTAGCATTGATTTATACTTTAGCCTTGTAAACCGTAACCGTCCGCTCCTCAAAAGTGTATTTCAGATGTACTACTACTGAATCAATAGAAAAAACTACAACCAGAATCGCGCTTTTATATAGGTATAAGATAAGAAACAAAGCTAAGGCCATAGCATTTTAACAGGACCAGTTCAGTTCCGAGCTAAAACACATAAACACCTGGCTGCTCACAACAAAGCTTAATCCATGTGGTGCATGAAGCAACGTATCTCAAACTAAGTAGGCGTCATCGTCACGGACGAGTACAGGACCATCACATTTCTCAAACTAATCAGTAATCACGACCAAAGCTGAGACGGACGAGTACAGGACCACAAAAGGATTTCACGAATCGAAGCGCCCACAGCACAATTCGAGCAGTGAGAGCCACAAACCAAGCAAACAACCAAAAACAAAAACCGTTGGAGCGGATGACGAGAATCGTTTCACCACCTGAGGCCGCCGCCGCTGACGGAGGATCCATCGGTGGGGTGGCCGATCACGGAGCTCAAGTACCCCATCCCGCTTGGATCCCCGGCGGGGACGAGGAGCCGGCTCGGATCAGGCAGCGGGGAGCCGCGGATCGGCCCTCCAGCTCGTCAGGTTTGGGGATTTTGGGAGGAGCGTGGCCCGGAAGCCGGAAGGGGAAGACGAGGCGACGGGTTTGGCACATTTCGACACAGCGGAGAAAACTTGTGCGTTTTTGCGCTTTGGCCCCTCGAAGCTTCTGCTTCTCGCTTTCGGAGGAGGTGCCGTGCGAGCTGCGAAAGCGAAGCCGACCGAGGTGCTCTTTTCACGTGAGCGAACATGGCTTTTCGCGGCTTCCGCTTCGGCCTGCGGCATGCTCCTTCGAGAACATCGAGGACGGATGGATCTCTGCGTGTCGCACCAGGATTCGTCTCCGTGGCTTCCGCAGTTCCGCCCCTGTTTCCTGTTCTATCGCAGCCGGCCACCGGGCGTCGCTCGCGCAGCTGGGTCGGACTCGGAGGTCGGTCGGAGGTCCCAACGGTTCAGGCACTGTCCCACCTCACCGTTTGCGTTTGGGAAAATTTGCTGTACAGCCTAGATTTTTTTTTTCAAATACTATATGCAAGTCATTTTAAAAATATGTCTTCCGGTCAAATTTAAAACTTGGGAGGTGCATCCATACGCGCACTCGCAAATTAAAGTTGACATATAAATTCAAACTAAGAAAGAATAATAAAAAAATAACAAATTTTATATGCATTTGCATTGTATGGCAATCCACGAGTTTTGTCTTTTGTGATACATGAAATTTATTGTTTAGTCTGATTTTAGTTTATTAAATTTGCATCTCGATTTTGCATGTGACGTACTGCCAAGTTTTAGTTCTTTTTCAATGTCAAGTATATTAATGATTTGCATGTTTGCACCTAAGATGTAATTTGAACTATATATTTTAGTATTTTACCTCATATAGACGTATAACAACAACACCCATAATGAAAATTAAAGCCACGCTCTAGAATTGTAGATTGATTGATCATCCAATGCAAAGTCATGATGCAAAATTTAAGGTGCAATAAAAACTTGTGTAAGGAGATTAAAAAAAAGTAAAATATGCACTTGAATAGTACGGTTGCAAATCAAATGCACTTGAATTGATTGGGGGTTCAAACAAGACGGTGATCCCTGTTCTTGCACATGTGTGTAATACGGCTATTCTTGCACATGTGTGTAATATGGCTAGTTCTTCACACGGGCTATTTACGTCCCTTAAGATATGATGTGACTCGACAGGATGGCTTGATATGGTAAATACAGCAAGAAAAGGATCACGACGTATACTCAACCATTTAAAGACGCAGACATATGTATGCCCTATTTCTACTAGTATAATGTCCGTGCTAACGCAACGGATTTTTCTTGCAATCACATAAAAATGAACAAACAAGTACATTTTTTTATATAAAGTCACATACAATTATATATAACCATGTATAGTATGTAGAATACACTTATCCATAGCAAGACATAATAAAGTCATGTGTTGGATCAAGGTATGAAAGAAGCAAATCACCTCGTTATGCAACTCCTTCAAAATTTTGAGAACTTGTGAAAACTTTGAACTGTGAAATTCAGCTGGAAACCATCACTTAGTTGAGGCTGTATCCGTCACTCAATCATGTGCTACATTGTGTCATTCGACCATTCAAGTGATCTTACCCTGGTGGCCTGAATCAGCAAAAAAAAAAAAGTCAGGACCTACCTTGTGCTTTGCCAAAAATGTCTTCATGCAATAGAAATAAATGAGTCCAACAACAGATTGTCATATTGATGAGTTTTCATAAACTTGAATTTTCATTATCCAATGTCCTGAAGGAAATCCGAGTAGAGAACTCATTCAGTTGTTGAACTGATGTAGTAGGGCAACTGAAAGAAAATTATTTTGTAGCAAGTACCAAAGCACGAGGCAGACGTAGTAGGGCGTCCAGAACTTGCTCTGTTGTGCCTGAACCGACCTAAAAACACAAACAAGTAAGCCAATCGCAGACCAAAACCACACGCTCGAGAGTCGTGGGAAATAGCAACAGATGGGTGGTGGTGGCGCGTACCTGGTCCTACCGGTCTTGTAGTCGAGGCTCTCAATGGCGACAGCAGATAAGAATTCATCGTCCGCGACACATTTGCCGACAACCATTGTGGATCGTAACAGTGTAAAATTTCCCTTTGCAGCAAGAACAAAAGGGATCAAGAAAACAATGCCATCAGTAGCTTAGCATTAGAAAAATGAAAAGAGCAACAATGACTGAATAATTGTTAAACAAAGTGGCATTTGGCTGGGCATATGACTCCACCGCTACATTTCTGAATATTGGTCCAACAAAATATTACACGAAGCAAGCAATGGCATTTTATTATATATTGATCCGATCAAACTGAAATGATTTTATTATATATATAAAATAAAAATTGGAAAAGCTACAAACGATAAAGACTGAAAATAGAAGGAAAGGAACAAATGGTACCAGGCTGCCCTCGGCGAGAGGGAAGCGGCTGCTGCTGACACCGAGGATCACCAATGTACAGAACCAAAATAGCATCAATAATTTGTTGTACTGATCTACAGGATATAAGAAAAGGCATTTGTGTAAGTATATATTCTACATGTTAATTTTCTTAGCAGCATATTCAGGCTGGAACAAGCAAATTGTCGAGCAACTAACAAGCGTAAGCAGTAGTAGTAGCAGCAATGGCAGAATATGCACACATGAGTGCGGAGGCTAGGAGAATGAGTGCCGAGAGTTAGAAATTGGATACTTGGATAACAGAAAAAAATAAGAATTCAGAGGTAAAATAGTTTAGAAAAACAAACAGGAAGACATCTGAATCGAAACTTGATAACTGCCAGTACGTGATTAGTAAAGCCGTACCTGATTGAATTGCAATTGGCGACTCGATTACAGTACGTCGGGGTTTGCACGGGCAAGATGGGGAGAGAGGATGGGGGCGGTGTGGTGCACGTCCGCACCATGGCGTGGCGACCGGCAGCCTGATCGATGTTGCGCGGTCGAAGCAAGCAGCTCGAGGGCAATGTTGGTGTCCTTTCTATCCCCCAGACTATGATGGTGAGCTCCACCGGCGCCAACCGCGTGGCGGTGCGGAGCAGCGAGGCCACGCCTGCTGCGGAGAACTTGAAGCGCTTGGGGACGTTGACATCGAGGACGGGCAACTCCGCCTCCGGGACCGCGACCTGCGCGAGGGGCAGCGACGACGGCGTCGTTAGCGAGGCCGTGGAGGTGGATCTCCGGCAGGCGCCTCTAGAGGCCGCGCCACCGGCGGTGCGGGCGGAGCGGATGTCGGCGAGGATCTTGAGGAGCGCCTTGTCCGCCCCGTCGCCGTCGGTGTCGCAGCATGGGCAGCTGCTCCGCGACCGCAGCCAGCCCGTGGGTGAAGGCGCGTCCGCGTAGCTCACGGCCACGGGCGACCTCTCGTGCTCCTCGACGCGCGGTCGTGTGGTCCGCCGGCGCCGTCGTGTGGTCCGTGGGCACCGCGGGCCGGTCTGTGGCAGCGATGGCCGTCGCTCGCGACGGCAACCTGGTGCTCCTCGACGCGCGGAACGCCGCAGTGTGGCTCGACGCGCCGGAACACCGCTGCTCGTCGGCAGTCGCTGCGCTCTGGTGCGCACCTCGTCTACGTCGGGATCCATAGGAGGAAGGAAGAATAGTAGGAAAGGAAGGATCGCTGAAAAGGAAAGAGCGCGTCTATTCAGGAGGAAATTGAATCGCGAGATAAGAGGAAGGTGTTTGACGTGTATTTGTGGAGCGTTAGGAGTGAAGCCCATACACTTAATCACGGACGTCGGATGGTGTTTGAGTGATGAGAGAGAAGGTTAAAAGTAATCCTGGATCGTTTATTTGAATAATTTTCAACACAAATGAAGTTGGTGCATTACTTAGGGTAGATAGGCATCTCTGTAATATGAACAACAAAATTTTTTCACAAGAATCAATAGTTTGGTGCCATGTCACATTATGTCACGGTACCACTGCCGTATCACACCATATAACTAACGAAGTAACGAGAAATAGAATTATTGTTATTATCACACCACATCTCGCTTCAAAAGGAATACAATTATATATTTAGAGGATAAGTCACTTTTTCAAAACTAAAATAATATCATATTAGACAAAATCTAATCGATTTGATTGTCACCTGTAACCAGTTGACGTTACAAAAGTATATATCACATTAAAAATTAAATCCATGTATACTAACTAATATTTCCTCTGTTTGCTTTCGATTTCTCGAACAATGTTGGGGTACCACTGCCTCAGCCGTTGGAATCCATTGGTCTCCTTGACACGTTCCCAGATACAGTCCGGCGTGGCATACCGGACGCAGGCGTCCTGAAGAAGCTGGCACTCGTACCTGAGCGCCATGGACAAGATGTCCGCCACCGTGAGCGGCGTCACGAACGTGCAAAGCCACTCCTCGCACCTGAGCTTGAGCCTCTCAACGCCGTACCTCTTCGCGGCGAAGAGCATGGCCTCTACCGTCTCGTCCGTCGGCTCCACGTAGGTCATGTCCGGCAGCTGGTCCGTGTACACGACGTAGAGCAGCGCCTCGAACGCGTCAGCCGTCAGCTCCTCGTCCTCGTTCTGTATGTTCCGCCAGAGGTTGTCCTGCCTGTCGTTGAGCTCGCGCAGCTGCTGCCGGAACACCAGCGAGCGCGCCGCGAGCACGCACGAGTGCGCGCGGAAGGGGTGCCGCCGACCTCGTACGTGATGTCCGAATACTCCTTGCTGTTGAGGAGCCACAGGTTGGCCTCGTGGAGGTCGTCCGGCGGGACGGTGATCGTCGGCTGCTCCGCGAGGAGCGCGTTCGGCGGCTTCCCTCTGAACACGCCGAGCCTGCACTGGACGACCAGGCGATCGTCGCTGCTCATCTGCTGGAGGCCCGCGGCCGCGCGCTGGAGGCCGAGGTGCTCGGAGTTGCCTGCGCCGTTGGCGAACGTCTTGGTCGCCTTGGCTGACTTGATGTTCCGTGCAGACTCCGCCGAGTTCCCCAGCTCGAACGTGAACTCGGCCGTCGTCTCCGGATCGCCGGACTTCCCGCGGGCCAGGAAGCAGGAGACGCTGTCCTTGCTGCTGTCGTCGTGCCCGTTGGGATACACCTTGATGTACCAGTGGCTCCCGCCGACGACGAACTGCGGGGAGCGCACGCACTCGCCGCACTCCAGCGACGCCTTCTTTGCCGAAAATCCCGCGATGGTGAGCGTGGAGGACCCGGAGACGATCTCCGGCGCGCGGATGGTAGTGGAGCTGGACGAAGCCCCGCGTCATTGTATGGCGCGGAGCTTCCGAACACCGACGACGTCGTAGGGAGGGCCATGGCACCGCCGCCGCCTCCAGCCTTGCGGTTGCGAGCCGTGAAGAACCACGGGAACGCAGACGGCTTTGACACCACCATGGCGTCGACGCGCAGTGTGCACCGGACCGTGAGGCTGTCCATGCGAAGGCACGACGACGCCTCAATCTCCCGCCTTCTGGCGAACTCGATGTAGCCCTTGCTGTGCCCGTGGTCGCGCATCGCCAGCGTGCTCCTGGCTGTGGCGTCGTCGAAGACGGTGTCCCCGTTCGTGTCCAAGATCGCTACCATGAGCTCGAAGCGACCGAACACCTCCGTGCGGCACTTGACGAAGACGGCGACGAAGTTGCTCGTGCCGGAGGTGAGGCCCGCCGGGTACACCTTGACGCGCCAGGAACGGCCATGGAAGTCGAAGGGCTTGGACTTGAGCACCCCTCCGGCGGGCAGCCGCGCCAACACCTTGGAGTACTTTGGGAACGTGACATCTTGGGTCTTCGTCGACAACGACATCTTGCGACTTCGGTGATTGGCTAGACAAAAACTGAGCGGTAATTAAGGTAAGTCGTTGCCCGTAAGGTACGTGGCGTATATAAGGAAGGCCCTGTCTTCACCGGATCCTTCTGTGTCTTGGCTTCCGTATAGAGGTCGTAGAGGAACTCCTTGTACGACACCGACTATATGTCTGTCAGGTGTCTGAAAATTTGCTTCTAATCAAGTACAGTAACGATTTTTTTCATTGGATCTAAATCCGATGGCTTTGGAGCCTCTTCTTCCTTGATTTCCTTGTCAGGTGCGATGCACTTTTAGTCTCTAGGAACTAGGAAGCGTGTCCTCCTTGTACGAGGAGTCCGTGGCGAGCCCGACCCGTACGTGCGTACGTAGCAGTTGTGTAACTGGCGGCTATATTTACGGAAAAATTAATGATCTCGGTTAATTCAACTCGCGTCGACTGCAAGGGTCTTAAGCTAGTAGATGGGTTCTTCTCTCTCGGCCGCCGGAGACGACGGCGGGCAGCAGGCCTCGGCGTCGAGCGTGTCCGGCACCCACCAGTTCACGATCCGGGCATACAGCACGACCAAAGGCATCGGCGTCGGCAAGTCCATCCTCTCCCGGTACTTCACCGTCGACGGCCGCACATGGTTCGTGCGCTACTACCCCGACGGCCACAACTTGCAGTCGTTGGGGTTCGTCGCCTTCTACGTGCAGACGCTCTACAAGCCAGTGTTCCGGCCCATACGCGCCCGCTTCATCTTCGAGCTCCTCAGGCCCGACGGCAGCGTCGCCTACGCGCGCCGCTCCAACCAGCCGTGCAACTTCGACATGCACTGCAACAGCTGGGGGCTCCGCGCCTTCGTCGCCAGGAACGACCTCGAGGGCGCGGACCTGGGCGTCCTCCACGAGGACGCCATCAGGTGCGCTGCACCGTCGAGGTCGTCAACAGCCACAGGAAGCCTCGTCGGGCCCCGTGGCGGCGGCGGCGGCGGCGCCGGCAGACTACACGGCGAACGCCATCAGGTTCTTCAGCAGCGGCATGGCGCCGTTCGACGTCAAGTTCTCCGTGGACGGCGTGACCTTCGAGGCGCACGCGCTGGTGGTCGCAGCACAGTCCGAGTGGTTCGCGACGGCGCTCTACGGCCACGGGGGCGGCGAGAGGTGGGTGGAGGCGGGGCTGCCGTGCATACCCATCTCCGGGACGACGCCAGAGGCGTTCCAGGGCGTGCTCCACTACGTCTACCACGACGCGCTGCCGGAGGAGCTGATCAAGGTCATGGGCGAGGCCGTCTTGATGCCGCAGCTGTTCAAGGCCGCTGACATGTTCCTCATCGGCAAGATGAAGGCGATGTGCGCCAGCAGACTGCGCCGATTCATCAACAACAACACGGTGCGGAGCATCATGGAGCTGGCGCAGGCGCACTCCTGCCAAGAGCTCCAGCAGGCGTGCCAGAAACAATTAAGCCGCCAATGGCCCTAGGCACAATCCCGCGAGGAGCTCCAGCTTCGTAGTACTCCCTCTCTGTTCCATATCATAAATCGTATTTACAACAATTTTGCTATGTATCTAAAAAACTAGGTTCACATAGCTAATACAATAGCGCAAGATCTAAGTAAAAAAAAAAATCAAAAGGACTTATAATTTAGATAGGAGGGAGTCGTACATGACTTGCTATAGTCTGAACACTGAACTCAGAGCCTTCCATTATCTAAATTGAATGCCTCGATTTTTTTTTTGGGCATTGGTTGGTTGATAATTATTCTTCTTCTTTGTGGATTATTCCATTTGCTCAATATAATGGCAGTCGTGGAGTGTCAATTTTTCATGCGTTATTTGGTTGCCTTAGCAACTCAACAAATCCATTAACTCTTTGGTTTGTTAGTGTGCATGCTCCTTTCTCCTTTGCAACATGACCGGCTCCTGAACGACGAGCAGATCACGGATCGTCTGAGCAAAACCAACCTGACACATCGGGCCCAGTCCACCGTCATGGCCCAGCCTGGGCAGCAGCACGCAGCCCAGCTACCACCCCTCCTGCTCAAAAAAAGCAACCGCGGCCACGCGCTACCCAGCCACGGGCACTGCAGGAGCCATCGCACGGCGCCCCAGCACGCGCACGCGCCGACGCGACCTCGGATACCTGCACGGGAGCGGCTTAGCCGTCGCACCGCTCACGGTCGCCTTGGCCCTGGTCTCGCCTAGCGCACGACACGCCGGGCGGCGGCCTGCCCGCGCACGTCGACGTGGCCCTGGCTCTGCCGGCTACCGCACCACTCGCGGACCGGACGCCTTTCCCTTGCCCTCCCTCACCACCGGGGAGTCAAGGATGCCAAAGCGAAGCGTATCAAGGCTGCTCGCCGTCCTAGCTCGCGGCGCACACGCACAGCACGAAAGAACCCATGGCCTCTGCCTTACCACCACGACCTCACGCCGACCCCCGCACTCCGCTCGCGACGCCCGCCGTCCTGACGGCGCGCGGGATTGCCACACCTGCACAGAACCACCTTCCTGGGTCGCACTCGCAGCCGCGCACCTGGACATGGCACACACGCGGACGTCGCGACACACGGCGCCCCCCATGGCCGCGCTGCTCGCGCTGGCCGCCGCCTAACCGGACTGACCACCTAAGCCAGCCGCTGAATCTCGACTTCTTCGTCTAGCACGCGCACCAAACGGCAGCAGCATCTAATTGCCGGTGACGTGACTCATGGTCGAGAGGAAACGGCAGCAGCATAGCCGCTGGCACGGCGCGCTCTTTTCCCCTGCCAGCACGTCACGGCGCGCACCCAGACTGACGCTCGCTGTAGGCACGGGAAATCGCCGGGCGCCTGCAGCAGGGAGGAGCCCCGAGCCACGTCGCCGTCTCCCCTTCTTCTTCTTCTTGTTTTTGTTTAGGAAAATCCCCTTCCATTTCGTGTAATGGCCTAATGGGGCGTGAAACCCATAAGCCAGAAAGCCCGAGCAAGGAGCCCTCCTTCTTGCAGCTTTGGGCCTTTACATTCTTCTGGGCCGGCCGCCGTTCTCTAAAATATATATGTTTGTGAAAATTGTCCATATAAAAAAAGTGCTCGGGATAGCCTGAAAACGGCACGCAAATTTCTCCCCCTATTCGAAACGAGACTGCCCCGCTCCGCCGCCGCCGCCTCGAAACTGCACCGCGCCGCCGCCGCCGCCTTCCGTGGTCAGCAGATCCCGTCGGGGCGGTGGCCAAGATGGACCGCGGCAATGAGCAGACGCCTGCTTCATCTGCTTCATCGACGGAGATCAGCCACCGAGACCGCCCCACTGCTATCCTACTCCGCCTCCGCGTAGCAGAGGCCGCCCGACCTCCGCCGCAGGTTGTGCTGCCACCCGCGCCAGCGACGACGGCGGATCCTCTTCTCTCCTCAGCTTCCCACGCATGTCAGTGATGCCCCCCTCCTCTTTCTCGAACCCAATTGTTCGCTATCGTTTCTGCTTTCCTATTATTCGCTATCGTTTCTGCTTTCCCAAGATGTCAGGTTTTCCTGATCTGATTCTGTTCTATGGTTTTCTTGATCTGATTCTATTATCTTTCTCTGATTTCCCCAGATGACCCCTCTCATTCTGATTCTCCTCAAAATGAGGTTTCTGGATCTGTTGATTTATGGGGTGAGTTTCTTCCGGCTGATTTGATCCGTCAAGTGGCGTTGTGTCTTCGGTCTTCACGGACTGATGTCGAGAGGATGCGGTCTGTCTGCCCGGTATGGAGAGATGCGGTTCCATCAACTGTGGATCCTATTTTTGTCCTGTCCAGAAAAACCCCAGAGGTTGACTCCGAGCTCATTGTGATGAAGATCAAGAAAGGCAATTATCCTAATGATGTTTCTTTTGAGGTCAAGCTTCCTTCATCTCCACCACCCTTTGGTGTTTCTTGCTGGGGTTCAGCTCTAGGATTGATGGCATTGCAATGCCATAGTCCTGATTCGCGGAGGATTCTGGTGTACTGTATGTGTTGTGGTCTGAGCAAAGATATACTCTCCCTTCCAATGGGAATGATTCCTAGGGCATTATATCTAGAGCCACTAACCCCAGAGAGATTCGTTCTAATGGCAGAAGGGGAGAGTAGGGACAGTACTGATGGAAAGTTATATATTGACAGCCATGGCTTTGAATGGCCAATGGAGGGTGGTCCATGGTGGCTTCAGGCCCCTGGCTTCGGTGACACACCTTTGAGGAGTATGTTATTGGATCCTGGGGTTGTTCGTGCAGGAGCAGACCGTGAGAAGATTATAATCATTGACGAGGCTGGACGACCGATAAATGATGAGGCTGAAATCCTGCAGATACAATTGCCACCGATATTCCTTCCTGATGGAACCATCACCAGCCCGTGGATGGTCAATGGACAGCATTTGTTTCTCTGCTGTGGCAAGATGTATTTACTGCAGATCTATGACTCTCCACAGACCCTAGAAAAGGTTGCTTTACGCCTTCTTGGAATTGAGAAAGTGCAAGATGAATATGTTGTGACCCCATTGGATGATATCGGTAACTATTCAGTATTTTTGGGACCCAATCAGTCATTTGTTCTTCCTTGTTTAGACTCTGTGGTGGGCCGCATGCCGAATACTATTTATGTTGAGGATTATAGGGGTTCTATTCGGCATCCACAAGCTTTAGCTATAAACATTCAGACCATTTCCACAGTGGTAATTCCTTTTCCAGAAGAAGTGACATCTAAACTGAAAGATACGCTTCCTGGTGTATGGGTTGGGCTTCCCCAGAAGCATGACTTGTTTAACCATTGCCGCGGTGACAATGGTTGGAGATTTTGGGACTGAGAAGCTTAACAGGTCAGTGCTCCCAATGCAAATATGTTTCAATTTCAATAATAATATATAGTGCTGAATGCTGCCTCCCTGCACATTTGGTTTTCTTGAACCATGGCTGTTCACTACAAAATACAGGATGTGACAGTTGTGTTTGATGTTGCTGCAGAACACTTGTATGCTTATAATTGGACTATGTTGAATAGAATTAATCACTGAACCAATTATTTTACACAATAGTATAGAAGCTATTGATAAAGGATTGCAATCTCTTGTTTCATAAATAATTGGATATATCGAGGGCTCACGCAGCACTAACGTACTATAGACTAATATGATTAGATTAGAGTAGTGACTGAAAATCTAGCTTGCCATCTAAGACAAAAATTATGCTGCCATAGCTTGGTAAGGTATGGGATTGAGCATCTAAGAATGATTACATGAATAATTAGTAACCATGGCAACAAAACCACAAAGCATGAATACTGACATGAAGGAGCTATAACTAAGTCCTGATATTTGATAACTCAAACATTACAAGTAGTTGAGTGTTCTGTGTAAGTACAAACAATGGCCTACAAATTGAGAAAGGTATCTCAACCAGAGTAATAACCCCTGTTTTAAAAAATGTTTTTAAATGTTGTTTAATCTTGATTGGTGGCCTAGCGTTGCGTTTAATCTACATTTAATCACTAAAAACTCTAAACCATAGGATAGCGTTCACCTAGCATCTAGTGTTTTTTAACTACTCTCATGGAACAGCATAGTAGGGGATAGGAGAACATAAAAACAGGAAGACATGAGCCGCTGGCCCTGCAATGTTTGAAAGGATCTAGGTAAAGGCCGCTGGCCCTGTTAGTATGTCAGCAGGTTTTTTTACAGGAGTATTTCAGCAGCTGTTGTATGCAAATTAGTAGAAAAAAAAGTATGCATCGAATAGTGTGTGTTGATGTCAAATAGTTTATTTGTGCAACCTTTTTATCCATTTACTGAATGGAACTAGGTGACATAGTGTATGTTGTGTTTATACATAAAAACACCTAGCCTACACAGCAATGTGGGGCTGTGTCACATAGAATTTTGATAGATATTTGCTTGGAAGAATTGTCTGCTCGTAATATTCAGTGGAATGAAGAAGACATGGGAAGAGAGTAGTAGTGTTTTCTTTTACTGATATCTTGCTTATGTTTGTATTTACTTAGGATGCCAGCTTTCTTATGTTATTAATCACAAGCAGAGAGGATTAGGAGTACTTTCAAGAATTTTGTGTCTGGAACAAAGAGTCTCAATAGTGGATCTGCAACCGTCTACGCCTTAAATGGTTCATGGCATTAGACCATAGATAGCCTAGTTTAGCAAGTACAATTATTTGAATGGCTCAGAATTTTGTTCGCAGCAAGGTTCTGCTTTGTAATGCAAAGTTTATGTACAACCTGCTACATCTATGGCCGCATTTTGTTTAATGTCATGACTGATACAATCCGCTACATCTCAGGCTAAATGAATGTGAAACTGCTTTTGAATGCAAAATGAGAGATAATTGTGTGCATGTTTCCGTACTTACGTTTTCTGCTGTTTACTGTCATGACTGTACAGAATGCTAATGTTCGAAGAATTTGTGCCTGGAACACACCTTCACCAATGTGAGAAAGAAGTCGAGTATGGCGAGTTCAGGAACAAAGAGTTGATACTCTTCTCAATGGTGGATCTGCAGCTGTCTATGCCTTCAATGGTTGATGACATTAAACCATATAGCTAGCCTAGTTTAGCAAGTTTCTGCTTTATAATGCAAAGTTTATGTACAACCTGCTACATCTATGGCTGCATTTTGTTTGATGTCATGACTGTACAAGCTGCTACATCTCAGGCTAAATGAATGTGAAACTGCTTTTGAATGCAAAATGAGAGATAATTGTGTGCATGTTTC
This sequence comes from Hyparrhenia diplandra, assembly GCA_015847255.1. Lineage (NCBI taxonomy): Eukaryota > Viridiplantae > Streptophyta > Magnoliopsida > Poales > Poaceae > Hyparrhenia > Hyparrhenia diplandra. The sequence continues at coordinate 48,807 of JADLZK010002604.1, forward strand.
TGTACTTCAGTTTTCTGCTGTTTACTGTCATGACTGTACGGAATGCTAATGTTCGGAGGAAAAAAAAAATACTAGAGCAAGATGCATTCTATGGCTGTCATGACTGATATCTATGGCTGTCATGACTGATATGTATGGCTGCATTCTGCAGTTTTCAGCCATCAAATACTAGAGCAAGATGCATCAAGATTCTGAAAGGAAAAAAATATACGACTGAACAAGATGCACTCCCAGTTGCACTTCACACTACTGCTTTTTATTCTTTCTGAAAGAAAAGAAAACTGCAGCTGAATTCATTCAAGCACTTGTGTATATGGCATACAGTGCATGCATCATCTTGTTCAGTCTGGACAATTTACATCCATGACTTCAGTCTGGTCCCTCGCTCACAACAGGAAGTGTAGGCACAAATAAATTATATGGCATACAGGCTCCATTGAAATCTCAGTTTGATACAAGGCGAATGTTCAAACGGAAACTAAATTACATTCACACTACAGAAGGCCAATGTTCAAAGTGCAAATAAATTACATTCCCACTACAGAATGCTAATGTTCAAAGTGCAAATAAATTACATTCCCACTACATAATGCTAAATGTTCGAAAGGCTAATAGAATTAAATTATGACTATAGAAGGCCTCTCCAATCCGAATATATCAAGGCGATTGGTTCCTTCGGTGCCTTGGGGGAACCAGGCTTAAGGACCTTGGTACCCATACATGAATGGGCTCTAGCCAGGCTGGCATGCATCAAAGTTGCCACCAGGAAATTGCCCCTCTGAATCTTCACCAACATTGGACTGCCCAGGGTCCATCCTGAAATAAGATGCACAAGAGGTAATGAGTTGTAGCATACTGATCGACTTCCAAAAGACTTAGCACCATATTGTTGCTCTCTAACTTTCTATATATATGCTAGCCAATTGAAACAAAAGCGGCAGTAGGAGCCAAGATATTGAAGCAATGTGTCAAAGCAGATCGATACAAATTAAGGTGTTCTTTTCTTTACTCAGAATCTTTTTTCCCCTAAAATATTTTGTAACAGCTTGCTGCAACCTACCTATTTGGCTATTTACGACTTTAAATTTCCAAAGCATAGCAATATGTATGAAATTATGGGGGCTCGGCGGCGGCGCGCGCGTGTGGCACGCCCTTGTCCTCCTCTCAACTTCGCCTCTCATCATTCACCCATTCAAGTCAAGTCATTAAGAGATGAACTCTTAATATGGTACTAATCACCTCAATACTTTCCATATATTCCTAGAATTATTGGATTATAATAAATGGGACAGGCCCAATTATCCAACAGATTATTCTGTATTTGGCGAAGGCAGTTGCTCATACTAAACTTAAAATTGACAGGGAACCATCTGTTCTTTTGTCAGCACTGATTCAATCGATTCTTATGCGTCCATTTGTGCATGTCTCTATTGTGTAGTAAGGGCGTCCGCAACGGCACCGGCGATTTCGCTAGATGAGCTGGCGTCGGAATAGATAAAAAATGCAAAAGGTTTGGTGTCAGGAACCGAGATAGATTCCGGCGATCCCCGATACATCGGCGGCAATGTAGATGAAGATGACGAAGGCGTGGGGGGGGCGGCGGCGGTTGGGGCAGCGAGGGCGCGAGGGAGAGAGAGGAGGCGGGCGGCGCTTGGCAGGGGGCGGCGGCGCGCGACAAGCGGCGGTGGTGGCGGCGGCGGGCGTATGGGCGCGGGGAGCAAGGAGAGGGGGGGCGGCAATTTGGAAAACGGGGAAAGATTTCTATTCTTGCTTGTCCCAAAAGAGATTACATGCTCCCTATTTATTTGGCCCTCTACGAGACTTGTAATCCAAGCAATCTCTAATAGGAGTTTCCTTATATTACGGAACCTCCCTTACAAGCAATCCTAATTTATTTCCTAATGAGATATTTCCTTATAGATTGGATAATCTCTGTCACACCAAAAGTTCTAAGATAATCCTATTCCAAACCGACTAGACTCTTTCCTAACTTGACTCGACTTGACTACGAAGCAATCCCGGACTTGATGATGTGGCGATGATGACGGAAGGGCGTGTGGCGGCGGCGGCGGTGGCGCCTCCCCCCCCGCGCCCCCCCTGGGGCGGCGTGGCCGGCTGGGCCTCTTTAGCCCACTCATGGTTGGCCCAATTCCGGTTCATGACATCTCCCTACCGTTTCGACGAGGCGGCGCGCCCACGCGCCGCCCAACCCACCGTGGGGCGAATGGAATGCCGATCGGGAAGTCACGGTACATGGTCCGACGTCGAGCATGAGGTCTTTGGACTTGTCATTGTCGCCGTTGCGCACAATAGACTCCTCGTCGTCGAAGGAGAAGTTGAGGTGCAGTCGCCGAAGTAGACGCTGAACTTGTAGCACAGCGGGGGCTTGACGAAGGGGCGGTCTATCGATGCGCCCGCATGACGGAGTCGCGAAGAACGCCTGACAACATCACTGTCTGCCGAGTAGCTGGAGGATGCTCGAAGTGGTATGTGAGTGGCACATGTACCTTGGCGTGGATGTGCCTGCAGAAGACGTGGCGAATCGGGGTCGCTGGCATGTTGGAGAGGCGGAACAGGCGACCGTAGAGGAGGTCGCTAGGGGTCTTGACGAGTGGCCCAACCTGGGGGGTCGGCCCGTCCACTCTGTCCACGCTGACGCCGTCGATGCGAAGGAACTCCTGGCCGTTGTCGTCGAACAAGAGCACCGTGACGTCATCCAGCCTGACGCTCAGGCGCGCCAGCATGAGCAAGATGCTAGCTGGGAAGGCCTGCTACTCTGGTGGAAGAGTCGGGAGATGGAATCCCACTACAACGGCATGCGGGGGAACGCCATCGTCGAGGAGGAGACTCTAGAGAAGCTCGGAAGTAGCCGGGACGTAGTAGCGGTGGAAGTACCTGACGATGCCATCATGCATAGTCCACTCTGGAGCGGTAGCCTATGCGGCAATGTCACTTGCGATGATGCCGAGCTCTAGGTTCGTTGATGATCACAGAGTGAGCTCGGTGCGGAAGTCGTAGTCGATGCGGCTGTCGATGGCGTCCATGGCCCATGCCAGGGGTGGTTCCATGGGCTGCCTGGCCGCCAAGGCCATGTCGATGTCGGTGTCGATGTTGACGATGTTGCCGTTGCGGTCGTAGCCGAAGTCATGTAGCGGGGGCGCCACCGGCTCCTTGCCGTGGCGATCGTCGTGGCGTCGTGTGATGGAGATGGCCTCCGGCATCGTGCGAGGCTCATCCCACTCGAGGGACTGGCGAAGGGGATCGCGTAGTCTGCCGAAGAAGAGGGCGACTTGCTAGAGCTCACGCTCAAGGTCCATGCGTGTAGCGTAGGCCTCGAAAGCGTCGATGTAGTCGTCCAACGCGCCGTCCTGAGCTGGTGGCACGAACTCGCCAGTGGTGTTGTTGTCGAGCGGCGGTCCGAAGTCGCGCTTGAGGTAGCGCGAGAAAACGTCCCACTAGACCAACGGCCTCCTCCGAGACAGGTGCTGGAACCATGCTGCGGCAGGACCTGTCAGATGGAAGGCGGCGTACCGTGCGTAGAGGTTGGGGTCGATGTCCGGCTTGAGCTGGAAGAGGAGCTCGAGCTTGTGGAGCTAGAGGTAGGGGTCGTTGCTCCCGTCGAACGGGCGGTACCTCCAATCGCATCGGCAGAGCGAGGGTCCGATGGACCGACGATTCGGGGCAAGTGGCGCGCGGGGGCGCCGGCCGAACGGGCGCGCCGCGGTCGGGCGCTTTTATTTGGAGGGGCGCCGTGGGTGGCGCGGGGGCCGGAAGGGTGCGCGGGTTGGCACCGCGGGGGGGGGCGCCACGGGTGACACCGGCCGGAGGGGCCGCGCGCGTCGACGCGGGGTAGTGCCAACACGATCGTCGGAATCGCCGGAGAGGAAGGAGCGACCGGGTGATGCGTTGTCGCCATCGACAACCATGTCGTTGTTGTCGCTGCTCTCCTCCGGTTGACGATGGAGATCTCATCGCCGCGATCGGCGCCCTTGGGGTCGAGCGACGCTTTTGGGCAGCGCCTAGGGCGGCCTCCCGCCGCGGCGACGTGAGCCGTTGTGCCGCGTTCTCCAACGTCGCCGAAAGTGCGGCGGCGAGATGAGCTTGAGGGCGTGGTAGGGGTGCTCGAGGAGGCCGAGGAGGGCCTCGATCTTGTCGGCGGCGTTCCATCTTGGCGCAAATTGCCGTCGACGAGGTCCTTGAGCTTCCCGAGGAACTCGTGACGTCTCCCGAAGCCATTGGTGGTGGGTGGATCGAAGTGGCCTCCGGATACCCAAAACCGCCGAGGAACTGGGATAGATTCCGGCGATCCCCGACACGGCGGCGGCGATGTAGATGAAGATGGCGACGGCTTGGGAGGGGGCGGCGGCGGTTGGGGCAGCGAGGGCGAGAGGGAGAGAGAGGGAGGCGGGTGTAAGGTCCTAGATGGCTAGAGGGGGGTGAATAGCCTATAAAATTTTCTACAAGCTCAACTAAACAAACCGGTTAGTAGAAAACACGGCGTAAAGCGGTTTGCACTAGCTCTAATGGTCAAGCAAGCCTTCTAGTGACAAGACTAAATATTTATATGATCTCTAGTCCACACAAGGTCTAAGTCACTACTCTAACTAATGAGCAAACCTAAAAAGGTCCTTAGGCTAGCAAGAACAACCTACACAAGCAAGTGCTAGCTCTCTACTCAAGGTAAACTAGGAAAGTAATGCAAGAGTAAGAATCTTGTTATTCCGATGTGTAGAGGATGTCAACCAATCACCGGGAAGAAGAAAAGCTATCAATCACACGAAGGTGATGATCCACAAGCCGAGACAATGAACAAGTCGATTTGTTCACCCGGAGTTCACTTGTACACCGACAAGCTAGTCTCCGGTTGTGCCGACCAACACAAGGATGGCGTTTGAGCTAGGCGGTGCCCTTGCTAGCCTCAACACACCACTCAACAAGTGTGGTACCCAAAGCACGAGCAATGTATTCCTTGCACTTTGTCTTCCCGACGAGGAGTGCGTAATCCTCTCACAAAGCAACCGGAGGTGGCCAAGAACAATCACCTTCTCTTGCCAACGCCTCCACCACTTCACCAAGCCGGCTAGGAGCGGTGCCTCCAAGAGTAACGGGAAATCCACCGTCACAACACGATCCCCACGTGCCTCTAGATGCAAGAACTCGCTGCAATGCACTTGGATCACTCTTCTCTCAAGAATGAAGCTCAAATCAAGAGTGAGAGAGGAGGGAGGCTTGCTTGCTTGCTCAAAGATGTTAGGAGTGATTCAAAATGACCAAGAGAGAGAGCAAGTGGTAGCCAACATGGTATATATAGGCCACCCCACGAAATGTGGTGGAGAGGGTGGAAAACACCCTTTCTGCGGCCTGACCGGACGCACTGACCGGACTCACCAGTGAGTCCGGTCGGTGGGTCCGGTCACAACCGACAAGCCAACACCGACTGGCTGACCCCCTGTCTCAGAGCTTCCGGTCGCGAGTCCGGTCGCGATCGGACGCATCCGGTCAGAGCGTCCGGTCACCCGTCGACGCCCGAGCCGTTTGCAGAGCTCTCTGCCAGACGCACCCACCGGAGCGTCCGGTCACATTTGACCAGCTTCCGGTCGGTGCGTCCGGTCGACGCCAGAGCTGCGAAACTTCGTCGTTTTGTCGCCGTTCCTTCGCCTTTGCTCCAAACCGACTTCCGTCACTTGTTTCTTGTTGCCGACACGCCGAAGAACACCTCGACACCATGTGTTAGCATTTTCGAAACCAAATACGACAAGGACGGAGTTAGCACTTTAGGTTATAATGCATGCATATGAGACTTGAACCTAAAGGCACGTGAGGATCGATATGTACGAAAGTTTTCCCCTCTTTATAGTACGGCTTATCGATCCTATAATCATCCACACCCTCTATGGTGTCTTGGATGTGAAATCAAAAGCCCTATGGTTATACCTTTGCCTTGGGGACTTTGATCTCCGAAACTCCACCAAGTTGCATGCTTGATCATCCTTTGGATCACCTCGATCCCTCAACCATGATCACCAAGCACCAACTCCGGCACGACCAATCTCCAATCATGTCACACACTTAGAATAGAGAGATTAGTCCTTAGGTGTCACTAATTAGCCAAAACCAAACAAGAGATCTTCGGGGCTGGGGCGGGCAGGGGGGGGGGGGGACGCGGGAGGAGGAGGGAGAGAGGGGGCGCGATAGCTGGAAAATAGAGAAAGATTTCTATTCTTGCTTGCCCCAAAAGAGATTACATGCTCCCTATTTATATGGCCATCTACGAGACTTGTAATCCAAGCAATCTCTAAGGGCAAGTACATTGGTGTTGTCTTATAACTAGTCTCATATAGTGCCACGTAATTTAAGTCGACTTAATAGACTACATGTATAATGGTTGTCTTTCTAAGTTGTCTCATATAGCAACTCGTATTTCCTTAATTTATGGAGAGAGTAAAAATAGGATTGTGAGGTGCATGACGACAACAACTCATACAATGGTAATAGTTGTCTCATAGTCCTAAATTCTAGCTCATGAGGTAATTGTTTCGCGAAGCAACCACCTCATTCTCTCTCACCTCTCTCTTTCCTCCACATTATCAAAAATCTTACATGGTGATGCATGAGACGGCGTATGAGACCGCTTACGTGTAGCAATGTGCCTGCCCTAATAGGAGTTTCCTTATATTACGGAACCTCCCTTACAAGCAATCCTAATTTATTTCCTAATGAGAGATTTCCTTATAAATTGGATAATCTCTCTCACACCAGTCTTAAGATAATCCTATTCCAAATCGACTAGACTCTTTCCTAACTTGACTCGACTTGACTACGTAGCAAACTCGGACTTGATGACGTGGCGATGATGACGGAGCGGCGGCGGCGGCTGTGGCGCCTCCTCCCCCGCGCACGCCCCCTCCTCCCCCAGCGCGCCCCTCACGGGCGCCGTGCGGGTTGGGCCTCTTTAGCCCACCCATGGCTGGCTCAATTCCGGTTCATGACATTTGGCCGCACTAGCAGGAAATGAGAGTGGCCCAATTCCAAGTTTTTAGACTCTCTCTCCATCACATCACATTAAATACACCAAAAGACATATGTTCGGAGTAGTAAATGTAGGTAAAAAAATTAACTAATTACACAGTTCTGTTGTACATGACGAGACGAATCTTTTGAGCCTAATTAGTCCATGATTGGACAATGTTTACAACAAACAAACGAAACGTGCTACAGTGTGCTACAAAAGTTCAAACAGTGCTTCGGGCAAGTTTTTTGCCCAACTAAACAAGGCCTAAGTAATCTTTGGTTACTCCTACTTTTCTGTGAGCGTGATAGCTAGCAGGCGCCACTAGCTTTATTTAGCCAGCAAGAACAACGGAATGAATTGCTGGTTATTTTAAAAATCGATATACAATATCTGTTGGAGGGTTTTTACTTAAAAATTGCTATATTTGGCTTTATAAAAATATTTAGCTGTTTTCTTGATGTTGTTTAAAGTTGGATCTTCTCCGTTTCGATCTCAAAAAAGTGGGCACGCACCATTGACTCGGTGTGCTTCTCCGTTTCGATCTCAAAAAAGTGGACACGTACCCACCGTTAAG